>VYZM01006158.1:742248-754380 GCA_013398915.1 Dromas ardeola
GCCGCCCCTTCCCGCGCCATGTTGCAGCGAGGCTTCTTCAGGGCGGGCCTTGATGGCGGCGGCGGCGGGTTCCGCTGCCCCTCGTCTCCCCCGTCGCCGAACACGGGAAGGCTGCGGTGAGGAGATGGCTGCGGACCGGCAGAGCCCCCCCGTGCGGCGGGGGGAAGGTGTGACGGAGGTACGGGTGGGCTCCCGAGTCCGGCTGGGTCCCAGGCCCCGTCCGGTGCTCGGTTTGCTTCAGGCGCTGCTGTGGCTGTGTAGATCGGGTATGTCATAAACGGCAGTATAGGAATGTACGAGGATTAAGGTATATACGGCTCTGGCTCCATTAAGGGTGGGGGGAAGATTGAGGGCTGGTACCTTTTGAGGTGAATCTACAGCAAACTATTATTTTTTTTTTTTTATTTACTCTTTAATCTTGTGGTTTTCTGTTAGGTGGTGCAGTTCACAAAGAAGGTTGTGAACGCAATCAGCTAAATGCTTGTGATTAACTGAATTCTTCCTTTCTTTTTTCAGCCTGGCAGAAGAAAAAGGTGGAGCGAAAAAGATTGCGCGCCTTTAAAAATCAAGGGTAAGCGGTGCTTAACACAAGGGCTGCGCAAGTGAGCTTCAGCCGTCTTGTTAACTCTGAGTGGTCTGTTACATTGAGCATCTACACTTGCACCAAATACCTTTAATACTACTTTCTGACTAGGTGACGTAATCTTGTTCTTACAAATGCGCGTAACTGTCACTTTTCTCTGTCTTTCTGGGTGTTTTTTCAACCTGCCACAGGCGTTGCAAAGGTGGCTGCTGTGGCATCTTTGTGTCATTAGGTGGCAGAGAGAGACAGGCTATGTTCTACGCTCGTTTGTTCTGCAGCCCGTGAGCACTCAGAGTGATTGATAGCCTGACATTATTTATAAATAGTCTGGTTCATAGGAAACTCTTGAGAAACAAAGCCTTCCGGTTTTGATTTTTAATTGCCTTAAATGCGACATTTCTATGAAATAAAACAGAAAGGTGTAATGCGTGACCTGGAGTGGATTTGCAGCAGGAAGGCTGTGCGTGGCTTTCTGATTAGCCTTAAAAACGGTAGGATCCTGTTGGTGTGTAGACTTGTATGACAGAAGAATGAGTTGGAGTGATCTGTTTAAAGCCACGTGGCACGCTGGTGACATCACTGGGAGACGCATGCTGGCAGCCCTGGCCCTTTTTCTATCTGAAGGTGAAAAATATGCCTGCACTATGCATTTATATCTTTAACCTCCCTCTCTTACTGGGCCTTTCAAATTCCTGTCGTCTGTGAAACAGTTAACCATATAACCAGGTTTCGAAGTATGTCTAAATATATAAAATAAATGCTGCATACGTTTTCTACTTCTCTTTCAGAGAAAGCCGTGTGACGTGGCAGAAGTCTTCTCAAAGACCTGAGGAGCAGCAGTGGATGTAAGTTCCCCTGTGGAATGGGGAATCTTGGCTGTTAATTAGCTCCATGCCCCAGCTCGTGTTGCAGATGTGGCTGTAGTGCCATGTTTGTGTCATTAGGTGGCAGAGAGGAAAAGGCTGTGTCTTTGCTGGTGCTCTGGAACTTGTGGGCACTCAGAAATGATGAGCAACCTGACAATTATTTCTTGTTTTTCCTGGGTTTTTTTTTTCCTTCAATGTTACTCTTAAATTGTGAAGGATGGACAGCTGTGGAGGGACAGGGTACAGAACGTAGCCCTGACTTTCAGTGTGAGAGTCATTCTCTTAATGAGTATCTTGCTTATGTGACAGACAAGAGATATGACTGACTATTTTGTTGCCATGTTCTACGTTTTAGAAGTAAAACTTCTATGTTTTATTAACATGTTATATTAAAAGCTGATTCAGGTTTCTTGCATATCATATCTTTTATCGTTATGGAGGAATGGCAAACTCAGTATTCTTTATTCTAATAGTCCTGAGACCTTGAAGCTTTGCTCTCCTGGCATGTTAATATCATTAGGGGTCAGAGATGAAGTGGCTTCCTATGCCTGAAACTTGTAACTGCTCAGAGTAGCTTGACACTGTTTCCATGTGTACCTCTTTCTCCAGAGACTGGGTGGAAGATGGAGCAAATTTCCTTTGAAAAGCAGTTAAAATTATGCCAATTTTAAATGCATCAGGGGAAGGTCCTTCTTTTTTTTTTTTCTTTTTGCAAGGACAAATAGAAGTGACAGCTCTATTCTTAAATTCTATTTTTGTATATATCTAAATAGCTGGGTGTGGATTTAGCGTGTGGAGAAAATTGCACCCTGTTCCCAGCATTAATAAAACACTCGGCCAACAACACACTTCCAAGGGTGCTGAGTAAGTTTGACCAGAAGGTGCAATCATCAGTCTTCTGAAACGCAGCTTTATAATCATGGTGGCGGGGGGAAAGGGGGGAGAAAAACAACCAAGCAAGCCACCTCCTCCCCCAAAATACCCAAACTGAATGTCTTTTTCCTTCTTACAGTTGCTTTTGAGAACAGGACTGAGTTCCGGAAAACTTGCTTCAAATGTTGAAGGTGGGTATTGGTCATTTCTTGGAAACGTACTAAACCTCAATGTGTTACCAGACCAGTCAGTGTCTGGGTAGAAGTCCTTGGGTCGGTACAGTCTTGTCCCTCCTGACTTTCTGTGGGACGTGGGCAAATTAAAAAAAAAAAAAAAAAAAAAAAAAAAAAAAAAACCACAAAACGACTAGTGCATACTTGTAGAAAGAACTTAAAATTCAATATTTTTTAATCTTTTTTTTCTGACAAACCTCTATTTTAGGTGGAACGCTTTCAGGTTCCTCTGTTTTACTAATGCAGTAGTTTTTGTAAGCGATCTTAAATACTCTTCTGATTAACTTTTTTATTTCCTTTCCTCTTCAGTAATCCAAGCAAATTGCTAAAACCTGAAGTCTTTAGAAGTCCTTCTAAACTAACTTTCGATAAGTGCGGCAGTGGCATGCTTTGCCCTGTTTCCCAAGACAAGATTTAGCTTCCCTGAGCATCGTGTTCTAGCTGGTAACCCAGCAGACAAAATACAATTGAGCACAGCGTGGCTTTTTAGTTGGTTTCTGCTGTGTTTCTGTGCCAGCATGGTGGCGAAGGAACTCAACCGCCGAGGCAGTGAGCTGCCAGGGAGCACAGGTATCAATATATCCAGATAGCTGCGTGTCACTGTCCTTGGGTGACGTGGTGCACGTGAGCCTCTGCTGCGCTGGCGTTACTAAAACAGGCGGTGAGAGAAGCACGGGCTACACATAGATACTGTTGTGAAACTCGGAGAGGCTTTGCAGTGACTAATAGCTTGACAAAATCTGGCAGTGCTAAATGGTGGAAAATGTCCTCATTAAATGGGCATTATGAGGGCCAAAGGTGCCATTAACCAAGCGGGTAGCTGCTGGCTGCAAAATGAGCCATTTAATTGGGAAAAGTCACTGCCTACCAGCAGTGGCTTTGGAAAAGAATGCTAATAAGGTTGTTGGGGATACGGTTATGCAAAGAGGCATGCCTTAAGATGTGACTCTTCCATTTAAATCTCCTGATTTCTTTTAACCCTGAAATACATATTTGGTTTTTTTTATCAGACTTTACTCACATCAAGGGTCCTATAGGGGTAGTGAGTGCCTAATGATGCTCTCTTTAGAACTTGACTGTATGAGCCATAGGACGGCTATTAAAATTTTCCTAATAGCATTTGCTGTTAACCATCTTCCCAAGACCGAGCAGCAATCCCAGGCTATGAATATTGCTTTACTGAAAGAATTACCTGGCTCTCAGCTGTGGAAAGGATGAATATTTTGTATTAAAGTGGTTTTGAGAGAAATTAAAAAAAATCTTTCTGCACATTAACTTAGCCCTTCACCAGTTAGAACTAGTTTATATCTTGGCTTTAAATGCAGGAATAAAATAAGCTCAGCTTCTCTTTCTCGTCACCATTAATAGCTTGCCTCTGCACTGAGGTTGGCAAACTCGCTTTTGGTTTTTAGGGAGCCTAAGAGTGAAAGAGTAACCGAGAGCAGGTTCCAGCTATCGGGCTGCTAAATTATCCCTTTCCTCCACTTGCCAGAGTACACTCTGCCTAGCCAGATTTTTTTCAAAACCATTCTGATCTTGTGGCAAAGAACCTCTCCTAAATTAGTCTTAATTTATGGGTGCCATCTGCCTTCCGTCACTGCTTTAGGTCCTCATCACACAAGTTTGCAGACACTCGGCTTCCACTGGCTGCAGTGAATACAGCCAGCGCGAGTTCAGGTGTTCTGTGGTTCTGGACTGAAGTAAATGGCTTTCTGAAGTTTCCCTGTGAATTAATAACCAATCCCAGCGATAACTTCCCTAAAATTTGGTTTCATTTTATGAAGCTTTTTCTTTTTTCCTCAGGGTTATGGAAAAAATCTTTGGACATTCCCAAGACAAACCTGGTGTAATTCATCAATCAGCTGAAAATGTTGCCTCTGAAACGAAAAGCAATTCTCTGTCCTGACCAGCTGCGGTGCCTTAGCCCAGGGAGTGAGCAGCAGGAGTCTGGATGGTATGGATCAATTAGCTGCTTAGAATTAACACTTCTTGCTAACTTCTGCTGGCTGTATTTATTTGAAGTTGTTGTCTAATATTCTGGGCCTTTTCTTACTTGCAGATCATGCCGTGAGTTTAAGAATTTCTAGCAAACCTGGCTACAGCAAAAGAAATGGTCAGCAGTGCCTGCATTTGGAGATTCCTAAAACTTCATCCATTCTCATGCGGGGGTTCAAGCACACCTGCAGTCGGAGCCCATGTGATGCTGCTGGTGCTTCTGAATGTTTGCTGCAACCTGGGCACTCAAATGTCAGTTTAAAAAAAAAATACAGTTGTTCTGCTCTGAGTGTCCGTTCTGCTTTTGTTGTGCTCCTCTTGTACTCCCTGGGAGTTGTAATGGTGCCCTTCTCCCAGCCAGCTCGGCTTACGTGCTGTCTCCGCAGCCATATCCTAAAGCACTGCTTTTTCAATCCGTGTTTTCTATACGCAGTTAAGGATTTGTCTGGTTTTTTTTTTAAAGACTAAATAAAGATGCTACCTACAATAAGTCTGAAATGATTATGCTAGTGTATTTGTAGCACCCTGAGTAATATTGTAACCATTCTGGGATTTAAGACTTTTATTTGTGACTGTGAGAACTGGGATGGTTTTTTAGTTGAACAATGAAGGGTAGAAGTCTTGCTCCTTACCCTCCCTCCCCTTGTAGCACAATTCTGCTGCTGAAGCAGCAGCATCTGCTGAGATCAGATTGTCGGTCTCTGTGTTCTGGCTTTTCCTCTTTTTCCAGCTAATGTGGGAAATCTGGAGAAGGCACGAGTGTAAAAATACCTTTCCCTTTAGTCATTTTTCTCCCATATTGTAGAGTAGCTTGTAAACCGTAGGCCCGTGTCTGAAAACACTTGTGCTTTTTATTAGCGATGAACAAAACTCGGTGCTTTTGGGGTGTGTGAGTCATAAGTGATTCCTGGGAGCGTCCACTGCCGCTACCGGGGTGTGCGGATCAATAAGGTAAAGTGACAGTTCTTGTCAGAAGTGTCTATATTTGAATTAAGCTGTCTTGGCTAGTTCTTTAAAAGTAGAGGGGCTGTCTCTCCTTCAACTGCATCATAAATGCTTAAAGAGATTCTGATATTTCTATGGAAAAGCAAGGAACGTGGTGATTTTTCCTCTTTTCTAGGTGCTGCTTTCTCTCATGCTGCTTTGGGGGAAGGGAGCGGTGGGGATTAAGTGTGGTGGGAATGATGCTTATCTGGGCACAATTTGTTAGTAAATTACAACCAGAGAGGGGAGGGTGAAAAATGGCATTCCTGAGAAGCTGAGGAGAGGATCTGGCACGGTTGTTGGGTTCCTTTTTCTAATTGCAGAAGAAAAATTAATTTGTCGGTGGAGCTGGTTGCCATGGGAATGCAGGACGAGCGGAGGAGCCGGGGTGGCTGCATGGGGGCTCCTTACCCCATTCCAGTCCCTGCCTTCGCCCTCCCAACTGCTCCGGCACAGATGAACCTGCACCAGTACACACCAGTACAGACCAGTGCGGGAGCTTGGCGGTGTTGGGACCGAATGGAGGGTGACTGCGAGGGGCTGAGGAACCTGCCACCCTTCAAACACAGAAATGCTCAACCTTCCCAGCGGTGAATTCTGCTGGGAAGCCAACTCCTCGGCGGGAAGGGAGCTGCGCTGGCTCCAGAGCAGTGGTGACACCGAAATATTTACTCCGTAAATAATAGTGAGGGGTAACGATGATCCTATAGAACTAATAGGAGGAAATACTGATATCTCCGCTCCAAAGGGCTCATAAATTTGCAGCCACGACACCACTGCTCCCCCTCACAGGCTACATATACTGTCAGATGTATTTTTTTCTGGGTGATTGTACTTGAGATACACGCTCCACGAAGCAACTGTTGGCAAGAGCCCCGGCATATGGTCCAGCCGCAGGGATACGGTTGTGCTGGGAACAGAGCAAGAGTGGGGTAGTTTACATAAACTCTTCCTCTCTACCCACTGTTTTAAAAACGTTGCTATAATTGTGTATTTAAAGGAAACAGACTGTAGTTAAGAGACCTGGGAGTACTTACACAGCCAAACAAATGTCTTGAAACCTGCGGAAAGCTTGCCTGGAAATTCATTTTAATAATGAGAGCAGCACTGGATTATTCTGGTATTACTCTTCAACCTCTGCAGTGCAAGCCCAGCTTAGTTTTAGGAGAATTAAACCAAGAAGTTGGCTTATCCCTGCTGCGGGGCAGTAACACACGGAGCAGATGCGTTAACCGATGGGAATTGTTCATGTTTAGCCCTTTTCCTTTAAACTATCCTTGGCTTTAGGTGCTTCCAAAGCCTCCACGTGATGGGGAATGGCTCCCGCTGCCAATTTGAGCCGGGCGGGAGCCTCGTGCGAGCCACAGCGTCGCTGGCTGGGGTCAGGCACTTAAAAAAGGGGAACGAAAGGATCACCAGGATTCTCCGCTGTGGAAAGGACAGCTTATCTGCTGCCTAAGTGACAGCTGGATCTGCCAGCAGATGACTCAGACACTTAAGGAGAGACTTTTGAATAGGGAAATCTACCTTTTTTCTCCTTTTTAGATCACAAGCAAGCTGGTACTTTAAAAGCTGCTGTTTCACTATTGATGTAGTGGTGTGATTCACGTAAAAGCTATTTATTTACATCAGAGACGTTCATCAAAAGAAGACGTGACAAGTACAGCATGAATGATTCATTCCCATCTCTCTGCGCTGCTTTCCTGTTAATCAAGAAACAGGGAGATGCGTCCAGCTGGGCTCCGCTTCCTTATGGCTTTTCCGTGTCATCTCCGTCCCCCCGCGCCTGCTCAGCCCGCCTCCCGCTGTCCCAGCTCCGCAGCACGCTCTTGCCGACTGTGTCGATGGTCCTGCTGGGCGGTGGAAGTCACGATGCTTGGGTTTCCATGAAGGAGAAGGGGCTGCAGCTATGCTCAACTCCCTGTGCAGGGTGTATTTTTCCTGGGGGGAAGCAGGTGGGGAGAAGATGGGAGAAACAGGCCTTCAGCCCTTGGGCTTTACTCCAAGAGTGCGGATTCTGAACTCCGGGGCTGTGCCTCCCCCCACTGTTAGGAATATTTGGTGTTTGAAATCTTCTTCCAGAGCAAGGTCTTGAGGTTGTTGAGCACGAGGGAGTGGTGCACTTCCACCTGGCTGGCCAGGCCGCTGAGGGTCATGCAGGTGCGGAGCTGTTTCTGCAGCTCCTCCTTCAGCTCCAGCGGCGCCCCGTACAGCAGGTAGTCCTGCAGCAACCCGCAGACCTTCGCCAGGTTGGGCTGCACCATGTCGCTTTTGCACTGCTTCAGGAGTTTGTCGCACGGCGCCGTACAGTCCTTCCCGTAGGTGCAGTCCACGTTCTGCTCACAGTGACGGCCCTTGAGGAAACCTCTGATTGTCATCTCCGTCGCCACCTTCCTCAGGTTGACCATTTTGAAGTCGTATTTGTCGTTGTAGCCCACGTTCTTAAAGCCGGTCTCGCAGATGTAGAAGTTCCCGTAGGTCCCGTGGAATATCTCCTCCACAAACTCCAGAAGGCCGATGGCGATCTTTGCCCGCCGGGGCCAGGCTGGTGCAAACCACTGGTGGATGATTTGGTGAACGACTGAAGGCAGCAGCGACTGGAGGAAGGGGGGGACATCCACTCCATAGAGGGAGGTGTGGGGGATCTTCTCAGTGACGTAGAGGTCCCCGCAGTGCCCCAGCAGTTTGGAGGTGTGCTCTTTCTCGTGCAAGGAGAGCATGAGAAGAAACTCATTGAGCTGAAGTAGCGCCCAGATGGATTTGGCCTCTGCTAAAGACACTTTCCCATCCCGGTTCACATCTGCCATGGCGATGATCCGGCCCACCAAGGCTGCAAGAGAAGGCTGATCTCCCAGGTTGGACTGTGAACAGAACAATAAGTGACATCAGACTCTTGCAGTTCTCTGTGTTCGGGCTTCATATCACAAAACTGAGCTGGGGAGAGGAGGAAACAGCCACCACGCTTGAGCAAATCTGGTGCCATACCATTGTGTGTGGTTGGAAGGATGATGCTGGGAGGGCTGGAGCCCCTCTGCTGTGAGGACAGACTGAGAGAGCTGGGGGGGTTCAGCCTGGAGAAGAGAAGGCTCCGGGGAGACCTTCCAGCCCCTTCCAGTCCCTCAAGGGGCTCCAGGAAAGCTGGGGAGGAACTCTGGATCAGGGGATGGAGCAACAGGGCAAGGGGTGATGGTTTTAAACTGGAAGAGGGGAGATTGAGATGAGATATTGGGAAGAAATTCTTTGCTGTGAGGGTGGTGAGCCCCTGGCCCAGGTTGCCCAGAGAAGCTGTGGCTGCCCCATCCCTGGAGGGGTTCAAGGCCAGGTTGGAGGGGGCTTGGAGCAACCTGGGCTGGTGGGAGGTGTCGGCGCTGCCCATGGGCTTGTGAATAAGCTCTGCCCAACACAGACACCACCCGCAGCCGTGGCGCAGCGGCCCCCAGGGCTGCTGCTACCAACAGCTTGCAGATAGGAATTCCCGTGTGAGAACGGAGGTGTTTCCTGGCTAACCCAGCGCTTGCTCTGCAGCAGGGGTAAAGAGCCCTGCCCGGCTCCCAGCAGCTGATGGGGGAGCATGGGCCAGAGGAGCTCTCATTTAAGGGGAAGGGAGACACAATTAGTCTTTCTGACTCGCATGTGGCATCCCGGACCCGCAAGATCCCAGCGGGACCCTCTGCACTGACCTTCAGGAAATTGAGGAGCATTTCTTTGAACTCATCCATCGACGTCCCTCGTGTGGGTTTGTCAAAGAGGACCACGTCCCTCCTGGGCACAGAGTCTGGGTGGCTGTCTGCCTTCAAGGCTTCTTCGATGCCGCATTTGATGATCACCTCCCTCTCCCTCCAGAGCCCACTGTAAACCTGCGTCAAAGGAGAGGGGAGACGGCGGGGACGGGAGGAAAACAACAGCAAGCGCAGAGAACCGGGGTTTGGTTCGATTTGGGACGGGGACAGGGATGGGGTGACAGGTAGATGTGCGGGTGGGTTGGAGGAGGACATTTCCCTGGTTCGATGCTTGCACCCATCCCTGCCGTGCGGTGGTTTCCCCGGCGGGCAGAGCCCTACCTGCTGGGTGGGAGAGGAGGAGAGGCAGTGCTGGAAGAGGAGGCTGCGCTCCTCACACAGGTCTTTGCACGTGGAGCCAGAAATGATTCCTTTCTTGTACTGGTCACACTGGGGAGGAGAAGGCAGAGAGAGGAGCTCAGCGGGGGCAGCTCCCTGTTTGCCCACAGCAGTTTGACGGATCCAGGCTCAGCCCCACAGCTCGTGATCTGGGGCACCCCAAGCACACGAGCTGGGGGTGTGCGAGCCGCCCCCGGCCCCCCCGTGCTGCTGCCAGCCCTGTGCCCATCACCTGCCATGCCCAAACTCAGCACCCCTCCCTTCCTGCAGCAGGGCTGGGGCCAGCACTCTGGTCTTCTTTAATTTACCGCGTGTACCTGACAGCACCATCAATGCCATCACGTCCCCGGTGAACCCTCTGTGTTCATGTGAGTCTCTTACACAAGAGAAAAACACCCCTTAGAAGAGGTAGATCTGATTGCAAAGCCATGCGGGCTGTTCAGAAGCAAAAACAGTATCTCCAATTGCCAACAATTTCTTTCTCTCCTGGGATTTTGAGGTTCTCGAGCACAGAGGGGCTACTCAGAGTCACCACCACCACTTTGGCCTTGGGTTCGGCAGCCTCCGAGGTGCCACCAGTCATGGGGGACCCCTGCTGTGCTGCAGGGCGTCCAGGTGGCTTCGGGCAACGACTGCATCTTGGTAGCCATTTTGGCCAGTTCAGGGTGCCTGGGAGGGAGGGGGAGCACCTTGTCCTCGGACTTTCATCAGGGAGAGGTACTACTGGTTGCTCAGGGTCCAGCCCCTTCCAGCCCCCCCCAGACTCCCCACTCTGTGTCTTCCAAAGAAATCCCAGCCCAAAATCTCTGCTCTGAGACCCAAATATTTCTACTGACCCCAGGGCAGAGACTTTAACGGGGGAGACATGGGGAGAGAAGTGCGTAGGTGCACCTGGGGCTGAGCTCCAGCCAAACGGGCAGTAGCCTTGGGCAGAGCCCCTGGCTGCAGGCAGGGCCTTTGGGGGGCTCGGTGCCCTGGGCAAGGAGGGGATGGGCTGGCAGGGACCCCCCCACGCTGCTGGAGGGATCGTGGGAGATTTGCTTCTGGAGGCTCCTGCTGCAAGCCCAGGGGCTCGGGGAGCTGCCAGGGCTGGAGCAGAGGGAACATGGAGCCGGGCGAGGATGAGGATGCACGGGCTCAGGCTGCCCAGCAGAGCAGCAGCCCCTGCTGTGAAATCCCAGTCCAGGCGGTGGCAGGGTCAGGGACAGACGGTGGCTCTGATCCGCAAGCCGGGCGGCTCGGCCAGGAGCTGGAGGCATCTCTAGGCAGGAGAAGCATCAGTTCTGAAGCTCCACAGCAAGGGCACAACAGCCCCAGGGATGGAAACAGGAGCTGCGGAAATTTAGTCCATCGTTTCCCTCTTCCCCCCCGCCCCCAACATGGATGGGAATTAACCCTTGGACCTGCTCACGGGGGGACACAGCGTCTTAAACCCCGAGCTCAGAGCAGGAATTAACGCCCAAGACCCCGTGGTCAGAGTCATGCAGAAAATCAAATTAAACGATCGTCGCTGTTGTTATGGCAATTCCTGCCTCCCTTCTCTGCTGAAGGATTGATGAACGAGGCGTTTCCAGCCAGAGCCTGGCATCCTCCTCCTCCCCTGGGCTGGGGGGGGCGACCTGCTGCCCTGCCGTGGGGCAGGCACAGCCATCCCGGGGGGCTGCCGGCCCTGGGGATGCTGTGGGGAGCCGGCTGCACCCCACTGCAACCCCCAGGCAGGGGCAAAACACACCAAGCCAAGCTCCCGCGAGGGCTCTGCTTTTTGTGCAGGCTGCTGCTTTCTCTAGGGCACGCCAGCGCTTACAGAGAGGTACCCACGGACTGGCTGCCCCCCTTTTTTCTCCGGCTCTGTGGCTCTCAGGGGGGGCCTGGCGCGATGCTCTCCCTGCCCGCAGATCCTGCGCTGACATTGCAACTTCATCTCCACAGACATTACTCTGCCCACGTCTGCCCTGGCCCGCTTCCCTCTGACATCTCATTAAGTGGTTTCGCCGTCGCCCTGGCAGGATAAGGTCACCTCTCCCGCTCCGAGCTCTGCGTGACGCCGGGGCCGGTGCCGGGGAAGCAGCTGCCAGGAGAGCGGGACGCTGCCCCGGTGCTGCCTGCCCGGCTGCAAAGCACCCCACAGGGCTTGGGGGGGCTGGAAACGGGGCTCCCGCAGCTCCAGTCACCCCACCACCCCAAACCGAGACGGGCGCAGGGGCTGCTGGCCACCACTCACGATTATCATCCGGCAGACGTGGCCGCGGCAGAGCTCGGAGTAGGAGGAGTAATGCATGTACGCCACCCAGCTGCCCACGAAGATGCCAAGCCACACCACCAGCAGGTATTTCACCTTGATGCCCGGGAGGCGACTCTGGAAGGAAAAGAAAACGCGGGTGAAGGCCAGGGCTCTGCCAGGGCTCTGTCATCCCGGACAAGGACAACTTCTTCTATACAAACCGAGCTGAGCATTGGGGAAACCTTCGGCCTTTTTTTAT
>VYZM01006158.1:760056-770854 GCA_013398915.1 Dromas ardeola
TTTTATGGTGGGGTTGGTAATTTGGAAAACAGCGGAGACAGGAGGATGCGTTGCTGGGTGCCTGGTAGCTGAGCCAGCTGTGAGGATGAGGAGGGTCCTGGTGCTGCAACATGCTGCTTTCCTTCGCAGCTACGGGGAAACAGCTCTTCTTCTACTCAAGCACCAATAAATTCCTTATTTCCCTTGCAGCCTGAAATGGTTATTTTCATGCTCGCCTGAGCCTTCCTCAGCAGGATTTGTCTCCCACCACCCTCCGTGCCGTCTCGGGAGGCTGAGCAGCAGCAGGCAGCTTTCCTGCCCGCCCCGAGCCCTGACTCCTGCCTGCTGAGACTCCGCAGGGTTAAGTGCAGAGATGATTTTTAGTGTTTGTCCTGCCAGGGTGGCTGCCTGCGGCAAAGTCCCCTCTGTGCCCATGGCACGAAGCCCCTGCTTCCTGGGCTCAGCAGCATCCCCCGGTACCCACGAGCATTCCCCGGTACCTACGAGCATTCCCCGGCTCACCCTCCTGCAGCAGCTCCCTGTGCCTTGAGCCCGGGGTTTCAGGGGCCGAGCGCGGCACACACAGGCAGAATGAAACCCTCGTCGGAGAAGGGAACTGACACGCCTGGGCCAAAGCGGAGAGAGCCTCGAAATGCCACGGATCTCTGCTGCGGGGCTCTGCAACGTTCAGGGGTGGATTGTCCGGAGAATCTAATTAGGAATGAGCAGACCTTCCCGAGCTGTAATACGCCAAGTAATTAAGTGATTAGTATTGATCGTTGGAATGCCTAATGAGCAGTTATCACTGAATGATTAATTAATCCAATCAAAAGAGTAATAAAAATTCTGCAGGTGTGATTATATCTTATATTCAATGCGCGAGGGCAGCGGGATCTCTCCCCGTGGCGCCTGTCTCCTATTTATATCGCAGGCACGTGGGGGACGTGGCACCGGAGATGCCCGTTTTGCCACCCCACAAGGGCTGCCCCTGTGCAAGGGGTCTCTCGCCTCCCCAAAAATCCCCCGGCACCGCCAGACTGGGCTCCGGGCAGCAGGCAGGCATCCAGAGATGCTCCGTGTGGCATGGAGGTGGGGAAGGTGGTCCCCCCGTTGCTGTCAGCATCCTGAAGATGCCGAAAGCCATCGATGCTGATGTCCTCTCCGGGAATCTTTCACTCTCTCCCTTGATTAAGTCGCTTCAGTTTCTCCGGGGTCACTCAGCCCTGGGAAAGCCCTGCTAATCTCCGCTAAACCCGCAGCGTGTGGCACTGATCACTTCCCAGCCATGCGGTGGCTCTGTGGGCACGTCCCCGAGAGCGCTGCGTCCTCGGCACCCGGGAGCTCTCAGGGCACCCACAGCCTGCAGCGGTCATTCGCTGGCCCATAATATTTACCCAATTACATGATAATGTTATTCAATACTGAATAAATTCTCTTGCCAGCTAGTGCTAACAGCAAAGTACAGAGCAGCCCTGACTTGTGAGCCAGGGCCTCCGCCTGCCTGTCCCTTTGTCCCCTCCAGAGCACCCGTTGCCACCCGCCTTCCTTGAGGAGGGATGTCAGCGGTGGGTGACAGCTGGGGACAGCACAACCCGCTGCCATCGCAACCCCATGCCATCACCCACAGTGCCCAGAGCTGCTGCTTGGCAGGGGGATGCAGGATGGCAGGGGACCCACAACCAAAAGAGGGGCAGACGCCCACCCCCTGCCCATGCTCCCCCCTCTCCAAGCAGCGCCGTCAGGGTCAGCCCTGCGGCCACAAACCAGGGGGATTTCTGCCCTGGGGGCTGCGATGGCACCCGGTGTTCATTCCCAGGCACTGCCGCAGCTCAGGAGATGATGGATCCGGGCTCTAATGCTCTTTTCTGTGCATCCTTTAAGGATTTGAGGCTGATCGCCCCCGCTTCCTGCATGGCATCCACAGCTGGCTCCGCACAAGGGTGGCAGCTGCCTCTGCCTGCCTGGCGGGCCCTGATGAGGCTGAGCGCAGCGGTTATAATTAGAAATGCTAATCAGCTCTTGTGTTTCTGGCTTGACAGCCCTGCCACCCCCAGCACAATCTTCCCTCCAATCTGTCCTGTGCTCATCCCCTCCGCTTCCTCCCCAAATCCCCGTTACTTGTAATTAAGCACTACAGAATTAGGGGGGGGGAGGTCGAAAGCTGGGGCTCCTTGCATGCTGGGGGCCAGGCGTGCAGCCCCTGCAGAGCTCCTGGCTGGCTGGGGACGGTCTGGGGGTCTCACGCTCCATTCACCACCAGCCCCCTGGGCTGGGGACACCCCAGGGACCCCCCTGGCCCTCTCCAAGAGCCCCAGCACTGAGCCATGGGGTGGAGGATGGACAGCCCAGGGCTGCGCCCAAGTTACAGGCTTCTGTGGCCAGGAGCCCTGCGGCTCTGCCAGCCCAGTGGCTCGGGAAGAGGAGCCACTCTCATTAGGATTTCTGTCATGTGCCAACCGCAGGCTCTTCCCAGCCGAGGAAGAAAAGGAGCTTGCAAAGGAGGGTGGACAAGGAGGCTGAGCAAGCAGAGCCATGCACAGGCTGAGCTGGTTACAGGGTTGTTCATCATCATGGCTTGCACTAGGAGACACAACCCTGGGGATTCCTCCCTCGCCGGTGCCCACAGACAGCCCCTGCCAGCCCCCAGCCCCTCCACACGGATCCCCCCACCGGAGCCAGAGCGCTCCTGGTGCTGTGAGAGCCAGGACACGGCTTTAACCCTGGGCATTTGGCTCCCAAAGTCGGGTTGGCCAGGGGGGCTGGTCCTTGGAAGCAGACACGGAGCTCAGCTGGCCACGGAGCAGACAGAGGTGAGCAGGCGGGATGAGCAACCCCGGCCACCGTGTGGGGACACACAGAGGCCATTGTGCTCAGAGAGGGACGGCGTCCAAACCTGCACTGGCCCCAAGTTGGCCATTCAGCGCTCCTCTCCCCGCCAAACAGGAGCTGGTGGCAACACAGCGTGGCACAGACCAGGCAAAGGCTGGTGGCCCCTCACCCCACGGGTGCCGTTCGGATGTTCACAGCCACCCGCGCAGCCTCCTGGGGCCATGCCCAGCAGGCAGATGTGTTAATGAGGGGTTGGGGTCTCCCAGCCAATTTCAGAACGGCATCGAGTAACTCACGGCACTGGTACAACACAGCAGCACCGACACGGAGCAGGAAATTTTATCCAGAGCTGCAGCCTGGAGTTGCCTGTCTGAGCCGTGAAATATCGCAGTGTCTCTGAGTGGTGCTGTGCTGGGAGAAAACACACACGGCTCTTGGGTTTTTAAGTCAGCCTTCATCTTCCAGGTGCTCCCTGGTGTTTATTTACCCCAGGTGGCTGCAGGAGAGAGGCTCCAGTTTGGAAGCTTGATGTACAAAAAAGGAACGGGTTTTCAAGGAGGCAGCAGCTGCCTGAGCAAAGGAGACATCCCCCCTCACCTCCTCCTCCTGGGACCCCCACGCGTGGCCACGCTTCACCTGGGGCACTCACCTGCTCCCTGCAGCATCTTGTGGCAGGGTCTGGTGGTGGGCATGCGGGAAGAAGCAAAGGGCTTCCTCCCCCTCCCCACGCACCAGGCACCACGATTTCTGGAGAAAGAGAAATAAGGGAAACAAGGAGGTATCACAAAAAGGGAGCCGGCAGGGACAGGGCACGGTGGCTCTGATGGTGACAGACTCGTGAAAAAGCCCTGGCAGCTCGGGTAGCTGACTGGGAAAGCTCCGGGGACAAGTTGGATTGGATTTGTCATGACTAATTGACTCCCTCCAGTGCCGCGGCACAGGTTTCATGCGTCGCGTGAGCGGGATCCCGAGCACCCAGGAATTAATGAGGGTCTGACCCTGTCTGCGCAGCCACTTGAGTTTTTCCAATGCAGACAGCTGGCTTAAGAGGCCCCTTTATTCTTTACATATCAGATCAATCGGGATAGTTATAATCTAGTTCTTGTGAAAGCTTGGAGCGGCCTTTGCTGCCCAGCTAGCTCAAGGGGAAAAAAAGCAAGCAAGAGGGAGAGGTCATGATGAACTATTGATTGAGCAGGCGGCGGGGCTGCTCCCAGAGATGGCTTTTGCAGAGAACTCGCCCGGGACAGTTTGCCTCTATATCTCTCGCTAATGCTGCTCCATTGATCTTCCGTGACAGGCGGCAACTACAAGATTTTTTTTAGCTGGAGTCATTAAGAGGCTTTAATCAATAACAGGGGAAACAGAGAGAGAAAAACCATTTGTTTCATGGAGACATATTCCCCGTGTGGATTTTAGCCCGCTGAGGTGCACATGTTTTATTTCCAGCAGCCAGGGAGGCCTGCCAGGACAAGAATTCACCTTGTGCTGGACTCTGGCACTTGGAGGAGATCCTGAGCCAGTTGCAACACCCTGGCAGCTCCGGCCAGGCTCTGCAATGAGAGGGGACCAGCTGGGGAGATCGTGGCATCAAATTCTGCATACCCCAGCATCCTACCCAGCACCTCAAATCGCCCAGACCTTCTGTTCCCATGCAGGTACCCCAAGAAGAGCTGGGTACTGATTTCATATGCCCAAAGTGCCGGGTACTAATTTCACATGCCCAAAGTGTTGAGTACTGTTTTCATGTCGTGCTTCTGCTAAATCCAGCTCCCGCCTGGCAGGGGTGCGATGGGTCCCAGCAGCTTTCTCAGCGATCCAGCCCCAAAGTTTCGGCTCAGCCCGTGGAGCTGCTGCTGTAGGCAAGGGGGGGAGTTCATTCCTGTGGCAAGACTGGAGTTGTTTGCAAGAGAAAAACGATCTTTGTGCTGAAGATGCCCCAGGCTGCACTGCTCCCTCTGCCCTGCCCCAACCCTGTCAGTACATTTCCATTGCTTTACGGCGGCAACACCCATTTTTCTTCTCATACAGCTCCTGTGCTCAGCCCCAGCAAGAGCCAGTGCAGGTGCTGGAGCCCGTTTTCCTTTGGAGAGCCAGAGAAGGGAGCTGCAGACGAGCCCAGGAGCAGTAGGATGGGATCACCTTCAAAGGGACTGTGAACGGTGTGTGCTGGCCCGTGCCGCAGGCTCCCACGTGGGCTGAGCTCAGCTTGGGGAATAGCATGTGACACAGAAGCTGAGCTGGTATTTTATTGCACTTGCAGACTTTAGCCCAAAGGCCCTTTGGAACTGCTACGTGCTGGGGCCGCTGGCAACACCCCGTGGCACCGCATCGGGAGGTCTGGCAAGCCGGGAACGCCACGCTCAGCACGCTGCTCGCTGCCTGAGTACTGGAGAGAGCGTGGGGAGAGAGCATGGCTCCTGCTAACAGGGCCTGCACCAGGCAGGTACCAAGTGATGCTTCAGAGTAAGGAAAATGGAGGCCAGGGTGGAGATCCCAATGGAGACCAGCTTCTCTTTCCTCTCTGGGGCACATCTTGCCTCGACTCCCAAAGCCCCCGTCTCCCGCTGCTCCAGCTCTCACGGGCCACTGCAGAGTGGTAATTACTGCAGCTCTCTGGGGACACGGGATCTTCGTCTTTGCTGTAATTACTGCTACACATCCACAGCAAAGGGATCAAAGGGAGCAGGAGAGGAGGGGGTGAGGAGCTTGCTGTCACAGAAGCAGGTTGCACTGGCGGCAGGCACGCTCAGACACACGCTGGCCATAAGCACCAACAGTCATGGCCCTGGAAAAACACACGCAGAGCTCAGCACCATCACCCAAATCTAGCCCAGATGGGGCAAGTTATACTGCTGCTGGCTGGTGGCTCCCTGAGATGACAGCCTCTGACATGAGAGATACAGCAAACCCCTTTCGGACCCAGGTTGCCCATCAGGAGAAGCCCTTGGCTAAGGGCTTTGCCTTCCCTCTTCACTCCATCAGTCTCCAGGTCAACCACCCAGCCCCTTCCACCAGCACAAAATCCATTAGAAACAATTTGATTTCCTTTATTTACACATGACCTTTGGGGAAAAGCCTAGTCCTACTCCAACTGGGGGAAAAAAAAAAAGAAATTCATTCCAGTGTTACAGCCTTGGGCCCGGAGGAGCTGGGGTGCTGCAGCCAGACGAGATGCCATTTCCAAGGCTGTGCCCTCTGCTTGGTACACTCTCACTTTACTCAGAGCCTGACCTGGGGCGGATGGCGCGATGTCTTGCAGAGAACATCAGGTGCAGGGGGATTTCCAGCCTGGCTGTACAAATGCAAATGCAACAGTGAGATCTTGCGGCCTCATGTTTTCACTGCCTCGTGGTTTTGTCAAAGTCTGCCAGGCGAAAAAATGCTGAGGGGCATGGTGGGGTGTAAGCCCTAGCAGTAATCCTTGACTGTTGGAGCATTGACTCTGCAAACACGGATCTCCAGACTCGCTGACAGCCAGCAGAGCGGTGCCCTTGCACTCAATGGAACTGCTTGTGTGGCGTCCCTCATGCGGATAAGCGTCGTGCCAAACCAGCCTTGTCTCTTACGTGGATTTGAATAATTGGTTGGGGTTTTTTTGAGGCAGAGGTAAGACAAGCTCAGAGAAAGCAGGTCTCTCAAAAGCGGAGCTGAGGAATGGTTTTAGGTGTGTCGGGAGCGGCAGGGCTGGGTGTCCCCCGGCACGGCAGACACAGGGGTGTTCCCTGCTGGGTGGCAGGGGCTCCCTGGGGCCTGAGACCTGCGAAGTGCTCCAGCCCCTGACAAACGGGACCATAAAACCACAGCTGGCTGGAGCGAACATCCCAGCAGATAACGCAGTTACTTTCTCAATAGTTATTTGTAGGTGAGCAAAGGTTACAGGAAGGAAAGTTCTGATTATCTGATACGCTTTTGTTTCTGTCTTAATTGTGTGTTCCCTGAGTCAAACTCCCTCGGGCTCTTTCTCTTTTCAGTGACCAGCGGAGGCTGCGCAGGCAGAACCCCAGCACCAGGGCAGTTTGGCAATCTCATGCTTTTGTGCAACCCTGTTGCTACGCCAGTCCTGCGGGTAACTGCAGCGCCCGCGTTCAAACCACGCTGAGTCAACAGCCGGGTCCCTCCCCAAGTGTTTGCTCCGTTGTCACGAGAGCGCTGACGTGTTGTTACCTACAAGCACAGCGACTGAAGGGAGCGTGACCACGGGGCAGCAGGAGCCAACGCAGCAGCTGGGGCCAGTCTGAAGCTCCGCTCGTGCCACTGCAGGCTCGGCCGTGGGACAACCGGCAAGGGCTTCCACGGCACCCACACAAGGAAGGGTGGGAGGGCTTCGCCTCCCCTGCACTGGTGCACTTTTTAGGCTGAAACAAGTGCAGTGGAAACAGGATTCACCCACATCCTTTGCACAAACTGCTCTCAGCCACCGTCCTCGCCTCGCAGCCTGCAGCGGGCCCTGCTGTGCGCAGCAGCAGATACAGCACAGCCCAGGCCAGACCTCTTCGCTGTCTTTGCCAGGAGGAGATTTCAGTGATGCCGCCCTACTGGTGTCAGCCCTTAAGGCAGCCTCGCGTACTGATGCAAAGATGGTCCAGGTTACCCGTCTGCAGCCCCATGTGGGATCAAGCTATAGCAGCGTAACTACAGCTGCATCGTGGTGGTGGGCTGCTTTATGTACCCCGAGCTACACAGAGGTGAGACGCAGTGACGCCAGGCTCCGAGATGTCTCTGAAAGCCAGCTGCTAGTTGAGACAGGTAAAAAGGGAATAGGATGGATCAGTGGATGGATGGATAGACTGACAGAGGTCTGGAAGAGGTTATATCAGATGCATGGATCATCATACTGTCCCCAAGTCGCTGACAATCAAGGCTGCTTTGCAGCACCCAGCAGCAGGGGTTGCTGTCTCAGAGCTTGAGCAACTCAGGGCTTCCTGCTACCAGCACTCTCTGCCCTTCCTGGGAGGGCTCACAAGCCACACACATGCGTGCCTTGACATGGCCAAGAATGAAGAAGCTTGGCTGGTTGCTTCCTCCTCCCCCTGCTTTTAATGTCACCAAACCCAGCTGCTGCTTTCAACACATGTCCCTTGGCAGGAGGCGAAGGGAAGCAGGCCGCCGGGTAGAGCTGCCAAAGTCAAGGGCAGAGGCGCGGCGAGGCAGCGGGGAGCCAGACACCGCTCTGCGGAGACACCCGGCCCCCCTTCAGCACAGCCTGCAGCTCCCAGGGGGGCCTCACCGAGCTCCCTCGAGCCTCCACACCCTGCTGAGCCGTGCACGGCGATGCCAGGCGATGGACATGTCTCTCCTTCCCTCTCTTCCCTCCTCCGCTCACCTTCTCCCCGCATGCGGGGGAGATGCTCTCCCCGGCTTCATTTCTTCTCCAGTCAGAAGCTAGTCATCAAAAGTGAGGTCACATGTTGTTTCCAAGGGAAGCGATAAATTACAGCAAGTAAAAGATAAAAAAACACAGCCAGGTTATTATAAGACATCAGAAAATTAAGGCCAAAGGTAACAGTCTGGGCTTTATGACTTTTCATGGGCCAGCCACAGAAATGCTGCCATCAGCAATGCAGTGTGTACCCTTCTGCTCACCATGCTTTGCCGTTACCGCTGTTTTACCTTTTCGAGGTAGTTTTTCAAGGCAGCTTTTTGAGGTCCATTTGGAGGGTGCTGGTAGGCACTGGGTGCCACAAGCGCCCTCAATGGGCAGCGCCTGCTGCAGGGAATTCGGCGCCTGCTCAGCGCTGGCTGGGTGCTCGGTCCTGCCACTGCCTCTGGACCCCACTCAGCAAGACTACCTGCAGGCGACACTCGCAACACGTCCAAATAATTCAGTCAGTAGTTTAAATATGCAAAACACGCAGAGCAATCCAGTAAGCTGGGTATTTTTAAAAAGAATTTGGAACTGCTTCATTCTGGCTTCTGGAGCTTGGGAGGGCAAGGAAGGGGTTGCCTTCGCCTGTGCCCAAAACCGGCCGCGTTTCGGGGGTGGTGACGCGATCCCGCTTGCGTTCCGCAGCGCGCTGAGGCTGATGGGTCCTCCTCCATCAGGCAGTTTGTTATGGCAATGTTAATGCACAGGCTGTCGTCATCTGGCAGCATAACCACTTGTCTTGTGAAATAACTCAGTGTGACAGCTCTGCTTGCTCACAGGCAGTCCCATGTCTGGCTTCTAATCTGGCATCAGAAATCACTCCCCTTCCTTGAGCTACAGACTAGTATTAAACGTTTCATTTGCATTACTCCAGATAATCTGTTGGAGAGCGTGGGGAGAAGGGAATTACAGACGAGCTCCTTTAGGAGCCCACACGTGAAGCAAACACACAACTGCCATCCCCACCACGCCATATCTCCTGATGCCGTTTGCCATCAGCGCTGTGGCTGTGCTGGAATTTGCATTTCAGTTTCCTAACATCAGCCAGCGTTTGTGAGTCAAGCGGATCAGCTCGCATGATGCCCCAGTGACAGATCACCAGCGACTTTCTCCCCATGTCAACAAAAGCGAAAGTCACGAGGATAATGCAGAATTGCTCCGGGCCAGCGTATGTTCAGCTGAAAAGGTCTCGGTGACTTCCCAGGCATATGCTGGCTGGCACGGCGGTGGAGCAAGGCTCTCTGAACAGCCTGCACGACGCGGGCCGGAGGGATTAGTCTAATGCTGTGTCGAGATGCTAATACAATAAGGGTTCTTTGTGGCATTAGCAGGAATCATGAGACCAGCGCTGAGATGTCATTGCCTGGCAGCTGTAGGGAGTGCCGGCCTCGAGCTCTCCATCGGAGAGAAGGAGCTTGTCTCCTGCTTCAAGCGTTAAATCTGCTGAGGGGCAGTGAAAAGGCGGTGAGACCCCTCCATTTTGGTGACAGCTCATTTGGGAACAGCTGCTACCACTGTTGTTGAGTCTAGGGAGAGCCAAGGGAACAAGGGTTATTTGGAAAGGGATCGATGTTTTTCCATGTGTTTTCCAGGACCTGCAAAGCTGTGGATACCAAGGGGATGCTTGGGACCTCAGCGTCAGGGTGACATCTTACCCCAGTAAAGTCACCGCCACCTGCGGGACGGGGGTTTTGCTATAAAAAGTGTTGCAAAACCTGCTGAGGCCAATAAAACAGTTTGTGTTGGTTCCAGCAGACACGCTTTCATCTCCCTTGCCAGATTCGCGCCCACAAAGCCATTGGGCCTGATCCTGACCTAACCCCAGCACCAGCGGGGAAAGCTCCATCCTGCTCAGCTCGTTTGTGCCAGTGGAAAACCAGCACCAAGCACCAGTGGAAAACGTTGGTGAGACGAGGAGCAGGGAGACCTGGTGAGTGGGGATCTCTCACAGAAAGTCGAAACTGACCGATGGTCACCTTGGTCAGTTGCAAATTTTCATGACAGACCTGAAGACCCCACGCCATGCCAGGGGAGACCCAAAGACACCGCATGGCATCATGAGGGACCCAAAGACCCCATATGGCACCATGAAGGGACCAAAAGCTCTCCTCACCACACCATGAGGGGACCCTAAGCCCTCAGGGTCTCCATAAGGGTCCCCACAGTCCTCCTCACCACGCCATGAGGGGACCCAGACCCAAATAGCACCATGAGGGAACCCCAAGCCCTCAGGGTCCCCATGAGGGACCCCACAGTCCTCCCACCATGCCATGAGGAGACCCAGACCCCCGCACAGCACCATGGGGGGACCCCAAGCCCTCAGGGTCCCCACGAGGGACCCCGCGGTCCTCCCACCACGCCATGAGGGGACCCAGACCCAAATAGCACCATGAGGGAACCCCAAGCCCTCAGGGTCCGCATGAGGGACCCCACGGTCCTCCCACCACGCCATGAGGTGACCCAGACCCACGCACAGCACCATGGGGGGACCCCAAGCCCTCAGGGTCCCCACAGTCCTCCTCACCACGCCATGAGGGGACCCAGACCCCCGCACAGCACCATGGAGGGGCCTCAATCCCTCAGGCTCCCCATGAGGGACCCCACGGTCCTCCCATCACGCCA
>VYZM01006158.1:771262-794648 GCA_013398915.1 Dromas ardeola
GCGGGTGAAACACAAACTGAGGAGATCGGTTTCAGGCCCGGCCTCTGGGTGGGGGCCTCGGCAGGGCGATGGCGGTGTCCTCTTTTACCTCAGGTCTGTGACAGCAGGCCCTGGGGTGGCCGCTCTGGTGGCAGCGGGGTTGTCTCTTGGCTCATGGAGGGTGCTGGGGGCTGCGGCGGGGGGGGGGCTCCGTCCCGCAGCCCTGCCCTTCTCTTTGGTGAGCCTCGTGTGGGGATGGGCGCCCTTCTGAGGGGCCTGGAAGGTGGGAGGGTGGTGACCAGTGGCCATGCTGCGGGGGCCACGCAGGTTTTGGGGAAAGCTATGTGACAGCAGTGCTTGTCTGGGGGTCTTCCCCCTCCAGAAGTAGAGGCTGTGCCAGGCGGTGGTTAATACGGTGGTGCAAGGAGCATGGCGGCCGTGCAGCTGCCCGGGCGCACTTGTTGCTGTCAGGCCTTGCTGCCTGCGTCCTCTGGCAGAGCGCCTGGGGCAGTGACTGAGGGGCTGCTGGAGGAGAGGAACGCCTCCACATGCGAAGGCACATTTTAAGGGCAGAGCTGGCACTTCTCCTGGCAGCACAGGAGAACTTGGGCTCCTTGCTTTGCTGTCCCATAGGCAGCTTTTTACCTACTCCAACCGTCCGTGTCCAGGCCAAGTTATACGGGTGCGGGGCGAAGGGGAGCCCTGTTGCCTTAATACATCCTTTTGGATCAAAGGTGCGGCAGCGTCTCGGCTGGCGGAGCTGGACTTTGCTTTGTGGTGTGGCTCTCGCAGGCAGGGCGCAGGGTGGAGCGAGCAGGCACAGGGCACCACCATGCTGCCTTGTGGGCTCTGCCCTGCCCGCTCCAGCCGATGGCCTGCCATCAGCCCTGGTGCTATGGCCCCAAGCACTAGAAACAGCAGTCTGCCCTGGGATCTCCAGCCTAGCTCTGTCTCCAGGCTTTGGTTGCCTTCACTGGCTCAGGAGCAGCTTTCTGATGCGCAACCAGCTTTGCAGCTCAGAGAATTTATGATGTTAGTTATGGAGACACTCTCTTTTTCTTCCCCGCTCCTAAAACTTTGTAAATCTCCTGTAAACTTAAAGGAGCTCCTTTAGAACAAGAACTCCTTGCACTGAACAACTCCTCATGTCGAAACTTAGAGCTGAATTTTGGCCAGAACCACCCTTTTCCTGTAATTTAAGCCCATCGTTTCAATGTGCTGGCACTGACTGATGATCCTGGTCATGTATCCCAGAGCCTGGGAGGTCTGTGGCTGAGGTGATCCAGTGAGCTCCTTATTTCTACATCATCCCAGTCTGCTTATTCCAGCTTGGGGAAGGGGGTTGGAGCAGAGCACATGCCGGTGGACAGACACCGATAACAGCATTGCTGCCAGGCGTAGAACACCCAGTCCTTGCTGTGCTCCTGGCTCCAGTGCCAAGCTGGTGTGACTTGGAATAGGTTGCCCTCTGTGTCTGATAGCGATAGAGCTGTTTATCTAGTGGCAAAACCTCTTGCAAGCGCTTCCAATCTGGTAAGCACACTTCATTAATCCTTGAAAATCAGAGGATCCTAAAAAGGCCTCTGTCACAGGCTGCAGAGCAGAGCACGTGAAGCCGGGGCTGCTGGATTTCAGACTCAGGCTGTTACGGATGCACTGAAAAAGCACATTCCCTCTCATTTTTCTACTCTCTCCTTGAGCCTGGTCCATCAGACTTACAGCTCTCTGAAGCTGTGACTGGATCATTCATACCAGCAGAGAAGCTGCTTGCAGGGTTGAAGGGGAGTAGGACCCATCCGCTTAACCCCATGGATGATGTGGCCAGCTCAGCCGGTCACCTGGTGGTTCTTCGCTTGCTCTGAGCTCTGCCCCTTTGCCTCTTTCGGTGGCTCAGGCCACATCTTGTGCAAGGAAACGCTGGCTCCTTACTGGCAGGAGGAAGTTGGATGGTTGCTCTTGAGTAATGTGTAACCAGCCTCTCCCGTCAGCTACTGAGCAGCGTGGCTTCCAGAGCAGTGACCTCTTTTTTGGTTGGCAGTCAGAAGGGAGGAGAAGTGGGATTTAGGTCAGTCTGGTGGCATGGCATCCACCATGACCTCACCGATTCGTGTCACCCTGCCTTTTCTCACCTGCCCCCTTGTCTCTTCACCTGGACTGCACTCCTGTAACCTCAGCGCAGGCCCATGGTGCTCGGGAGCTCTGCAGCCTCTGCACCTCCCCGTGTCCTTTCCCTGGGTGCAGCTCTAACCTTTGTAGAAAGTTTGAATGATGCAGGACTGATAGTTGCAGTGTCATACAGATGTGTCACCTGCGGGCATTGGCCTGATCTGAGCTCCAGTGTCACAGCCAGGGCCTGGGCAGTCTGTGTGGTAGACCACCCCATGGAGATATGAACCCTGTGTAGGTAGGAGCAAGCCAGGGAAAGCTGCCTTGACAGAAGTATGTGGTTAAAGAGTGGATGGCAGGGCTGAGGAGGCTTTCGGAGAACAGATGCTGGGAGCTGCTGCCAAGCCAGGATAAGATGTTGTCTGGGTGCTTGCTCACCTCCCACCCTGGGTGAAAGGGATGCTTCCCAGGCTGATGGTGCTGCTCAGCCCTTTGGCTGGACCCTGTTGGAGGCGAGAAGCTGACACTGTCCCTCTGTCTGCCAGGGAGGTGGTGGTTCCTGAGGGAGAGCATCCAGGTGCTTGTTGGAGGGCGGGTCAGCTCCTGAATCTGTTCTAGGGGAATCAGCTGGTGGCTGCTCCTGAGGGCTTTGTTCATCTGCAAGTTTCTCTGCCTCCTGTCCTGGCGAATGGCTGCTCCCCTGCCCAAAATAGCTCCTATGTACTGCCAGCTTCTGGCTGCGTCCTTTGGCCCAGTTGGAGGGTCCTCAGTTCCCACCTGTCTGGGGGTGGCAGAGGTGGGCCATGTTCCCATGGGCTGGCAGGGTCTCGGCTGGCGAGCCTGGGCTGGGTGTGCTCAGCAAGGACATGGCAGCTTGCTCCGTGCACTGGCAGAGCTGAGTGGAGCTGCTGGTGCCTCATCCCAGGTGGGCCCCCAGGCACAGGGGAGGAAAGCTGGGAGCTTTGTGGATGGACCTGTAGATCCACTGGGGAAGTGAACTGACAGGCAAAGGCTATTTGCCTGAAGATGGGTTTGCCGGGGGCACCCATCCTCTGCCAAGCTACGTGGGGAGCATCCCGTTTGCTGCTTGCATCTTTGTGTTTTACAGGGAGGTGTTTCTCACCCTCATTCTTCTCCTTTCTTGGACTCCTCTGGGGTAATGACACCCCATGTTTGTTTGTGTTGTTAAGCAGCATCTTCCAGCACTTCAGGGAGCAGAATTGGCAGTCTTCCTTGGGTGATGGGTGTGCAGGCTAATATCCATGTGCTGGGGAGTGGCAGCTCCTAGGAGAACTGTTTGAACAACTTGTGAGGCTCTGCTGATTGCAGGAGGAAAACATTGGCAGCATCAGAGCAGATTGCAGCCACGGCACAGGGGGAAACAGCAGCACTAAGTGGATAGGACTGGCAGCAGGAGGAGCGGTCCTTGGTTCGTTGTTGAAACCAGTGTCTCTCCTTCCTGGACTTTGGAGGGCTTCCAGTTTGCCCTCTGTTTGCAGGGCACTTCCAGCTGCACTAGGCTGGACTTGCCTCTTCCAAAGACCTCGTAGCGAGCCTGGTTGTGAGCTGATGCTGTCAGCTTGAAGGAAGCATGGACCATCAAGTCTAGCTGTACTGGCCTCAAAGTTACAATCAGCTTTGCCCAGGCTTCAAGTAAAACTTCCATACTGGGAGTGGACAGGGCTTAGCATGCAACTGAAGCACCTTGAGCACATGGGACCATGTAGGATAAACACAGGGCAAACGAGGCTCTCTATCACAGAGCTCTTCTTGTCTTCTTCCACCCATGCTGGCTATAGCAGACCCTGTCACCTCCCTGCCCTGTTGCTGACTGCTCTTCTCTTCTGCAGAATCATCAAAACTGTTGTCAAGACCTTCAAGTATTTCTTCGGCCTGAGGTTTGAGGTGAAGGGGCTGGAGAACTTCAAGGTGGAGGGCCCTGCTATCATTGTGTCCAACCACCAGAGCATCCTTGACATGATGGGTGAGGAGCTGGTGGGAGGGAGGGAACGGTTCTCTTGCTCGCCATCAGAGAAATGCCGCTTGCGTCTCCTGGCCAAGCAGCCCCCTGCCCTGGCTGGTCTGTGCTACTGAGCCAGCTGGCCCAGCTTGCTTTCAGTGCTGGTTGCAGGAAGGGTCTCCCCGCACTCTGAGCAATCACACCCTGTGCAGCACCCCAGGTACTGCTCAGCTTCAGGTGCTTCTCAGCTCTCTTACATCCCTGCCTTGCTGATAGCCTGGCTGGCCTAGCACTCGTGTCAGTGTGCCAGGCAGCCAGGCATGAGAGGTGGCCCCACTGGGCACGTCAGGGCTGAGGAGTGAGCTGCCTCCTGAGGGATCTTGCTATGACCTGCAGCCACTCTGACCCTGTAATTCTGCTCTGTGCTGAGTCTTCCTGCTCTGTTGATGGCAGCAGAAAACAGCAGAGAAACGAGGCACTGGCCTGTCCCTGGTACTCCCCACCTCAGACTGTGTCTCTTGTCCCATCTGAGTGCAGGGTCAGGGGGTGGCAGCTGCTAGGTCTCACCCTCTACCATCATGTTAGGGCTGATGGAGATCCTGCCTGACGACTGTGTCCAGGTGGGCAAGAAGGAGCTGATGTACGCTGGCACTGTGGGACTCATCATCTACCTCGGCGGTGTCATCTTCATCAACAGGAAGAGCACCAGCAGTGCCAAGATGGTGATGGCAGAGGTGGCCAAGAGCATGGCAACTGACAACGTGAGTGTGACTATGGCATGTGTCTGGGTATCCCGGGGTGGTGTGGAGGGATGTGGCACTCCAGGTGCTGGCTTGCCTGAAGTTACAGCCACCTACTGCTCTTGGCAAGGCTGACTGGTGGCTCGGCCAGTAAGAAGGGAGCCCTGCAAGTGGATTGCTGGAGCACAGCCTTATCTCCCCACGTACAGGTGAAGGTGTGGGTGTACCCAGAGGGCACAAGGAACTGCACAGGGGATTTGCTGCCGTTCAAGAAAGGAGCATTTCACCTTGCTGTCCAGGCACAGGTAACAGCACTTTGTTCCTTCACGGGACCCCTGAACACTTTTGCAGTGGCATTGTGGACTAGTCACGCAGCGGTATGGTTTATTTGCTCTCAAGTGAGCTGTGTTCCCAGGTCACAGCTGAGCTCCTCAGCTAAACCACCTTGTCCTCTCTCTTGACTGCCCCAGCACTGCATTCCTGGTGTCCTGTCTGGAGGGCAGAGCATGGGGGACAGGCACACTTGACCCCCTAGCTCTAAGCTTTGCAGGCAGCTGCCTGGAAGCGTGGCAGTGCTGTGTCTGTGTCCTGCTCCTGGGAGCATGGCTGCAGCACAGAGCTTGCCTCTGGCAGGGAGCCCAGCGGGCGCTGCGCTTCTTGTGAGCTTGCCTGGGGAATCCCAAAGCTGTTGATGCATTTCTCAATCCCCCACATCGCAACAGTGTAGTGTTGATTCAGGACTGTTAATGCTAATGCTTTAGAGCAACATCTGGGCTTGCTCTGTGTGGAAATAGCTGCTCCCTCCCAGACAGCCATATGGCACTTCTTGGTATGTCTTAAAAGTCTTCTCTCTCCAAAATGACAAGATCCATGAGCAGTTAGTGGGGGAGCAGACAAACACCTCCTTGGCTTCAGACAGCTAGAGCTGTCAGTGCTCTTGAAGGAGTGGTGGTGCTTGCCTGGGCAGAGCTCTTGTGCTGGGGACACTGAAGACCTGGCTGTGCTTCCTGGGCCCAGGTGGCTGCTGGAAGCTGGGCCACCCTGCTCGGCTCCCAGGGGCTGGGGACTAGGTGCCGGAGAGGTGGCTGGGAGGAGTTGGGTGCTGTGCCTTGCCTTCCCATGCATGCTCCGCCTTGCTTCTCAGGACTGGGATGACAGGCCTGAGGGGAAACTGCTTTCCCTAAAAGGAGTGTTATAGCAGGGACCCTGGAGAAGGAAGTAGGTGCCAGATCTCTTGCTGTGTTTGATTGGCCAAGCTCAGGGTGTAGCCTGCATTGTACCATCCCCATTCCTGCTGGGGTGATCAACCAAGGCAGGGGCTGGTGGCTGCTGGAAGGAAAGGACAACAGTGGAAGTGGTACCCACCTCTGCTAACACTCCCCCTGAGTCGCCAACTGTAGATCATGTCTTTGTTATCGGCACTGAAATAATGACACTGTTCCTGCCCTCCTGGCTGTGTCTCTGCCTGTCTGGAGCTTCCCTGAGAGCAACTGACTGCACCTGGTGACTCCTTTTCTTAGAAGCTGAAGGCACACCAGCTGGCCTGTCCCAAACATGTGCTTGTATGGCACAGCAATGCCTGTCAAAACAGGCATCCTCTGTTGTTTTCAGGTCAGAAGATATACTTGGGTTTTGAATCACAGAATCACAGGGTTGGAAGGGACCTCTGGAGATCATCTAGTCCAACTCCCTGCCAGAGCAGGGTCACCTTAGAGCAGGTTGCACAGGAACGCGTCCAGGCGGGTTTTGAATGTCTCCAGAGATGGAGACTCCACCACCTCTCTGGGCAGCCTGTGCCAGGGCTCTGCCACCCTCAAAGTAAAGAAGTTCCTCCTCGTGTTTAGGTGGAACTTCCTATGGTCAAGTTTGTGCCCATTACCTCTTGTCCTGTCACTGGGCACCATTGAAAAGAGCCTGGCCCCCTCCTCCTGACACCCACCCTTTAAGTATTTGTAAGCATTAATAAGGTCACCCCTCAGTTGTCTTTTTTCCAGACTAAATAGACCCAATTCCCTCAGTCTTTCCTCATAAGAGAGGTGTGGCTTGGCCTAAGCCTGGCTTGGGATAAGGAGCCCCAAGAGCCAGTGCTGACCTGAGGCTGAAGTGTAACTTGGCCCTAGTGCCTTGAATGTCCCTGTGCCTTGAGTGTCTGGGGACTGGTTTTGATCCCATTTGACTCTTGACTGTCCCAGCCTTTGGAAATGGGTCTTGCTTGTGGGGCTGTGTGTGCCCTGTGTGTGTGAGTGCCAGGCCAGCTCAGCTCTGCTGCATGGGATTTGCTGCTTATTTCTGCCCTGAGTAGCCGCGGTGCAAGTAACTCCCCTTTTTCCTCTTCTTCCCCAAGGTCCCAGTGATCCCTGTGGTATATTCCTCCTTCACCAACTTCTATAACCCAAAGAAGAACCTATTTACGTCAGGTACCAAAGAGTCCAAAGGTCTTCACAGTCACTCAGAGACAGGGTTGATGCCATACTCATGTGGAAATCTGATTCACAAGGGTGTGGGAGGGAAGTGGAGCTGGGGTGAACGGGAAGAGTCCCTCTGGGAGATGTGTGGAGTAAGTTCAAAGCACTTGGCACCAGAGCCTGGGCTGGGCTAACTCAGGAAAGAATCTAATTAAATGCAGTGAGGGATGTTTTCATTAAAAATTGGACACCACCTTTCCCTCTCATAACTGGCACAGCCTGTGGTTTGGTTAAGGTTTGGGAAAAGAAGCAAGCGTGCTCTGCCTCCTGACCTTTCAAAGCGGGGACCCCTCTGCAAGCAAACCAAGGCAGCTGGTGGCATCAAAGCTCAGAAATCTGCCAGTACAAGTGCTGGGCAGAAAGTTGGCTTTCAGTCAACTTGGAGCAGTAACTCTCATGTTTTGGGAGGAAGCCATGCTTGCTGTGCTCCCTGCCTGGATGGCTGGAGCCAGCCAAAGGTAGGAGGGTTGGGGAGAAGCAGATGGAGGGAGCACCTGGTGCAGGCTGTGCCTGGCATGGCTCTGGAGCTGAGTGGGTCCATACCCCTGGGCTCTGCCTACTCTTGGCTGGCAGGTGAGGGCAGAGCAGTGACACCAGCCCTGGAAAGGGGTAACCTCTGGCTGCGGTGTCAGTTTGCGGCACAAAGGAAATACTCTGCTGCTTGGAGCAGCTGTTTCAGGGCAGAGTCTAATCCCCAGAGTAATTTCTGACCCCTGAAACCAGTGCAGCCCCCACCTGCTCTCCAGGGATGGATGCCCAAAGCCCTGTGAGGGATGAGGGCTGGGCTGGGGCTCTCTAGGCCAGGTGGAGCAGGGGTCCTGGGAGGGCAGAGAACGGTGCTGCTGTGGTGTGTGGGTTTCTCACAGGCCCTTCTCTTGTTCCCAGGCAAGATCAAGGTTGAGGTTCTGCCTCCAATAGAGACCAAAGGCCTGACGTCAGATGATGTCTCCGACCTCACTGACAGATGCTTCCATACCATGAGGGAGACCCTCTTCAGGCTGTCAGGCAGTCCCAGCGAGGCAAAGAAATCGTCCTAGATGCTTCTCCAGTGGCGTCACCGTGTGGTGGTGACTGAAGGGACCTGTCTGTTGCCAAATACCGAAGGAACTTCTCTTCCTCTGCAGTGACTTCTAACTCTGGGAACACCGCAGACTGGCACACACAGAGTATCAAGCCAACGCTGAGGTTCCCCGTTGAGTGGATTTCTCTTATCAGTTCATTATCTCACAATGAAACGTCTCCTTTTTCTGAATTTCTCAGGCATCAAACTTTGGTACCAAAGGGCTCAATGACCAGAGAGGTGAGTTCCTCCAGCTCAGGCAGCTGGCATGGGGCCACAACAAAAGCCTGGCTGGAGGCTGGGCTCTGCCTCACGTGAGTGTCCCTGCACCCGTGCTCCTGCAGGCTCAGCTAATCCTGTGCTGTCCCAGAGGGAAACCACCAGGCAGCAGTTTGCACCTGCGCAACCTTGATGCTGCTCAAACAGGGCTGAGAATTGGGTGAAAATCCAGAAATCTAGCTCCTCAGCAATGCTGGGAGTGTGATGTCCTCCCTGGGCAGCCTGGAGCGCTGCCATCCAGCACAGTGGAGCTCACAGGTGGTTTCTGGGGCAGAGCCTGTCTCCTTGAGAGAGGGTCTCCCTTGGGTCGCAGCAGCATCTTGTGCTGGGGCTTTGTGTTGCCCAGGCGCTCCCGAGCCAAGTCTTTCACTTCTGAAGAAAGAACCTGGGGCCAATAACCGCAGCTGGGCCGCAAAGGGGAATGCGTGGGGCCAGTCAGCCTTAGAGTGTCTCTCCAGGCTTGGTTGCCTCGTCTGAACAAGTGCCCTTGCTCACTGAGGGGTGCAGCAGTGGGAGGGAAGTTGCAGTCTGACAAACCCAGTGTATATGGTCTGGGCAGAGTTTAGCTGAATGCTATCCAGCCTTGCCAGTTTAGTCATCTTCTGAATGAAACCCCACGCATGTTTCTCCCATTCAGAGCCACCAGCTTGATTTTTAAAAACTGCACAGTTCTTTCAGAGTCCTGGGTAAACCTGTCCACGTGTGACTTGTTTGTGGCACACCTGGACGCTGTGTGTGACAAGCACCTGCGTTGGCTCAGTGCTTCCTTGGTGTCGGGAAACTGCGCTGCCAACTCCCTGCCATGGTTCGACCCTGTCACGGTAGTGCCTGCAGTACGTGTTGCAGATGCAAAGGGCTCTGTTATGCTTGTTTTGCCACTTGTCATGGTCAGCAGTGGCCGAAAGATGGTGCCTGTCCCGTGTGTCTCTGTGCAGATCTCAGTGGAGCTGCTGCTCTGCAAGGCTTGTAAAACTCCAGCAGAGCCACAGGGTGGGTGAGCTGTAATGGGGCTTGGAAGGCTTCAGCTCTCCCTTTGGGGGAAATGGGCTCCTTCCCATGTCAGATAAAGGGATTTTCTCCGTGCTTTGGTGTGATGGACCATCAGGGCTCCTGCATGCCTTGCTGGGAGCTGCAGAAGTGTTCATGACCTCTCTGAAGAGCAAGGCTGGGTCAGGTCCGTGGTTCCAGGGGGTAACCTTCACCTCTGACTGGGGTTTGGGGAGGCTTTAGTGCTCCCGTTCATGGCGCAGCGTTTATAACCTTAAGATAAAGCGCCTGGGGCTACTCGGATGACTGACACGGCCAGCTTTTGCAGCCTGTCTGGGGCTGCCTTGGTGGAATTGCAGTCATACGGCATTTGGGGGTTAAAGCCTCAGCTGGGAGAGGTTGAGGGGGTTCCTGTAGAGCCAGCGGTCCCCAAGGGAGGGAGCCCTCGGGCTGAGCTGGTGCTGGCGATGGCCAAGGGACTTTACCAGAGGGGCCTTATGGTACAGACTCAGGGGACAGACCCGCTGTGGGATGGGTCGGGGTGGGAGGATGGGAACTGAACCAGCACTTTGTAAGAGTGGCAGATAAAGGGCTGTCATGGAGGCTAAACCCAGGAGGGCTCCTGGGGGGAATAACCACGTCCAGGGAGTGATTCCTACAGCATCAGTCCCTAGGAGGAGGGAGCGGTGCCTCTGTGTGCTGTTGTCTGCTGTTCACTTTTAATTGGGATGAGAATAATGTTATGTGATTCAAAAAAAGAAAAAAAAGTACACCTTTGGTTATTTAAATAAAGGAGACTCCTGGTCTTGTGTGGGAGCTGGGGGAGGAGGGCTGCTGCGGGAAGAAGGAGGGTGCTGACCCTTCAGCTGTTGCAGGGGGTGGGTTTGGTGATTGAGGTGGGGAAGGGCCGGTCCTTGTCCCCATCCTGTGACCCACAGGCAGAAGGGCCTCACACTGAGCTACCGCCTGGCCTCAACCAGGAGGACAAATGTCTGCGGGGACCTGTCGCAGGGGAAGAGGAAGGTGGTGCCTGTGTGGAGGGGAGCCCATGTCAAAGCAGGGACCTGGAGCAACCACCTTTCCAGCCAGTAACGATCCCACAGCCTCAGTGTGTGCAGCAGGAGGCTTTATTTTGGTACAACCCCTGCAGCACCCTGTTGCCCATGTGGCAAGTGGCTCCTCCTGCGGCTCTGCTCTAGGCAAGTAGGAAAGCGTTGTACCAGGTCGGTCACGTCCCCTCAGCGGTAGCGGTGTCCTTGGGCTTGAGCAAACACTGCTGGGGGGGATGCAGGCATGTGTGCCACGGGCTGACAGTGCAGCCGCTGTCGGGTCCGGGAGAGACCAGCCACCCCGACAGCCGGTGATCCTGCCAGTGTCAACATGTGGGTGTGCCAGGCCTCCGTCCCCAATCCGGGCACGCAGAGGACTGTCCCTCCCTCCTTGGCCTCACCCTGTTGGCACTAGACTGGCACAGGTTTGTCCCTGTCTGCTTGGTGCTGTTGATGGGAGTGGCACAGGGAAAGGTTTTCTATTTAAAGCAAGTAAAAACAGACTCTCTGCACCTTCAGGCCCATGTAAAAGCTTTGTCCTTGTTACTGCTCTGTAGGGCCCAGGGAGGGTGCAGAGGACTGTCAGCAGGAGCAGGTCATTTCAGAGCAAGCTGCTGCGCTTGCCATGCTAAGAAGCAGTGAGGCACCAGCCCACCTCCAGCGCTGGTGGAGGGAGGCTGGTCCCTGAGAGCAGAACAGAAGCTGCAGGGATGGGCACCCGCTCCCTGCACCCAGCCAGCACAGTACCTTTGCAGGGACCAGTTGCACCCATCCCCTGCCGTGACGCCTGGCTTGGGGCTGCCCCTTCTGCCACGGGTTATTTTTGGCCTTAGTCCTCCGAATGCAGGACTTGTCCTCACTTTCTTTGGGTGGGAGCATGGGGACAGCTGTCCTGCCTGGGCCAGCTCTGTGCTCCTCTGGGAGATGACGTCCCAGGGTAATGCCAAGTAAAAGCCAGGCAAAGCTAAGCACCACACGGCTTCGCGTACAGCCAGTCTCTCTGGCACAGCCAGACAGGCACTAATGGCATGAGGTAAGGCATTTATTTTCTGCCACTCCAGCAGGAAGGTGGGGGGGGGGATGCTGAGGGCTCAGAGTCCAGTTTGAAAGTAACTGTGTGACCTTTGATAAGGTGAGTTGGAAGAGAAAATGGAGATGCTGACGGGAAACCAGCCTTCTCCTGCTACCCTGTGCCTCCCTGTAGATGATGTGGCTTCATCCTCACCCTGGGGCTGGAGAGTGAGATAAGAGCTACGGATGGACTCAGCTTGCTCCCGTTCCTCAGGCGCTCAGCTAGAGTTCATTCTTGCAGGAACCTGAGAAGATGGAAAAAAAAAAAATAATCGCAAACCAAAAAACAATCCAGCAAAGCTCTTAGCCTGGGTTTGGTTCATCTCTTTCCCCAAGAAGGACGAGGTTGCCCGCAGCCTCTGTGAACGTCACCCACGCTTGCTGCTTTCCCTTTGCCAAACACCCCCAGGCTGGCTCTGTCCGGCCACGTTTGGGAGCGTCACTCTCCTCCCTGGCACACCGTAATCCTCAACAGCCTCAGCTGGGCCCGGGAAGTCCTGCGCAAAGTGTCCCGAGGAAGTGGGAAAGCCAGTGACAGTAACACTGGCTGCTCCAGGATGGGAGGCTGGGACCAGCCTGTCCCCACTGCAGGCACAGCCGGTGGCTCTGTGTGACAGTAATCGGAAGCAGGCACTGCTGGTCACCGGAGTCCCCAGTGTCTGGGGAGCTCTGTGGGCTGGGAAGGGACCGTGTGGGGTGGCTGCGGCACAGCTACGTGCTGTTGTGAATCTCTTGTGCCACTAACTGGGTGTAAGTGTCACAGCCGAGCATCGACACGTGGTCACCTGCCTGTGCTGAGCTGGGGGTAATTCAGACTTAGGGGCTGACATGGTTAGGGCTTACAGAGATCTGATCTTGTGCCTTCACTGGTGTTTAAGGAAGAGAAAAAGATTTTTAGTCCTTACATACATCCCCATGGGGCAGATAACTGGAGGGTGCAGCTGTATCTTTGTATTCAGTTGTGAAATGCTTTGCAAGGTGCAGAAAGTGTGTGGCTCCTTAACTCTCTGCCCTACAAGCCCCAGTGCTGCTGGGGTATGAAAAGACAGACTTGTGTCCTCCACGGACTTCCAAGACCATGAGAGGGACAAAAACAAGTTTTGCTTGCCCGAATAGGCTTGGCAGAAGTAAAGTTCAGGACTTCGGAGTCATCCCTTGGAATAAATCCATGTTACCTTGTGACACAGCTCACATTCCTGTCATTAATAATATGTGCAGGGCAATACTAGGAAACCCTGTCTGCTGGAGCGCTCGGTGGTTCTGATGATTACCCCTTTCTGAGATCTTTTCTAAGTGTCTATTTGCACTTCAGACAAGTTCTTTGAAGTCTTTTATATCTAAGCTATTACTGCAAGGGGTGAACTGGGACTGGATATGCCCTGAAACACAGTTTCCCCTTCAGTCTTTCCAAGCGCCCTCACCGCTGCCATGAGCACCAGGCTGCTGCTGCACACCAGCTCCTGAGCTGGCCCGGCCGTGCCCAGTTTCTGGGCGTGTTTGACTGGAATTATTTAATAGGAAAATGAGCTGCAAAGAGCTGGCTATCAAAACAGAGTTCATATGGTTTGTGCTCTACTCTGGAGTCAAGCTGCAGTGCTCCAGGGTGAGCATTGCCCCCACCTCAGGGACCCAAGGGGATGCTGCCCCGCTCTGCGGTGCCGCGGGGGAGCACGCCAGGCAGGACCCCCCCTACCTATGGCCATTTCACACATGACGGCTCCCACCAGCATCTCTTCTTCAGAGTTTACTGCTTGGGAACCCTCTCTGGTCCGCTGCCTGGCAAAGAACCGGTCTGTAGACTTCAAAAAGAAACACCTAAAACTTCCCAGGCTCGTAAATCTGCCAACTTCTGCACGCTCCCTAAACTTTCCTGATTGACTCTTTGGACCGTTAATTTCCTAGGAGTTGAGGTTTCTTTTGTAAGGACTAAGTTATAACGGTGCAGGAAGGGAACAGAGCTGGTGAGGGTGCTGATGGCCAGACATGCCCCACTGCGCAGTGGGCTCCCTCTGCTTCTGCCCCAGAGCCACGTTTCCATGGGCCAATCTTATGATTTTTGACTGCTATAAGGACAGTCAGATGGTGTAGCCATAGAAACAGCTTTGAAGTGAAGCTAATGGGCTGTTTGTGTTCATCTTTTATTAATTACAGGCTGATGAGCTTGAGGGAGATATAGATTAATAGTGGCATATGTGTTACTGATCTCGCTGGCCCGCATCTGCTCACCATGGCCAGTGTGAATGGAGTGAAATACTTCAACCCTGCTTTTTCCAGGCACTTACACGTCTCCAGCCGCTCCTCGAGGAAGGAGATCTGCTCGCTCAGGGAGTCGATTCTGTCCAGTTGCTGGAGGGAGTGGGACAGCCGGCTGATGGGGTCTGCGCCGACGTCCTCCGGCGCAGATGGCATGAGGTTGTGGAAGGGGGCCAGCACCAACTGGAGTTTCTACAGGGAGAAGGGGAGCCATAAGTCCTCCCCAGCCACAAGGACCACCCGGCGGGACGTAGCGTGCTGCCTGCTGGGGCGCACCCCACCGGGGCGGCACGCTGGCTGGCTCATGGGGTTTTGGTTGTGTTCAAAGGACCGCTGGGCTGGAAGAGCTGCTGCGTGGGCGCTGCCTGCAGTGCGGAGCACAGCTGGGATTGCTGCGGCGTGAGGCCAGCAGGATGTTAAAAATAGAGCCGGGGCAGAGGGAAACCCTGGCTGCGAACAGCCCGGGGTGGGAGCTGGCTGAGCGGGGCCTCGAGCTGCAGCAGGGCAGGGAGGGCAGGGAGGAGGTGTGTGCTGACAGCTCACCTGCTCCAGCGCTTCCACTCTGCTCTTCAGGTCTTTCATTTCTTCCTTCGTTTCACTGGGGGGACCTGAAAAAGTGACCAAGAAAAGGTCCGTTAGTAAAAGCCCATTGTCCGAGGTGGGGAGAGACATTGCTGCAGGGCTCAGGCCAAGCTCTGCTGCTTTCCGCTCCCCTCCTAGTGAGCCCTCAGGGTCTGCCCCACTGGGACCAGCCCCTGGAGCATCAATTGGATCCAACGCCTGCTGCAAGTCCTGGCATCTAATCCTGCTGCTACCGCGCGCAAGTCTCTCCTTGCTGCTGGAGTACCTGCAACAAAGTGGGGAATTTTTCAGGCAGTGGGGTGATGCTTCAAGGATAAGATGTCTGGTGAAGCCTTGTGCCCGTGTTGTCAGATCAATTAGCACCCGGGTCTGCCCTGTCCCATGGCAGGCACAAAGGCTCGTCCTGCTGAGGGCCCTGGACAGGGGATAAAGGCACTTCCAGGTGTTTCCCATGTGATGCCCATGCTGGCCACAGCGCATTATTACTCACGGTACGAGTTTGAAGTGTCACAGCGCGTACCAAAAGTAATAATGGACCGTCACCAGCAACGCCCACCGCTCCTTATGGCTCCGGACTTGCCCTGCGGGAAGGACGATGATGGAGAGAACAGCTGCATCCCAGCCACCACACACCACGGATGGGTTCTGTCACCCTCGCAGATGGAGCAGTGGCTGGATTTGTGCAGAGGGAGGTTGTTTGGGTGGCAGAGGGAGTCCCGGGTCACTGGGAATAAAGGTGAGGGGTATTGGCTATCGTCCCCTCTCCTGTCTCTTGCCAGTCCTGCTCCAGCCACCCTGCAAGTGTTAATCCCAGCTTTCATCGAAGGCTCCGAGAAGCCTGGGCTGTCCTGCAGTGGGGGACAGGTTACCTGCTTGGCTGATGGTTTCTGGCTCGGGGGCTGGCACCAGGGGCTGGCACGCCTTGTCATCAGCAGCGAGGGTGAAGCCGTCCCGGCAGGCGCAGCGGTAGCTCCCAGCTGTGTTGACGCAGAGCTGATGGCACCCGTGGCTCTGGCTGGCACACTCATCCACATCTGAAACCACAGGTACGGCTCAGCGAGGACAGGGGTGGTGAGGAGATGCTCAGCGGGGGCAAGGGGCACCGACCGCTCAGCCCCACAAGCCAGGGTCCTGCTCCCCCCACTAGAGCCACACGGGCTCTCACGGGGGGATGCAATGGGACCCCAGATGGAGCTGGTGTTTGGGCACAGCTCTGGGTGCTGTCAGCACTGCAGGGCGTGAGCACAAAATGCACCAGCGCCTGGGACAGCTTTTCCTCTTGCACCCGGCTGGAGTAAACCTGGGCTAACCCCAAGGGGGCTCTGGCCTCCTTCCCTCCTCCCGCTCCCCCCACAAAAGAGCCAGAAACAAAAGCTGTGGTCAGAAATGTCCCAGCTCTGGCCCGGTGGGCACAGGCAGCGCTCAGCTCTCATCCTGGATTTACGGCCGGGGTTTTGGTTCCAGCCAGCCGTGGCGAGGAGCTATCAGCCTTTCAAGTGTGTACAAAACCCAGTAACCTCTCCTCACACGGGGGAGTTATTAAAGCTGTTCCCACAAAGCAAAATGAGCTGAACCGCTTCCCACGCCCGGGCGAATCTGTTTTAGGCAGTGGGAAAATCCTTTTCCCCCCCTGTGCTGAAGCCGGAGCTGTCAGCGATGGGCTCAGCCCTGCCTGGGCCAGCGTGGGTCAATGCCACACACTCCTCCCTGCCTTACGGGAGGGCAGAAAGCCAGGGAACTTGGTGGCAGGGGTTTGCACCATGCTGGTGTGCCGGGGTCTGCGGAGCACTGCTGCCCTCCACGCTGCCTGATCTCCCTGCACTCTGGCGAGGAGCATCAGGCTGCTCTCACGCTGGAGAGGAGCTCAGTGCCTGGAGATCGCCAGGCTTTTCCTCCACCCCCGGATATTTTCGGTTTACAGATTGAGTCTTTGAGTAAACGGGTGTCTTAGTTTACAGCAAGAGTTTACAAAGCTTGGGAGATACCAAATCTCCGGCTGACTCCACGAGTGGAACGGCTGCTGTGCAGAAAGCTTTTTGCTGGCTGCAGAGATAGGCAGAGTACAGCCTCTGCTGGCACTGACCCAGCGGAGCAGCAGCGGAGAGAAAAACGTGGATGCCAGGGCTGGGAGCACCGAGGCAGCCAAAGGGAGGTCAGAGCTCCCCTGGGAGCCAAACTTCCCGTCCTTTCCTGGCCAGACCATCAGGCATCACTGCCCTAGAGCAAGACGTGTCCGTGTGCATGTGTGTGTCTGGAGGGGTAATGCACTGGTTCCCTTCTGTGGTCTGAGAAGCACCAGGAATGTGCCAAGGCTTGATGAGGAGCCACAGTGCTTGTCCCCGTCCCCCACCAAGAGGCTGGTCTGTGGGCAGAGCCCCATGGCAGCCCCGCTGCTCCCCAAAGAAGCTCGGAAGCCCCAAGGGGAGCAGCGCGGCTGGTACCTGTCTGGCAGGCTCGCCCTGTCCACCCGGGCGGGCAGGCGCATCTGCCGGGGAAGGCGCAGGTCCCGCCGTTCTGGCATGGCACCCAGCAGAGAGCTGCAGGACCAAAAACAAGCACAGCATCACTGGGCAGCTCTGGGGGTCCCCAGCTCCCTCCCCTGCCACCGTGGATGCGTGTACACAACACAGTGCACACACACACAACACAAAACACACCCCAGCACCAGCCCGGGGCCGGGATGCTCTACCCCAGCCCTGGAGCAGTGGGGTTGAGCTGACCGGGGAGCACAGGGCAAAGGATGGGTGGGATGAACAGGACCTTGGTTTTGCAGCCTGGAGAGAGGCACAGGCACCTGCAGCCAGCAGAGCCGGCAGGGAGGAGGGACAACGGGCAGCAGCAGAGCCTGGGAAGCCCCTGGTGCTGCACTCAGAGCTCATCTGAGAGCAGACTAGCTGCTGATGTTTTGCATTTGTTTTCTGCTGTACATCACGATTGCCTCCTGAAAGCATTTCTCTTCCATTACTGCTGATTTATATGGAAAGGACTTGTTTTATTTATCCTCTGGTAACTATAAAGTTAATAAGCGATCCCAAAGGAAAAAGGCCTGTGAGGCTGCAGGGAAAGGCTGGGAATTAATCAGAAATTGAACCGCATTTGGTTGTGATGCTGAAAATTTAAATGCTTTCCTACAGGGAGAACCCGCCGGTAAATGAGAGAGCTGGCTGCCAGCGCCTCATCCAGGGACTGAGGTACGTGGTCCGTGGGGTCTGGAGGAAAGGAGAGCGCTGGCAGCAGGGTGGCACAGCAGCCTCTTACCTCTGTTGCAGCTGAGTGCGTGGCTGTTAGCTCTGCTCCAGCCGGGACAGCACGAGGCCACAGGCTGGGGCAGCTGCCTGTACGCCTGCCGGTAGGCAACCCTGTAGATGGTCCTGCAACACAAAGATGGGGCTGAGCCGGGTGATTGAGAACGCCACCTCAAGCCCCCCATCCCGCTCCCATACCAGTGGGTCAGACCTGGGAGCCCCTTCTCCATGGATCGAAGCAGGACTCCCCCTTTCCACAGCCCCCACGGGGGCTGCCTCGCTGGGACGGATCCGGCTCCCTCCGAGGGCCCAGGTGGTGGTGCAGGCAGGTGCCCTCACCTGTAGGTGCTGCAGAGGCGGTGGCCCTGGCAGGTGGTGAGGTAGGGCTGGTAGACAGGCTGGACGTGGGACTCGGTGTAGGCAGCCGCCCGTTTCTCTGGTGCCGCGGCACAGACTCTGCGGCTGCAGAGAGAGGAACAGGTCAGCCACCGGCTAAAAGCCAACCCGCCGCTTCGGAGCTAAGGGGCTCCGATTTACACCAGCTCAAGACGTGGCCTGACAGTCCCTCTCTACAGAGGGCTATTGAAATGGCAGCGGCTAATTGCCGGAGTGACCTGGGAGGCTACTTCAAGCTGTTTTGGGGCAGCGACACAAAGCTTGAGCACTGAGGGCTGGACGGGCTCTTCCTTCCCAGCCCCTGCGCGAAGGCGCTGACGCCTCCTCGTACACTCACCCCGGCACAGTCCCTCCGTCCTGGGAGAGCAGCCGGGGCCCAGGTTTAGGGGGGATTTACTCAAAGCAGTTCTCCTTCCATCCATCACCTCCCTTCCCTTAAAATCCTTCACTTTCTGGATGGATTTTTCCTTTCTGAGACTTTTGCACTCCTGAAACAGATGCCCCTGTCATCAAGAAATTAATGATTCCACAGGAAGGGTCAGGCTCGCCGCAAAAAGGTAGAGGCCAGAGGAAAGTCGCCCTCCAGTCTTCCTAAGATAACTGCGATCTAGTCAAAAACTTTCCCAAGGTTAACAGCCAAAGTGGTCTGGGTTAAAGATTCTTTTGGGTTTTTTCAACATTTTCCAGCCCAAGCAGGTCAGTCCCACTGAGGAACTCGCCTACTTGTCTCAGCCTCTCAGCCCAATTAGAAACTAGAATAAAAAGCCTGGGAATTAGCATGGTCATCAGATGGCTTCCATTAACTCCAGAAAACTCCTCTCAGCCTCACTGATTAATGCTATAGAAGATGCAATTTTTTCAATGGTAATTGTTTGCTTTGCAAAATTTAGAATAAAGCCATAGCTGCAGCCTGTGCGTGCGAGCGAGGAATTCAGCGTGTGGTTTTAGTCACAACCAGAATGCAAAAGGTTTAACGCCAGAGGAGAGTATTTCAATGTAAAAACAAACTTTGTAGAAAATGCGAGCTGTATCTGGGGGGGTGGGGCCTTGAGCTCGAGCTCCTTTTGGCTGGGGAAGAAACTGGGGCACCGAGCTCTGGGCTTCTGCACCCAGCAGGAGCTGAGCTGTGCCTGCCTGGGCTGTGCTGGGATCCAGGGCTCCGTGTCGGACCCATTTCCCAGAAAGGGAAGGGGAATTGCTGGACCTGCCGTTCTCAGGTTTGCAGGACCATGACTGCAGCCACCACAGCAGCCCAGGGAGCACAGGGCACGGCAGGCAACAACCCTCCAGGGCTTTCCACGCCTGCGTCCCCTGGACAGTGCATCCTCTCAGAGCTGGGAGGCTGCATCCTCCTTTGATGGCTCATTTGCACAGCTTGATTGGCACGATAGCAGGATTGCGCCCCTGTTTTTGTGCAAGGATGTGCTTGAAAGAGACAATAATAATTGACAAACAGTTCAGGGCCTGTTTAGCTTTTGACTCTCCCAAACAAAATGCCCAGAGTGTCTTTATGTCCCCTGCATGGAGCTAAATGGAGACAGGGCATTTTTCTCTGAGAGGTTTTTTCGCTTCAGTGACAAAGCAAACACGCACCAGCAAAGGGCTACCAAGCCCTGGCTGCCCCAGGAGGACTGGGCTGAGCCTTTTCCCACCTCCTCGCCAGCCGGTGAGCTGCCCACGTGCTTGCAGCCGGCTGGCTGAGCAGGGCTCTTCATCACCCAGAGAGGATGAGCCTTGTGGTGATGTGCAGATGGGCACACCTGGACAAAAAGCGGACAAAAAGGGGTTACCCTGCCCGGGCAGAGCCGTCCGTGTTGGTCACAGTGAGGATGAGGAGCAGTCCCGAGAGGAGGCAGCTGGTGCGGCGCATGTCCTGTCTCTCCTGCAGCACCCTGGGCTGTGCAGCACGACCGAGTCTCGCTCTTTGGTGGGAAGCGCTGGGTCCTACCACATGTCTCACCCTTCAGCGGGGAACCCTGCAACCAAGAGAAGAGCAGTGTGAACATGTGATGTCTGTCCCCAGCTGGTGACAACTGGCAGAGCCATGGGGACAGGACCAGCCACATCTCCCGGGTCAGAGGGACGGCACTGAGTGTGCACAGACCCTCTGAGGGCAGCAAAGGGGCTGGGGCAGGGGCACACTTGCTGGCAAGAGAGCAGTGTCACAAGCCAAAACACAGGGGAAGAGGGGACACGAGGGACCCGTGAGCCCCTCGCAAGGAGGGAGCTCTTCCGGGAGCAAACCCACTTTGCCCCACTCAAGTCACTGGTGTGACAGTGATTTACCCCAGGGGGACGCCTGGCCTGGCACACAGGAGATGCTCTCGTGGCACCAGGGGCCACACGGTCGCTTGTCGAGTGGCAGGGAAGGGACCTGTGTCGCATGAAATACGCTGCCAGCTCCAGAGAGAGAGGATAAAACAATGGCCCATAATTTCTTAATCCATACAGCATTGAAAAGCTGCATTTTCCCACCACATAACACGCTGAAATCTGATCTTCTTCTCTTTAAAATACAAGTTCTTGCCAGGGAAAAGTGCTGTAAGGGCCATATGTACCATCTGCGGAGTCAGAACTAACCGAGACGTGAATAAAGAGGCTTTGATTTTCTATCACAGGACAAATATGAAACAAGGCTGAAGAAGGTCAATAACAATATCTAATTTAAACAAAACAGTTGGCCTCCGGATGGCAGCAGTTAAAGGAGGAAGAAATTAAGAAGCCCACCTTAAATCTATGCCAATTAAAGAAAGAATCAGTCTTTCTGATTAAACCTTGAGAAAGGAGGGACTTTATAAGAGGCAAAACAAAATGAAACCTCCTTCTGAAACTGCAAATATAGCGAGCTGCAAATAAACTTTCTAAAATCCCCAGGTGATGTGGGATTGGGGATTGCAAGTTCATCCCCAAACTCCTTCAGGACAACTCCTCACTCCAGCACAAGTTGTGGGGATAACTGGCATAACCATCCCAAATCTATAGACCCTGCAGGTCTCAAAGCCCTTCTCAAAGGCGCTCTGTATCATCTTGTCCTTTGTGCAGGTAAAGAAACTGAGGCACGGAGAGATGCAGACCCACATCTGGAGATAAACCAGTGTCCTGGCTTGAGGAACAACCAGCCTGGTGCCTTCCTGCCCCTTAATATCGAACATCTTGTGCATGTTTCCATGAAGTGACAGAGGCGGACAGCTGGCTGGGCAGCCCCTTCCCTCCTCACCCAGCCGGGGACGCAGCTCAGTCCATGAGCTGAGCAACAGGCAGGGTTTGTGTCACAGCAAATCAACTGTTTCACTACAAAACACCATCGGGATCTCACTCAGTCCCTGAATTCAGCGGGGTACTGCGGAACCTGAGGGTCTGGCTCCGGGACAGGGAGGGATGGCAATATGCCCACCCTGCTCCTACTGCCATACGAGCTATTCCCATGGAGCCGCAGCCCAGCAGGGAACTGCAGATGCTGGGGCACGTTTTAACCTCCGTACAAGCCCAGCTTTGAGGATGTAAGGAGGGTTTTGGTGATAGAAAGCCTGTAGTCCTCCATTCTCCTCCAAACGTAGCAATAAATTTCATCTTCTAATGATTAATAGGTGGTATCTCCACTATCAGGAAATCAAATCTCGGTTGACCTGCAGGAAAGTATTAAAAAAATAGTGAAGAAACCTTCTTTTTCCCCAGTCCTCCTGGGGAAAAAGCCCAGGGACACCAGCATACAGAGACGTACTAACGCCCCACCGCTCAGCTAGCCAGCTTTTCCCAGGGCTATACTGGGACACATATTTTCCTTACAATCACAGATCTCCAGACTAGCGGTGCTTCTCCAGAAGTCTGTAAGTCAAACTCTGCCAACCATCTCCATCCTCCCACAGGATTCCTGTGACTGCCATGGGAGCTTTCCCTGTGGGGAAGGCAAGAAACGCAGGGCACGAGCCTAAAATATAGACAGTTTGTTTTTTCGCTTTGAAATGGAGCAGCGTTGCCCTACCTCAAGTGGTCAGAGTATCCCTCTGGGTCATAAAATTATGACTGCTTCATATCAGAAAAAGTTTCAAAAGTGGAAAATATAATAGTCTATACTTGCCTTTTTTATGAGTTTATGAAAATCAGCCTCTTTAAAGCTGCTGAAGATCCTCCAACCTGTTGCCACTACCTATTCTAATACTCCTCTTTTAAAGCACATAACTTAAGGAAAATCTTTCCATGATTAAGAAAAAAAAATATTTTTTTGTCACTGCCTTTCTAGTCTGTCAGATGAAAAGGTGAAGACCCATGGTCTGGCAAGCGAAACTATGTGGGTGCATCTGAGCTTCTGTTGGTTCAGGGCGCAGCAAAGTCTCCTCTGCGGGCCATGTGCTCCTGTGAGTCTGGAGGTCCCTCTCCCGCCAGCCAGAAATGTTCCTGTAATGCTCCTAAGTCTCCTCTTGCCTAACCCACCGCAGCAACCAGCGGGAAAACACATCCCACCGTGTGGGTGAGCAGTGCTTTGGCCAGTTCTGCCCATGGAACCAAGGTTAAAACTCCAGCTGATGGCAGTAGGAGGGATTGGGGTCTGTCTGCAAAGTGGTGCAAGAGAATCCGGTCCCTCAAGAGGATGCAATTCCCCTCACAAGAACGCAACAGCTGCACTTTTTCAAACAGCCTGGCCTGGTTCTGCAGGTGACACCGCAGCTCCCGACTGCGCACCGGACCTGGTCTGTGCCCTCAGAGCCAAACCCTCCTGGAGAGGGTCAGCATCAGCAGCGGGGTGATGGGTTTTCCCCTTACAAACACCTCCAGCTGTTCTCTGCGCAGGCTGCCATGCCGGCACCGCGGACCGCGGGCCCAGGGATGCGGGTGCGATGGAGCAGGGCACGGGGACGGGGACACCGCGGAGCAGGGATGGGGACACGGCAGAGCAGGGCGCAGGGACGGGGACACCGCGGAGTGGGATGCGGGGATGCAGGCACCGCGGAGCCGGCCGCAGGGGTACAGCAGCGTGCAGCAGGGCGCAGGGACGCGGGTATCGACGGAACAGGCTGGGGGGACACGGGCACCGCGGAGCGGGCTGCGGGGACACGGGTATCAACGGAACAGGCTGCGGGGACACGGGTACCACGGCGTCCGGCGCAGGGATGCTCACCCCGGCCCGCAGCAGGCCGAGCCCCGCTCCCCCGGGCGCTGCACCCCCCAGAGGAGGCGGAGAAGCCCCCGGGGCACCTCCCGGGCCGCCCACCCCCC
>VYZM01006158.1:795618-850896 GCA_013398915.1 Dromas ardeola
GGGGTGTTTAGACTCACAGGTGAAATGATCCATTGCCAGTGCAGTGGTCAGGGCAAATTTATTTCTCTTTGCTAAAAAATACTGTAGTTGGTTCTGCGCTCCCCAAGAGGACATCTAATTATAAAAGGAGACATTATCTTTCCCTAGGTTAGAGACCTAACACGGGTCCATAGCTTCCCGCCATGCCCTGTTAATCCCCCTGAGCTCGTTACAACAGCAAAGTCCTCCAGAAGCAGGCAATGAACTGCCAGGACAGGGAGGTTGGTTTCCAGCAAACCCTAAAGGATGCTTAAGGGATTCCTTGGACATCCACCCCAGCCATGGAGATTCCCAAATTCCACACACGGACCCACGCAAGGCACAGCTCCGCCGGCTTCCCAACACCTGCCCCGGGACAGATCAGGCAGGCCGATCCCCCAGCTGCCCGCAGGCTTCTCGGGTTAAATGCCCGGTTATTTATCAAAGCAAATTCTGCAGTTCGGTTTGTGCCAAACTGCCACTTGTTTTGTCTACATTTTTCTCAGGGAAATTAGAGCACAGAGGCTTATTGTTTTTCAAATGACTTAGGCGCCTGCCCATGCACAGAACCAGCCTTAAAGATAGCAGGGGTCTGATGTGCAAACGAAAGGCAGGATACAACCCCCTGGGAATATCTGTTCCCATTAAGCTTTGCAATTTTTTTTTTTTTTAAAGCATGTAGGCATTTAAAGGAAATATTTACCAGTTAAACAATAATGGCTCCAAAAGAGCAACTGAGATCACTGGCCCGTCCCCTGTGTTTCCTCATGGATATGCTGAGGCTGAACTGGAGCTGTCTCGGGTCACACTGCGCCCTCCGGGGAAGATGATGGGTGCAAGATCTGCTGGCGTAGGGCTCTCGGGTGGGCCCATGTAAAAGGAGCATAAACTGCTTTGGTGAGATCCTCCCTGGGGAAGGGAGCAGAGCAGAGGGGAATCAGCTCTGGGATGTGCCGGTAAGGGTGGAGCTCCATTGCCGGGGAGGATGAAGCGCGTGGGAGATGGGATCCCTCCCAGCAGCAAGGGCAAAGCTAGCTGATGCTGGTGGAAGCGCAGCTCCACGTTACACAGCATCTCACATGGCACAAACAGGTTTGCTCGCTCTGCCTGGATCCAGCCAACCTCCGGGGAACGATTTCAGCTCACTTAATCTCATAAGCACGAAGCACAGGCAACTTTTCCCAAGAGCCTTGAAGGGACAGTAATTATCTCATTATGTAGAGAGCGTTATTGTTTTTTCTGGTGCATGGGGGAGATGAACAAAGCCTGATACTCAATTTCTCTAATAATTGCAAAATGCATTTGGAAGCCAATGGAAAGCTTCTCCATCGGACCATACTGAAAGCACAGGATCTAATTTCGCGGACGAGACACTCACCTTATCTGTGGTGCTCCATCATTTGTCCTGGGCAGGGATCCTTTCCTTATGGAACATCTTGGTTTCTTACTGTCAGAAGAGGAAAAAGCCCGCTGTTACGCTCCCCTTGTCATGCAGGCAGAGATCAGAGATCCAGCCCTTGCCCATGATGGACCTGGTGTGGGGTTCCTTGGGTACTCCCAAAGGTCCTTGCGGCGTGGGGTGGAGGATAAACGCTGGATCGTGGCCACAGAGTGCCTGCCTCTGGCATTGGCACTCAGCTCACACCACAAAGGTTCGCTGGGCACCCTGATACCAGCGGTAGAGCACCCGTCCCTTCCCTCCTGGGCAGCGCAGGCTGCACAGTGGGTGATTTTGGAGCATCCTATAGGTCCTGGCCCTCCCCTCGCTCACACGAGCCTGTGGTGTAGGTCACCTTGCTGTGACCCTGGTGGGAAAGGCCAGGCAGAGCCATGGTGCCTTGGCACCCTTTGGGGCTGAGCAGGCAGGGATATGAGCAAGGGTGGAGCAGAGCAGAAGCCCTAGTTCCACCTAATGCCACACCAGGGCTTCACTGAACACCGAGCCATCCCCTCCAGCAGGATCCCCAGGGCCCAGCTGTGGGATTTTCCAAGAACCCAAGAGAACAAAGTGCCCTGTTTCTGCTGACACTCTCCTGGGTGTATCCTAGTTCCCTTACACTGGTGCGTGATCTCATCTGCTGTGCCCCAACACTGTATTTTACCACCTTCAGGACGTACATACGCTCATTTAAGGGCAAAGATTGCCCAAGCAACCAAACGTAAATCTGATGGTGAGAAAGGGGATGGACTTGTTGACACCCAGTGTCCCACACAGCACTCAGCTTTCAGCTCCTTGCGGGACAATGACACCCAGCGCAGGATGAAGCATGCCACCATTCAGGGTTTCCATTAGAGCCTTCTCAGCCATCAGACAATTAGTCCCGAAGTGCTCTGCCGCATTTTAAAATTCTGCGAGTATTTTAATTGCAAAATGTTTGCTTTTCAATTCCACTTCCTCGGCCAAATCTTTGCTCAAGCAAGTACCCATGTCAGCTGCTTAAGAACGGCATATAACCCATTAAAAGAGCATTTAATCCTCCACTCTTAGGGAGGGTTCAGTGTCTTATATGCTAATATTCAGTATGCTGGGAGGAAATCCCCCAGGACACCGCCTGGCAAAGTTCCCTTGAAAGCAGGGGAGTGATGCCAGTTCAGAGTAGGGGAAGATCAGATCCGTTGGCTCTGTTAATATTGGCGTGATGAGCTCCTGACAAAGGCAGTAAAGGATTTTGGCTCCTGACTGCAATTCTGTCTGAATTTGAAGTCCTCCCTGGACCGGTGTTTTACATGTTTCCTCCAAAGCTTTCTCCCTTGCGCACACTAGAAGTGTACTCCCACAACATCTAATATTAATGCTTGTCTCCAGGCCAAGAAAGAAATACTTCTGCTCAACCACCCTCTCAGATATAACAATGTTGAAATATCCTTGTCTCCCACTGGTTTTACCACCAGTATGAGTTACGAGGTACGCCGAGTGTTGGCCCAGAGCAGGTCTCAGGCTGAGCACCAGGCTGGCTGCAAAGGTGAGATTTTCACCCACCTCCCCATTTCTAGAGCCCGTCCCGCAGACCTGCCAAGCACAACGCACTCGCACCGGCAGCAGCACCAGATCCAGCATCACCCTGAGTGCATCCGTGGTGGATCGAGGGCTGGAGGGGTGGGCTGGGCTTCCAGCCGGCCCCCTGTGCGGTAGGTGAACTCGGAGAGACTGGGGTGGGGGGGGACTCGACTTTGCTATGGCTCTGCAGGCATGAAAAAGGAATGATTAACAGAGGAGAATTAATAGGAGATGAGCACTAAGGTCCCACATCAGGAGCCCTCTCTTAAGAGAGGAGTGCTTACAGCCCATCACAGTAAATGGGACGTGCCCAAGCACACGAGCGCTTCCCCAAACTGGGGCCAGAGGTGCTGAGGTGGCAGATGGAGACAGATGGATGGGGAGACAGACAGAAGAGTGACACACATACAGATGCAAAACTTTTCAGCTACTACAAGCCACGTCTGACCCCGTACCTGCTGTGTACAATGGGCTCTCGCTGGCCTCTGCAGGGGTCTTGTACGGCACTGGAAGCACTTGCTAAAGCCGTAGGAATTTTTGGTGCTTCTGAAAAAAGGGGGAATGGCTTTTCCTGTTTTAGGACAAACTCCTCTGCTCAGGCTTTTCATAAGGCTGTTTGTAAACTTTACGCTTAAATTCAGGCTTTGGAGCCGCCCCTGTTCTGCAGAGCTCTGTAAGGAAAATGACCTCCCACTATTCCGTTATGTCCCATATTGTTCTCGGTTGCGTCAGCTGCAGACCCGTTATCTCAGTGGAAATCTAGAGGAGTCCATTGATGTCAGTGGGATCAAAGCAGGTCAAACCAAGAAAAGTACTTGGCCCATAGCTTTTGGTCTGTCATCACCAGTTGCCCAGTGCTATGCATATTATGACCGAGATCTGATTCCCACAAAGCGATATTTTCTTTTTGCCTAAGGACTCCGCAAGCGTTAATTGTCTCAGGACCGGTATGTAATAACTTAAGGCGACCACAGAGACATACAGCAGCGCAGCTGTAGCTGTGCAAAAACAAACACATGAACGGGGCAACATCCTGTAGCCAGGTTTATTTTCCCTTATGTGCACACAGATGAGTTCTTATTTACATTTAGAGCAGGCAGTAATGGCTGCTGCGCAAAAGCTGGGAAATGATTCATTGCACCCAAGAATAAACTGAATTTCGTGTCTTTCTGTGAAATTTCCCTGGAAAAAGTAGCATTAGTCAGCGGGGAATGGCCCCCCACCCCGCTGTTCCCCTCTGCGTTTTCCCAGTGAATCACTCCCCGAGGAGCGCAAGGGAAGTGCGGTGGGAATAGCTGTGAGTTGCACGCATGGCTCGGTCCCTTCGTCATGGCCAGCCCAGTGGGCAGCTCAGGAGACAGCATTTCACACAAGACTTTTTTGCTCTGGTTATCCTTCTCTATCAGGAGAAAGTCTCCAGCTCCAGAAAACTGCCCTAAGCGGAGCACTCCTCTGCAGTCACCTCCCAGGCTATGGGCAGGACGGGAATCCAAGCATTCACTTTGGGAGAGAAGACGGAGAGTGAAATTACTTCTGATCATCCTCTTCTGTTTGCAGAGACCCTTTCCTTTTCTTGTTCTGTCTGAGAGACAGAGAAACCTCAAGTTAAATCTTCCCTTGTGTTTCACCATGCCCTTCTGCTGCTGGTGTGACCGTGAGTCAGGTTCGTTTACTCTAATTTGTTGCAGTTTGTAAATCTGTCTCCCCAGAGCCAGCCCCATCTGCAGCAGCAGAGTCTGGGAAATGGCTCAAATGAGCCTGCAGCCCAGATTCAATTTCTCTTCCTTACCTCTAGGGAAACTTGTGCAGAGCTGGTAGTTCAACAGCATAGAGGGGGACTAACTCAATCAGCAGAATGAATGCGGGATCACAGGGAATAACATTCCAAATCTGCCAGAGCAGACTCAGTGTTTTCTGCTGCTGCCCAGAGGAGAGGCGGATTTTCAAGGAGGCTCAGAGTCCAGCCACTGCATCTGGGCTTCTGTCCTGCACAGCTTCCCAAATGGTGGCAGAGCTGCCCAATCCACTTTTAAATTAATTTTATCACTGACAAAGCCTTGTTATTTCTTTTTATGTTTGATTCTCTGCCCAGTGAAATGATTCTGTGAATGTTAGACCGTGGGAAAAAGGTTATTTCAACTGCGAGCCATTCACTGGCGTGGTCCTGCTCCATATTCCCACCCAGCCAGCCAGTGCCTGGGAATCCCAGCTGCTCCTACCCACAGCCAGCCTTTTATCCCCCAAAACCCCAGGTGCCTCACTGAAAGGCTCTTGCCTGCACTGCGCAATGCCACAGATTAGGATGGCAGGACCCACATGTCTGCAGGTAGCTGAAAACAGATAGCACGCAAATCACCCAGCTCCACGGTTGTAAATGCGAGAGGTTTTGCTGAGCTCCTGGCATACAAACACCGGCACGCTGCAGGCTCGGCCACCAGCCCATGCGAGCCACAGGTCTGCGTGACAGCAGGGACAGTCCCTGCCTGCAGCCCCGTCCTGCCCGCGTCCTGCCCGCATCCTGCCCGCGTCCTGCCTGTGTCTGGGGGCCCAACTCTGCCGCGGTGCCATCTGAAATCAGATTCACCAAGAATCGGGGTGGTGCCGCTCGCTCTCAGCTGTGCCGAGGGGAGAGAGGGCGGCCGAGGGAGCACAGATGGAAGGACGAACAGCGTGGCGTGGTGTCAGGGGTGTTCAGAAAGCAGGCGGGCGGAGAAAGACAATGAGTTACGGAAAGAAAAGAGGTTTGCTAAGAATTTCCAGCTATCTCGCAGGTATTTGTGCAAGTGTTCGCAGCCTTCCTCTACATACACAGGAGGTAAAATTTACCCTCTGAGTTCTCCCCTCCTGAAAAACCAGGTGAGTCTTTCCAGTAGGGTGAATTAAAAATAATAGTGCTGTGGCTGGGCTCCGCTCTGAGCAAGTCAGCGCTGGAGACGCTCCTCGGCTCAGCACGTGCGTGGCTGACAGCGGAGCCAGCCTTGCTGGGCGCAGCCGAAGGATGCTTTAAAAACTCCTTTGCTCAGGCAGCCCTTTGCCGGCGCTGTGTGTTCCACCAGCCCCCGAGGCTCCTGCCATCATCACCTCCTGAGGTGGTACAAAAACCCACCCTGGAGCCCGTGGGGTCTGGCCTGGCGAGGACACACTCCCGCTGCCCCCCAGCACCAGCTCCCCATCCCGTCCCGTCCCCCTCATCCCCACCGTGGCGATGGCCGTGGGCTCGTACAGTACCTGCGGTGCCCTGCCGTCCCGCGCCGCGCCGGGAGCGGCCCCGCTGCTGTGCTCCACCATGGCTCCCGGCGGCCATCCCTGCCTGGCCGCCCCGGCTCTGGCCGGCCTGGACACCCCCCTCGCGCCCCCGGCATGGCCGGCCGCCGGCCGTGCACAGGCAGGAGGTGGCTGCTGAGGTGGAAGGGCGGCTTTTTATGCTTTTCTTCCTGTATAAATCAGGCCGGGGATGGACAATCCCAGACAGGACTTCCTGTGTGTGTTGTGCGCTGATAACGGGCGCCACGAGGAGAACAAACACGGCCGACCCGCGCCCGGAGGGGGAGAGGGGCCGCGGGGCGGAACCCCCACACCGTGCCCACTGGGGACAGCCATGGTGTGCCGAAGTGGAGGGGAGACAGCCATGCCTGCCTGGGGACACGGGGAGGGAGAGGGCCTCCCGGCTGGGCTCCCCGCCTGCACCTCACACCAGGCCTAAGATGGCTCCTGCCCCCCGCCCTCCCGCCTCACTGGCATGGGGCGCATTTCGGCAGGCCCCACCACAGCCACCCCTCATTCCACCTCAAAAGGGGTGGGGGGGGGGCCAATGGGGACCCCCACAGCACCAGGGCCTCCCTCACAGCCCCCGCCAAGCGTGGCGGGGCCGGCAGCCATCTTCTCAAGAGGGGGCCATGTTGGCGTTAGGCACCAGTGAAGCATGTCCTGGGGTATTTGCGACCCCCCTGAAATTTGAGTTACAATGCAGTGGTCAGTCAGTTTGTTAGATGCCTTGTCACCCTCGTCCCACTGTCCCTGTGTTCGCAAAGAGACAGGTACGGGCAGTTTGGACCACTAAACCTGCAGGACATCACCCAGCAAAGATGGCGTCTTTAGCGCTGGGCAGCAGAGAGGGGCATGGAAACAACTGCCCCAGCTCCGTAATTTTCAAGGCCATTCTGGTGCAAAGCTGATTGTGATTTCAAATTTAATACAAGTGTATGTGTGACCTTGGTTCTGGGAAGCCAAAGGAGGAATAGTCCACATTTTAATTGGAATTTGAAACTTTGCTCCAGACTTTATGCTAGGAAAGGAGACATTTTGGAACACAAGGGCTGTGGAGGTGGTAATTCTTTCTTGATTCTCTCAGAGGACACCATCAGGCCACCAAGCGAGTGGCCCCATGGCTGCCCGGTGGTTGCTGTGGGCAGCGAGACCCCCATGGCAGCCCGTATGCTTTCCTCCTGTCCCGGCAGAGCGCATGGCGCGGGTCTGGGGATACGTGTCATCTGGGGCTCCCCTGGAGCCACGTCACTGGGGACATGGACGTCATCCACGTCCCCAGCTTGTGCCACACATGCCTGGGTCCTCCTGGTCTGGGCAGCACAAGGCGCTTGTGCGCAGGCTTACGGTGAGCAGAGGATTACTCCCACCCTTATTCAGCAAAATATTACTCTGGGCAAGTCCCCTGGGAGTTGCAAAATATTCCTGTGTTTATTTATATAAATGCATGGCTAAAGAAAGACCCCACTTGTTTTCCTTAGCAGACAGGTTTTTAAAGGCTGTTTTCTGCTGCCCATCATCCTCTCCGACAATAGGTGATTTTATATGGCGTGCTGCTTTCTGCGAGGATCGCCCGCTGATGGACTCCCTGGGAGTGCATCTGTCCAGGGGAGTCTCGTCTAGGCACAAGCGTGTGGTTTGTGCTCGGCTGGGCATGAAACGCTGTGTGTGTTTGTGTGTGCATGCGACATTAACCTGTAGGGAGGGTCTATCTCCGTCCGTTTTTGTGCTCAGCGCTGAGCTGAGCTTTAAGCAGCAGCTCCCTATGGAAAGTTACAGGGCTTGCATGGATGGCACATGCTGCCTGCAAGAAGAGGCAGCGCTGGATGCTCCTTTCAGATCAGAGACGCTGGACACCGGACACTCAGGTCCAGAGCTGACAGCTTGCTCCACCCTCAGCAGACACACAGGCTCAATCCTGCGATGTTCAGAGCCTTCACAAAGGCGCCCAGCATCCTCACGCTCCTCCCCACCTCCTCCAAAACTGAAGCCCATAAACTCTGGGGAAAACCCTAGATCCAAATTTTATCAGTCGCAGCAACCACTGCTTGGCCCTATGCCATCTGTCCCGTGTCCTCTGCCCCAGGATGGACACAGGTCACGGTGCATAGCCGGGACATTGTCCACCCACCCCTCCACACGCACGCAGAGCTGAGCACGGAGTGGGACCACTGTGGCCTCAGCAGCGGAGCCACAGGAGTGAAACGGGATGTGTGGAAAACGTTTCCTGTTTACCCAGTCTCTGGTATCTTTAGTAGTGGCTGCCGGAGCGGGAAGCAGTCAGCAGGGGCTATACGAATGGGTATTTTTAAATTTGAAATCATGACGCTTCATCTTGCAGTGCCGCCGCTACTCTCCCGTGGAAGTCGGTGTTGGGGAAAACCTGGGCGTCAGCCAAGGCTCAGTTACGGTGTGTGAAAGGGAGGGAGCCGCGGGGTGTTGGTGCCGCACACCCAGCCACACGTGGCCGTGCCCACAGCCCTGCCGCTGCCTGCACCTCCCCATCGTCCCCAAACCTCCCGCTGGCGTCCCCCCCAGCGCACGCTGAGGCACAGGCTCCCTGGCAGCCTCCCCAGCCCATCACAAGGTGACCTTTTCAGTAGCCCAGGGTGGCAGGTGGCAGTGGGACCCACCAAAAGCAGAGCACGCAGATGGGCAGGCAGCCCTGAGCCGGGACACGCGCTTGTCCAGAGGCCATGCAGCCCGCTCCGCCGCTCTGCCCCCGCTCAGCCGCATTCAGGGCCTGTCAGGCGTGAATTGAGTAGGGGGATGGAGAGGGCTTTAGCTCCTCATTAGCACTAGCCAATTAGTGTGGCATGCTGCTCTCCTGTCAGCTGATGTGGCTGCCGTTGAGTACCCCCTGCCCACACTGACCCCTTTAAGTTTGAGGCTGGGCTTGCTTTATGACCAGTTTTCCTCCATGGTTTTGCTGAAGGAACTTTTCTTTTAAGCGTGTCTTTTCCCTCCGAGTCTCAGCTGCGCCTGAGAAACTAAGTCCTGCCTGCTTTGTTTTATTGGCCCTTTTGGGTTGCTTTCTGCTAGCGTGCTGCTGTTTGCTGTGATGCCGCAGTCAGTCAGGGTTTAATCAGCACACGAGCAAGTATCAGGGAAAATGCTGTCCCACGGCAACATTTGATACTTTAAATAATAAAGTCAATTACCAAGCAGCAACCAAAATCAGATGGCACAAACTCCACGCTCAGTTCGTGCAGCGTTTGCCAGAGCAGTGAGCCGAGGGCAGCGCAGCCATGTCTGGCAGGGGCGCGCAGGCTGCTTGCGGAGGGACGGGGTTGGAGTCTCAGCCAGCGGAAAGCCCCAGAGCTGGCCCAGACCTCTGCTGGGTTTACGAGCACCGTGTCAAATGTTTCCAGACTCAAGCCACTCCAAATCCTTGAGCGACGACTGCTTCTTGGGGAGTACACTGCATCTAGGAATGTCCCCAGCCGTTGGGTTGGGGGCATGGAGTCCAGGCTGCCCGGGTCCTGTTTCCACCCACTTCCAGTATTCTCCATGGAAAAACTATTTTACCATCCCTTGCCTGATTTCTCATCGGTGGATAAGAAGAGCGCGGGTCCCATCACAGGGGTGTTGCGCTGCTTGCTTAACTAACATCCATGAACTAACTGCGTTTAGATTCCCGCACAAAACCTGCTACATAAATTTAACTCCTAATTTTAGGTGTTGTGAACTTTTCACGGGGCTTAATTCTCTTCTCAGCAGCAGAAGTAGTTGCTTGCTTGAGCCTCAAAGTGTAAGAGGAAAAAGGTATTTCAAACCTGAACCTCTTTGGGGAGTAAGGCAGGAAAAGCAAAACCTTTTGCTGCTCATCCTCCGCTGAACCCGGGTTGCCGTCCTCATGCTTTAACAACCTCTTGAGTTGTTTTGAGGGTGCCCAGGGAATACCCGCACAGTGCAGACGTAATTAATCAAGTTCAGAGATTGTATTCTTCATTAGCGCTTCTCGCTGCGCAGGGCAAGCCTCGGGAGTCTGGCAGGCAACCGCAGCCTGGCTGGGAAAGAGATCTGCCTTCTCCTGCTGAAAATCTTCTATGAAAAGGAATTTTCTCCGTGTTTTGCAGAGAATATTAAAGATCTCAGAGAAATCGGAATTCGGGAAAAAAGTTCCTCTGAAACTATCAGAGTCTCCCAATTCAGAAACTGAGTTTTGAACTTTAGAGCCTCAAAGTTTGGACAATTAGCTGAAATTGTATTTTTCTCACTCAAATTTCCCTAAGGGTTAAAAAACCCATTATTGTTAAAACCTCACCAGTGAAGTATCTGGGGAGGCCGTGAGCCGGGGCACACGATGGCTGGTTTGGGATGGGGCCCTGCAGCGTGCTGCGGCGTGACCAGCTGAGGTGGCCGACAGGCTTCTGTTCGCAGAGGGGTTTTGGGGTCACTGGGAAGCCCCATGTCCAGCGGGACACTGGAAACAGTACTGGGGGAGGCTCTTTTGGTAGAGCTGTTTGGGGAATATTTGTTCCTTCATCTCTTTGAGTATTTGTCTTTTCATTTAAAAAAAAACCATCATAAAGAGAGGTAAAGAAAAGATGCTTTGGGATAGCTGCCCCTTCTGAGGTCTTTCCCTGTTGTTTCAGCTTGCCCAAGGCTTATTGTATCTCCAGATTTTTTATCTCAAGGTAAACGCTTATTTTATCTCTGACAGTAAGAGTCAGAAAGACTCCTGATTTTCAACATTTGGGAAGCACCGTGCAACATCATCCAGGGACGGCTGGATCTGCTGCCGACACTGCCAGGACCGGAGGCTGCCGACACCGCCAGAGAGCGGCTGGGTCTCTCCCCCAGGAGGAGTCAGCTCGGGCCCGCTTTGGGCAAAGACCTCCTCTTTCTGCAGCTCTCTCGTTCCTCATCGAAATCTCCACTTGGACAATGAAGACATTTTTCAAGGTGTCTTGACACTCATAATGCCTCCTTGTCCCTCCCATTAGTAGCTGCTCATTAACACCAAAGGCTAATTGCTACCAATTTGTTAATTAGATATTCGGCATCACGTTGCACAAGGAGTTGGGGTTGTGATGACAGAAAGCTGGAGGTTGACCTCTATAATGCTGACTTTGAGTAGTGCTTCCTATAGAAGATTGGCAGGTTCTTCCAGGAAGTCTCTAACAGGGAAATAAGCCAAAGCAAAGGCTACGTGCAGGGCTCGGGACACAGCCCCTGGCCAGAGAAGTGTTTCTATTGTGGGCAACGCCTGAGCGCACACTTAAAGCCCTGCATGCACAATGTCAGAGGAGCGGGGGAACCTCAGTGCCAGCGAGCGTGTGTCATCAAGGTCAGCTTGTCCACATGAATCAACTCCAGCAAAATTAAGACTGGCACCAAAAGATCAGCCAGACCTTACCGTAAAGCACCTCATACATCTGTGCTTTCCTGAAGCAGAGCCACCCCGAGACACTGATGAAGCACTCCCACACGCGGCGCTGCAAGGACTGTGTACTAGTTAGCAAGAGAGCTTGTGTGTGATTTCCCGTGAAAAATCCATTCCTGTAAGAGCGGTGGCGGGCAGCTCCCGCGCAGGCGGGCTGAGTGGTGCCCCAGCCCTCCTTGTGCTTCATCTGAGCAACCCCGTGGGCTCAGCCTCCCCTCGCACTCTTGCTCTTGACAAAGAGTTCAAAGAAAGCCTGATAAGAGAGGGGGAGAAAGTGAGAGAGACAGGGAGCAGAGACTGAATACTCTGCAAGTTGGTGTCCTGCACACAGGCAGCAAACCCTGGGCTGGGGGACAAAGTCCCCTGCTCCGCGGCGGTGCACTCTGGGGTACCACTGGGACCCCGGTGTACCCAAGGTCAGGGACGTGGCCATGCCTTGCTGCTGCTGCTGTTGTGATAGCATGGAGGACAGAGATGGGAAAAAGCCCAGAGCCTCTCTTTTGCTAAGCCAGCTTGGTAAAAGGCTCCTTTATCTGCCCTTTGGTGTGAGATAAGGTTTCAGTGTTGTCCTGCCGGAGCAGCTTTGTATCGCTCACAGATACCTCCCCTTGCTGCAGGAAGGTAGCAGGCATTCAGAAAATATTTGAGCAAGACCGTATCTTTTTGAAACCCGTGTGCAATGGAAAGACACACAGGGTGGATTAGATCTACACTGCGGGGGTTTCAGTGTCTCCTTGTCCATGCAAGGACAAAGCACGTTTCCTCAGCTGGTAGGACCGGGCTGCAAGGGCCTCGCTCATCGCAAGTCCCTATGGAGAAGGATTATCACAGACCGAATAGGGACTGAGTGCCTGGGCTCCTTACTGGGCTGGGAAACCTGCATGTTTTCCCCCAATTCCCCGAGGTATGAGGAGATGCAGTCCCTGCAAGTCCCTGGTGCCTGCCTTGGAGCCAGCTCCCACCAGCACAGAAAGATGGGAAAATATTTTCTACTGCCAAAATTTTCGTCAGTTGATCCAGCTGCCCCTTTCTTGCACCAGGAGCATCTATACAGATGGATACATTTACAATCAGTCTTTCATTTTTACTATCCTTTGACAACAGTTCAAATCCTAAATGCAGAACTTTTCGTTCAGCAAAGATCCAAAATATGCATTTCGAATTCTCCCCACAAATGATCAAGAACCACCCCAGACCTGCCTCCATTCTGAGGATGCAAAAAGAAAACGTCCTCTCCCTGCTTCAAACCTTAATGGGTTGCCTTGGTGATAAATAAACATCTTGAGGGCTAATCAAAATTAGCGTTTGTTTTGATGAGTTAGTGAGAACTGTATCTTATTGCAACAAGCCACGTGCTTTAATGTCCCTGACATACGTGTGTATTTGAAAAGGATGAGCTGGATTTCTCTAGGATGATTTATCACCATCTGGGAGTTCATCTCTTCTCCTCGTGCTCTACACTCCCATACAAGGGACCTGGTTTGGAAGATCTTCAGTGACGGTTTATTTCTATTAAATACTTATGCAGCACCATGAGGATTAGCTGGGAGGAAAAGGCGTACCATTAAAATAGAGGATACGGAATAAAAGCCATCCCTTTGCAGGGTCCGACAGTAGAGCCATGCACCCCACCGGAGCAGGCGTGTGATTCGGGTGGTGTAGAGGCACCAACATCCTGGTGCCTAAAGCCAGAGGTTGGAGCAGCACCTTCATGCTGGCTCACACAAGGCTGGCTTCTGGGGGAAGGCACCGAAAGGGGAAACCTTTCCCTCTCACCACAACAAAGCTATTTGCACAGCACAAAATGGTGTTAGATCCTGGGGAGGCAACTTCTTCTGGGCTCCATCCTCCACCAAAGCTGTGAGGGCTGAGAGCCCTCCTCCTCCCTGCCTGCAGCTGACTCTCCCTTTCCCAACAACTCTTACTGGTCCTAACAGAAAACAAGAATTGAAATTTTAAAACTGCCCCGTTGCAGAACAAAACGCTTGCAACTGATTAAAAGTTTTCTGTGTTAAAAATACTTGGTGTATTGAAAAATGCACTCAAAGGGCCGGTTCTGATCTCATTGTGTGGGTCTAAGTCCAGAGGAGGTCTCCATGGAGAAGACCTGAAGAATGGACAGGACGTTACGATAACAGCGCCCTACAGAAATGATTAAGCCAAATAACATGCAGCTGAATAGAGCTCAATGTCTTTTTTATAAAATTAATAAGGCGTGTAATAGATAACTGTCTCCCCATTAGTGCATCTATTACCTTGGCTTAAAAGTCCTACCCAGGAAGCTCTCGTGGCTTTTCTGCTGACTTCACTGGATTTCAGCAACATAATAGAGAAGTGGAATTCAGCCTAAAAGTCAGACAGTGAATGCAGAAGTCAAGACTTAGGAAAAATATACAAAAAAAGAACTGTTGATATGTCTCTTCTCTGACACGTTGCAGCGTATCAAAATGGCCACTGCCTTTATTTTGTTTAATCACTTATCTCCACGGAGGGAAGAGGAAATTCCCAAGAACGCATGATCGTTAAAAATATTAGCCAGGTCGTGGTGATTATTTTTGGTAGCTAAAAACTTCCTGACTGAAGGGTTTGGGTTTGCATTGGACTTCAGTAAATGTTTTAGTATAACTTTCATAAATACCCATTATACTCAAATCAGTGGGCAGTTTACAATTCAGCTGGGAAGGGCGGGGATATGTTTCTCTTTCTTTTGTTTTGCCATGCAGCATGCTAAAGCGCATAGCGCTACACTGAATTAGCATTTAGCTATTTTCTTGTATCCTTAAATAAAGGACTAGTTCACACAGTCAGAAATCTCTGTTTCCTTTCGGGCAGGAAAAAGGAAGTGAATGCGAGGGGCAGATTTGGAGTTTGCTTGCAAGAACAATTGAACTCCCATCCAGAGGGGAAGGGGATCTGCGTCAAGAGGAATTCACTTTTTTTTTTTACTTTTTTTTTTTTTTTTCCTGGAAGGGAAGAGAAAATGACCTTTAGTTTAAAAGCCTGAAAGAATAAAGGTCTGAGCAGTTAGAGATGCCTGCACAAATATAGTCATAAAGGCTTTTTCCTGACAAAGGGCTCCCGCAGCCGCTCACGCCGTCCTTCAGCGGCGGGGCCCGACTGCGAACGCTGCACCGCGTGCTCCCCTCTCAGTTACCCTGGGTGAAGGGCGTCACCGAAACCTGTCAGCGATTCCTGGCTAGGAGGGACAGTCCCTGGGTTTTTTTGCAAAATATTTACCATTTCTCTCTCTGTCCCTCCCCAACGCTGCCGGTCTTGTGGGTCGGGTGAGATGTGGTGGATGGGATTTAGTGGATCCCCTTGCTTTTCTCCCCAAAAGTCTTATTTTGAGCTGTCTGTACAAGCAGACAGGGCATCATCTCAACCTGTTACGTGGTCAAGACTTCACACTGGCCCCACCATTTGTGGTCCCTTTTCAGTCAACCACAAAACTTTCATCCAGCTTCCCCGGGAAAAGGCTGTGACCCGAGGGCTCAGGGGCTTGACTAAGTGTCAAAACATTATCTGTGTGGTCTCATCTATGAGTCCTAACCATTTTAGTCCTCAATGCTAGACTCCATTTTAGTGGGCCTTGAATATCTGCATTTTTCTCTGTATTTCTTTCTGGCCGTGCAAGCCAGATTACCAAGGAAGCTCCAGAGCTGGAGAATACAGGATCTGAGACCTTAAAAGATGCTTAAGCATCCTATCCACAAGGGCACTGCGCACTTCAGGATGCTTGAAGCACTCAGCCCCAGAGCTGGTCAAGGCGAGTGCCGCAGTCAGGGACCTCCCTGTGGTACCCAGCGCTTTACCAGAGCAATCCTGGGTAAAGAGCATCAGCAGGCTGCAGCCCTGCAGCCCTGAAGCCGAAGGGACTCATCGCCCTTCCCTCCTTCTCAACGCTCTTCACAGCATCGGTCAGACATGTACCGAGCCCCCGGCACAGCCCTGCATGAGCCAGTGGAGGGGTTTCTGCCCCAAAACCAGAGCTCAGAATAACAGCTCACATCGTGCGTGCTGCAGCAAGAGCATCGCTTTCCCAGGCCTGCTTTCTGCTTCCCTCCAGGGATGCAGGTAATAAACAGGGGATCCAGCTCCAGTTTGGGTTCCCACATACGCACACAAGTTCCTCGGGGCTGATTTTCTCCCATCCAAGCAAAATATTTGCTCAGAACGTGAAGCTGCGGCTGGGCAATGTCAGCAGCAAATGTCAGCAAGTGTCAGCAGGACAGAAACTAATTAGACAAAATGGGCCAAATTTCTCCCGGGGGGAGCTCCTCTGCAATCACTGCAGGAAGGATGAATGTGGCCTAATGGTTAAATAGATTATTTTGTGCTCTCTTCTTGCTTCCATCCTGGTTTTATCCAGACAGGCAGCCTCACTGGTTTTGCCGGAGCCAGCCTGCCCGCCCAGTGCCTCGCCTGGCTCCGGTGATTTACCGGGGGCCAAAGCCACCCAGGCGCGGACCCCCCTGACAGCACATCACGGACACCTCACAGCTCAGCTGGGATGAAGTCACCTCTCCATACTAAAGCTGCAGTTCTCCAAATATATCTTGGCAGGCTTCCACTTTTCTTCTCCGAAGTTGTCCGGCCTCAATGCGTGCAGCTGGAGGGATGCCCCTGCCAGCACTCAGAGGGACAAAACCGGAGCCGATAGAGAGCCGGAGGGACATCTTCTCCGCTAAGGTCATATGTCTGCAGAGCCTGGCATGAGGCAAAGGTGCATCTGGAAATGCCGTGGCTGCGATGACTCACTGCATGAGGAAATGGTGTCACCCTCCAGCTCTCTGCAGCAGGTCTGCTCCCTCGCCTCCGCCACTGCTGCCAGCTCCAACACGCATTTTTACCTTTTACTACCAAAAGTTTCAGCCCAAACCCCCCCAGCTGAATCCAGAATGTAACTGAAGTTCTGCATATGGGTCTGTTGGCATCAACGGAGCCAAGCTGGGTGAGCCCAGCCCTACATCCAGAGAGCGGTGTGAGTGGTGTATGGAGCAGGCAAGGATTACAGCGCGACATGTGGATAGGAATTTGCCGGCCCCGTGGTTTCTATTCTTATTTCTGTTCCCCTTGAACTCCCAGTCAGCACCTTGGTGCATAAAGGTAATTCATTAACCTGCAAGAACGAGGAGGCCTAAACTTTCCCCTAGTCACTGCTACAGCTCCCAGTCATGCCGGTGTGTCGGGGACGGCTCTCGGAGCCGTGCCAGCAATGCGGGGAATGTGTACACAGCTCCGCAGGAATGCACCCTCCGAGCAGGAGCTCGGGGAGAGGGAGGGCTGCGGAGGGATAAGGCAAAGGTGCAAAGTCCAGGAGAGCCCAGAGGGTACCTGCGGGACATGGTCAGGGAAAGGACAACACAAATCCCAGTTCACCCTGCTCGTACCCGCTGGATTTCCCTGGTGGGGTAATCCCCATTGTCCAAGAGAAAGTGCTGCGTAACAGTAAGGCAGATGACCCAGCGGCGCTGCTGGTTTGCTGTGTAAAAGCCAGTGGTGGGGTATTTGAAGAGCAGGGAGCTGGTCTTGGTGGAGTTGGATGTGTAAGGCTGGTACCCAGGAGGTATTTTGTTCCTCTCATAGGAAGGACAGATTTAGCAGTCACAGCACTGGGTTTGGGACTCCAGACCAGACTGGGAGGACAAGTCCTAGCGTGGTGGGACCAGGTAGGCTGTACCCTGTGGGGATGCCAAGGCATGGAAGATCACGACGGTCGTGAATGCTTGTGCACGGCCAGGGATAGTGGCAGAGGTGGAGAGGCTATTAGAGTAACCTTGAGCTCCACATCACCCACAGGGCTGCCAGGTCCCCCGTGGGGTTGGAGTAAGCTCATTCCCTCCCCACTCCTTGGTTTACCCATCAGAAGACAGCAGAAGGCAGTCCCAACCTGGGCTGCACACAGAGATCAGGATTTCTACCCCAGTCTGGGCACACGAGTGTCACCCAAGTGGCCCAACGGAGAGGAGACAACTTGTCCAGCAGAAATGCTGGGAATGACCCAACTTTCATTGAACAGCAACGGGGGACTTTCCCTCTACTCCTGGAGGAGCCGGGGCTCAGGGAGGCTGCTGGAGGCTGTGCCAGCCCAGCACACTGTGGGGAGCCTTTAGTCATAGAAATCCACCCTGCAGAGCAGCCCTGGAGCTGCTGCTGCCTCCCTGGCCCCAGCCCAGAGAGGGTCTGCGCTCCGAGCACACGAGCAGGTCACCAAAGGCACCGCGGCCAATGTCACAGCAGGAGCGATAACATCTAGATCAGGCAGTTGGTAGCAGCGTAATCAAGGCATTGGAGCAGGACATCGTCACGCGCCCCCTGTTCCTCCTGCTGCACAAATGAACACTTCAGTTTGGATCGTGCATCTTATTTTCCATAAACATACCAGATTTTGCATCCCGGACTTGCAGCAGAGCGCTGCTGGTGCTGTGCTTTGAGCTCAAGTATCAGCCTTAAAGCTGAGCTTCACTGAGACTTGTCCCAGGTACAAAGCCACCAACACTCACTAGGTTCTATACGAGCACAAAAATCGGTTGGATCAGGATTCCTGTGGCACGCAGTGAGCTAAATTACCTGTCTGTTATTTCTGAGTTCCTTTTTTTTTTCTTTTTTCTTTGCATTGTTTTGATTTTGATTTATTTTTCTGCTATCATAGGAAGCAGCTCGGAGATTGGTTGTGACATACCCTGGGCTAATTCAGTGGAAAGCCTGTTTTCAAAAGGAAACATTTGCCATCTTGCTCCCAGCTTTGATTCGCCTGTCCCTGCGCGCTTGCCAGAGCTTATTCTGCAACGTTAATAGGAAAGTTTCTTTGCACGGAGCCAACCCGCTATTGTGCCCAAGTGATTTTGTTCAAGGAATAAAAAGCACATTCACTTTGTGTTCGAGGAGATGACATTTGTTTGATTGGTGCGTTTGAGAGCTCGGTGGGGAATACAGCAGAGAAAAAAAACATTCTTGTGAGGAGTTATGTCAAAAGAAAAGAAACAAGAATCCAGGAGAGATAAGAAAACGAATGTTTGCAGAATCTGGGAAAGCCTTGTGCAGGGGGACGGAGACAAAGTACCAGAATGCACTTTATTTGTGACAAGCTTTCCATCCTGGGCAGCCAAACAGGACATCCTGCTTCAGTTCTCCTTCCTCTCTTTAATTAGAGTTGCGTTCAGGACACTGCCATTAATGTCGTCTCAGCATTTCCATGACAAAGCCCTGTTTTTTGCGGGACTTTAGGAACTTGGCCCTAGAAAAATCTGTTATTAGCATAGAACGGCTCAGCCCGGAGACTGTGGCAGGTTTGCAGCCAGTTGCTGTGACATTTCCATCCCCGGGAGCCGAGGGCAGCTCAGAGCGAAGTGGCCGCATCTGGGACGTGGGAGCGGTGGAGGAGCCCGAGCCCCATCTCCGGACGCGGGTGCTCTGTGCACCCCGGTCTCCACTTCGGATCCGAAACATGGCAACCCTCCGAAGGCCATAGTGTCACTGAAAACACAATGCCCGCGTTTCCAAATCTGTAAGTCATTGTGGAAACCTCTGTGTTCGAACAATTTTAAAAAGCCTGAAAAGAAAACCGGATTCTCCAGCAATGGTATTTTCACTACCTAATAAGGCCTGGCTACAGCCCCCCTGGTTGAACTTGCCCTAGATATGGAGACCCCTAAAAATCACTGCAGGAAGAGCAGATCCCGGTGGCGCAGCACACCCTGCCCTCCCCAGCCCGGGGACGCGCTGCTGCGGCTTCCTGGGGCTCCCTGACCTCTGCGGCCACTGCAATTCCACGCTGAGCTGAGACACGGAGCGACAGTGACAGAAATCACTTGCTTTCCCGCTGGCTTCTTAATTGCCGCCCTTCCCTTCGCTGAGGGCTGGCAGCTCAGCTCTCGCAGGGCTGAGGCTATTGCCGCTGCTCCCTGTCAATCCCACGCGTTGGAGAAGCTGCTGCAAATGGTGTCTCGTCAAACCTGCTGTTTGCAACAAAGCAAATAAAATCGAACAGGGTTGTAAAAGTAATCTAAGTGGGGCTGAAGGCACACCAGGGCTGTGTGGGAGCTCCAGGCTGGGGCAGCGCTGGCAAAGAACCTGGCTGACAAGTGAGCTATAAAAATATGCTTGAAAAATACTGAAATACACCTTAAACCCCTGGGCGTGTGTTGAAACCCGCTCTAGTCATAAACCTGGTTCCCATCGTGTTTTGTTATACTGTATAAACCCCTTCCTTGAGGTCTCCACAGCAGGACCTGGGGGTTGTGCGCTGGCTCTGAGCACAGGGACAGGAGAAATCCCTGTTCCCGTCTCACCGCCGGCACCGCGGGCCCCACGACACCAGGACAGGCAGATTGCGCCTCGCTGAAACAGGCAGCAGGAGAAGCCATAGCTCAGTCTGGCCGACACCTTTGGGGCTGGTTTTGGCTCGAGAAATGCTAAGTGTTATTAGCAAAAATAAAATGCTTTTTTTGTGGTGGAAAAAACAGTCTTTCCAATTGAAAATATTATTGCGATTCTTCCACTTGCAAAGGGAGTGAAAACAGATTCCTTTGTTTCTATTGAAGTCCCAGGTGCATCGCTGGCATCCAGAGCGGAGCAGGCTCTGGAAGAAGCTGTAAAGCAACATTTCAGCACAGGATACTCCAAAGCAGACAGGGTTAAGCTAAACATCCTTTTACTGTTACTCTTTCACTTCCCATTTCAGGGAAGATGATATAATGGTCCTGCACCCTGCACTATCGCTGCGCTGGGGGGATCCCCTCCCTGCGCAATCATCCCCGGCTCCCCCCAGGGCCAGTTTGGCTGTGGGAGTGGGGCTGCATTTCTCTCCCGATGTGCTGGCTGCCTCCAGCTTGGTGGCATGGCCAGGCTGGCTTGTCCCCTGCCCGCCAGCTGGGGGACCACGCGCAATGCCTTGCCCTTTCCTACCCTCCCTGCCGCCCCGTGGCGCGGGGGGCCGGATCGGGGCTGGGGGCCATCGAGGTGCCAGCAGTGCCGCTACCAGCGTTCCTCACTCAGGGCTCTGCCGAGAGGCCGAGTCAGAGAAATTATCTGATTTAAATGAACTAACAGTGAGGAAACGGTGGAAAACAGCTGGTTTGGGGTTCTTCAAGCTGACTGGAGCTTTCTGACTGATTTCCCACCCGCTGGAGCAAGCTGGTTTGGGTAAAAGGCGTTGATGCTCCGTTGTCACCCTGGCTGATGAAGCCCACCAAGCTTTTGGATGCTGTAGCTCAGGGGATTGAGGATGTGCTGGCACAGAGACCCCCAGGGCTTCCTCAGTGGTGCCCACCGACACCGGGCACTGCCGGGAGAGGCATTCGGGCTCCATCCCCCTGCCCGGGGCCCGCCGAACCGCAGCGCAGGGCGAGGCAGGGCAGGAAGGGAGCCAGCGGAGATGAGTGTTTCCTGACTCTCAGGAGCGAAACAGAAAAGCGCTGTCACTCAGCGGCCCCCGCAAGTGCAGCGGCAAGATAACTCCAGACACAGCCGCCATCACTTCCCCCCTTTGTCCCTGGCTTTTTTCAGGCCTTCCTGAGCAGAAACGTCCCATCTCCGAAGGAATGTCGTTGCTGCCGTCCGCCCACGAAATGCCGAGTGGCCACGTTGCCCGTGGCGTGCTGCAGGCTCAGCTGGGGTACCCCGGGCACCCCGCTGTGCGGAACGGCCAGCAGCCCCGGACTGGGATCTGCCATGGGAGCCTGAGGAGGACATGCGAGGCATCCCGACATGGTGGAAACAGGCCGCCACGTCCCCTGATTTCCTGGCCTGGGTCACTCCTGAGTGCAGGAGATGAAAGGCAGCTGGGGACTCAGGAACCAGGGGCAGCCCCAGAGCCCCAGCAAACAGCCCCAGTGCTGACTGTCCTACATGTGCTTTCAGCTCCTGGGACAGCACTGGTCCCTGACAGCCTCTGCAAATGCCCCAGTCCGTGGCCGGAGGTTGCTCACAGGGCGTTTCATGGCTGTGACAGTCCCTGCTACTTGCCTGTCCCTGGCCTGGTGCCTGCTGAGCCAGCCCGGGGTAATCCCCAGGGACTGCCATCCCTGGCAGGGGACGCACATCCCCTGCATAAACCCCAGAGGGACCCTTCTGATCTGAAAGGAGGGAGAACTTCCTCCCCTTAAATTAGGCTATATTTTTCCCCAGGCTCCTTCTCAAAAGAGGACCCTGGGTTTGTCTCTTCAGATGCAGCTCACCCTACAACCGCCTCTGTTTCTGTTCAGTGCACACCTAAGTCATTGCCCCTTCCTTCCCGCTGCAGGAGAACAACCAGCAGCTGGTCACTCAGTTCTGCTCAAGGCTCCAGGGCTGCGGCTGGTGGCGGAGACGGTGCTGCATTTGCTGTGAGCTGAAGACAGGGGCGGGATGACCCTGCTGGGGATGCTGCACGATGGGGATGAGGTGGGATCCCTGGTCCCCAGCGCCAGGAGCAGGCAGGGCAGATGCGGGGCCAGCACACCGTTGCAGAGGAGCAGCCCTGCAGCAGATGCTTTTGCTTCCACAGTAGCATGGGGCAAAGGGGGGCTCAAAAGGAACAAGGGGGTGATGGGGCACCCCCAGATAAAGCCCTTGAGTAGCACAGCATCAGCGTCCCCAGAGCCAAGGCTGGAATGTAACGAGGCTGTTTTATTATCTCCCTCCCCCGCCTCTCAAGGACAAAATAATCTAACAGTTGTAGAAACACATTTTTCACCAAGGGATTCTTCATTAGTGCTTGTTTCCTCTCCCAGCTCGTTTCCTGGAAGCAGTTTGTGCTGACAGAGGTGGGCAGGAGCCGGTGGCGGTTTGCAGTGTAGCTGCTGCAGGATGCACAGGCTGCGGGCGTGCGTGTGGCTGCACACACGTTCCTCCACGCCTGATGGCCCGGGGGGATGCCACGCTGGAGACACACTGCATTGCCGCTGGCCACACGCTCTCCACGCCTGGAAACCCCAGGGGATGGATCTTTGTTGGAAAAGGACTTTTTTTTTACGTTTATCAAAAAGTAGAGGCCCAAGCACCTTGCAGACAGGTCCTGGGGTGCGTAGCCCAGAACCCACCCGGCGTCAGAGCAGCGCACGCATGGACACCCGCTATAAAACCCTTCCTCGCAGGCGTTTACAGTTCAGCCGTAAATATTTGCTCCAGGCTACAGTTTTCCCAGGCAGGATTTCAGCCCAAGATCGACTGCTCCCTGAGCTAGTTTTCCCTGTTTGTTTACTCTTAGAGTTCCCCGGAGTTAAACACAGCTTTATTCCTAGAGCAACTGGAATGGCAATATCTATTATCACCAATTATTCTAATAAACCAATTATGGATCTTGTGGCAACCAAGTAACAAAAAATCAACCTGTAACTGGTGCCACTGATCAGATACTAAACTCAAGAGAACAGAAGTCCTGCCCTCACCGGTACGGGCCGAGGCCATGCACTCGCACAGGGGCTTCAGGGAGCATTTAGCTGCTTTCTGAGTATCTGTGCAGAGTCCGGGGTTTGAGGTTGGTAGGTGCAAAGCAGAGCTCAGGCCTCCCAGGATGGAAGGCTGCAAAAACTGTCTGTACAGTTTGGTTTTGACTGGCTTTGGGATGTTTGTGCAAAAGCTTATGAGCCCAAAGCAGATGCACACCGCACAGGACACCCTGAATTAAATTATTCCCCCAAGAAACTCTATCAGAAGTACCGCAGTTTGCACCTTTCCTTTTGAAAGCCTACCTGTGAGCCTGAATCAGCTGCCGCCCAGCCCAGCCCAAGAGCAAAGCTGTTCCCCACATCCCCTAAAGTAGCCCCAGTCCAGATGACTTGGGTGCAGACACGGGACCCAGAGAAAGGCTGGTGGAGACGGTGGGACCCCCACACCCCCTGGGTGCAGGACAGAGGGCTCACATCACCCTGCACATCACTTCCAGAACCAGCTCATGGACCTGTCCTTTCCCTGAGCAGCTCCCACCATGGGGTTTTGCCCCTCTGGGTTGAGCGAGGATGTCCCTGCATCCCCCCTCTGCCTTCGGTGTCAGCTGGCCTGGCCCAGGGAGGGAGGGAGGGAGGAGGCAGCAAGAGGAAAAGGATATGGTGCTTCTGGGAGCTGCGGCCGTTTGAAGGCTGCGAAGGGAACCAGGCCAGAGGGTTATCCAATCTCCCCGAGCAGACATTTCCGCCTGGCACGCCCCACCGGCACAGTCACTCAGCTTCATTAATAAATCACTAATCCCGCCTGCTGCGGCCGCCTTGGGGAGGAAACGGGAGCCGGTGTGAGCGGGGCCGGGAGCGGGGCGCGTGTGCGTGTGCCTGCGGTTGTGTGCGACGGGGAGGTGTGCAGGTCGCAGCCAGGAGCCCCACAAAGGTCCTCCCAGGCAGGCGCAGCCCTTTCTCCGTTTGCCCGGGTCTGGCTGCAAGTGAAGGATGCTAAACCGGCAGTTTGAGTGTGGCTGCCTGTGGTCCAGATGACCAGCACCTCGAGCACATGTGACACAGCCTGGGGATGGGCAGAAATCTTCCTGTTGCAAACTCCATTCCCCCTTCCCAGCTGCCTCTCTATATTTATAGAAAGCCAGAGTTTTCCAAGGGCTCGGAGGCTCTCCAGGACACTATTCCAGCCCTAAACAATGTGAGCAGCATTGTTTCCCCGGGAACACAAATACGGTTTATACAAGGGCCACTTGGCAGTTTGGCGGATTATCAGCGGGCAAAGGCAGGGCTTTCCGGGCCTCGGGGCGGTGGCTGCCCGGCAGCCCTGGTGAGACCACGGCCGCCCTGCGTGAGCAGCGGGGACAGTGCTCGGGTCCGAGAGGCCACGCGAGCCCAGGCAGTTCTCCAAGCAAGCACTGCTCCCCCAGATGCAGCTTGCTGGGACCCAAGCAGCCATGGGACAGGCTGATGCACCTGCAGGTAGCGATTCAGAGCCGGGAACCAGAAATCCAGCCCTGGCACATCAGCAGCCCGGCAGCAACGGGGATTTCAAGCACCCACCGTGCAGGAAGGCATCCTGGAGCAAACCCTGCGGCTGCCACGGCGTATCTTTAGAGAGTAAACACTGGTGTAATGGCAGAGCGCAGATGTTTGAGCACAGATAACACAGGGCATCCCACTGGACCCGGCCATGTGCTGCTTCCCATTGTGGCATCATGGCCACTGGCCACATGAATGATCCCTGGCCCTTTCTCCTTTGGCACACACTGCAGGCAGCCACTCTGCGCTGCATGGGGTGTCCAGGCTAGCAAAGGTCTGGTTGGCAGCCCCCCATCCCTGTGGTGAGATGGGGGGCACAGCATGGGACAAGGGCCCACATTGTGCACCCACCCTGGGGTACCAGCATCAGCAGGACACGTTTATTTTGGACATGGAGGAGCAGTAGGTGCCATGGGCATTGCTCCCCACATGGACACATCCTAACCCATTCCCTGGTGGCATCCACAGTGCCCCAACCCCATCGGAGCTGGAGGCAGGCATATTGGGGGTGATGGCAGACCCCGCGGCACCCATGTGGGGTGTGAGGACTCCCCACAAAGACACCTTAGCTAATGAAGGACAAGGGCTGCCCAGCACATGGCTGCTGGAGACCCGGCCTCCATCAGCGTGATGCAATGAGCCTCAGCCCCACGCCTCCCTGGGACATGAAACGCTAAATGAAACAAATTCCTGCCACCAGCGCCGTTTCCTGTTTTCCTGCTACAACGGATCACGTTTCCCTGCAGTCCTTGACCCCGGGGACCGGTGCTAGAAAGGATGCGACAAACGGCCCCCCCAGGCCGAGGCGTGCAGGGCTGGGCTGGGGGCTGCCCCGTGTGCCCCGAGCCCGCGGTCCGTTTGTTTGTCCATCTGTGCAGACACAATAGCCACACGATGCCTCCAGAGCAGGCACGGCTGCCAGCTTCCTCTGGGGACAGGATCTGATAGCCGAGGGGGAAAAGCGGAGCCACAGAACAAAGCAAAGGGCAGCACGGAAAAGCAAAGCTGAGCCTTTGATTCAAACCCTTTTTTTTCCCTCTCCGAGCAGGACAGAAGTGTTGTCTTCTCACTTGCAACTTCCCCATGATCGCAGCTAGAGCTCCTGCTTGGCTCTAGCAGACGGACCAAGGTTGACCAAAGCTCAGGGCTTGTTGCTTTCCCTGCACACATGGAAGGGCTTTCCCCAAATTCCCTTTCTAGCACATAATCCCCCATTGCACAGGGAAGGAGGCCTGGCTTTCCAAAACATCGAGCAGAGGAAGGTGGGATTTCTGTGGGAACAGAGGAAAGCAGCTCTCCCCAACTCCTGCCCTGTGCAACCCTTCACGGACACACGTGTTTAAGGAAATGTCCCAGCCAGGGCAGGTCGCTGCCTTTCACCTCCTTCGGAGAGGCACCACCTCCCGTCCCTGCTAGGAAATGATGCTATTGTAGCTTTGCAAGATTTCAAAGTGTAAATGTTGATCAGCTCAGAGGGATGGGTTTTTTTTACTCTCTTTTTCTTGAGTTGACATGACATTTCAGTGCTGGTTCTGTTTCCTTTTCCATCTACTACAGGAGTGTCAAGAGTCAGAAATCCCTCCACAGACAATTCAGACAATTCCCCCCCAGCCAGCTTCAGAACAGGAAACTCCACACACACATTACTGCAGTGAGGACAAGCCAGAGAGCAAGAAACATGAGCAGGGCTCTGGGGAGGGGGACGTACGAGGGCAGTGGGTACCAGTCTTCAGCCAGTACTGAGCCAACCCAGCGTTTGTGACCATTCTTGCAAAGGGGGAACTGTGACAACCATTTACTTCAGGGCCAAAGGGCGACTTTGCAAGCACGCATCTCCTCTTAACCCAACAGTGCTCGGGCAGACCACCCGGCACCACCACACCATCCTTCAGAGACATCACCAAAAGCTCTGCAAAAGGGCTTAGCTCCCACACAGTAGACGTGAGGACACACTGCCGCACAAATCCTCCAGCCAACTCCCCGAGACGCCACCCGACCACACATGGCTGAGCGCTTTGCAAAGCACAGGTCGGCGGAGATCACCCCTGCTCCCGCTTTGCAACCACAGCCCGATAAAAGTCTCCCCCTCCCAGCACGCCGGGCTCACGGCTCCAGTTACAACACACTTAATCCTTGAGCCAGTTTGACATTGCAGCTTCGGGCTGATTGCATGACCCAGTTGTGAGACAGCGAGGCCCCACCGAGCTCAGAAATGTTAAATACATTGTAATTGGACCCCTGGTGCCTCCACTTTTCTTTAGATGAAGAGGCCCTGGTAAGTGAATTTTCCAGAGCGTTCCCGTGCCGGCGTGGCAGCCCTAGCCCCGGAGCACAGCTGATTCTCAAACCACCCCAGACAAATGATTTGGAGACTCTTCCCCACCTGCCCATGGCAGCAGCGCTGCGGGGAGGCCTGTGTTGGCCACATCAATTGCAAAAGTGAAGGAAACCAAATCCACCCGTTCCTGGTTTATCCCAGAAGGAAACGGGAGCAGGGCTAGATAAGGAGCGAACTCCCTGGGGAAGGGAGGGGAGAGCTTTCACTCCCTGTTCCTCCTTTTGCTTTTTACTTTTCTGTACCTTTAATATCAAATCTCCTTCACAATGCTGCGAGCGTGCAGACCCCGGTGAAGGGATGCTGCCTCCACCGATAACTATCTCTGCCCGTATGCAGTTTTAAGTGACCTGACAACACACAGATGTCACAGATAAGCCACTTCTTGTCCATCCTGGGGCACCGAGAAGGGCAGTCAGTTGGTAACACATCGTCCCCGATGTGCAGGAGGATGCATGAGGAGGCACTGAGGGCACTCATCTCTGCCGTACCTCTCTGCCTCTCCGGGTGAGCCACGATCTGCCTTTGCCCAGAGAGATGGGGGGCTCCTTGGGGCAGGGCTGTCTCCGTGGCCATGGGGCAATGCTCCCAAGTGCTATTTTGATATAAAGAGTAACACTTCCCCCAGCTCTGAAACCCTTTTGCTCTTTGCCAATGCAGGTGAGTGCTCCCCTCGCAGCTGCTGTCCTCTCCGGAGGGTCTTTGAAGGCCATCGTCACAAACTCAGCAAACTGGGGCAAGAGGCTCTGAAAGATATACAGGCAAAGGAAACAGATGCAAAGGGAGCTCTTTAACAGCCTTATTTTGCTACCAAACACTCCAAAACATTGCAAGGACAAACCCAGCAGGAGTGTGAAACATCTTCTCAGCCTCCTGGGGGCTTTAAAAAAAAGCCAGTTTGTTCTCCTGAAGTTTCAAGGCTTGCATGTCCCAGCCAGCGGGTCTAGCTCTTTGGAGAAAGTGAGTCAGAAGCTGCTCGCTGTCACGGGGCTGCACTTTTCTGGCTTTGTTGGGGCAGAGCTGGGGGAACAGCAGGTCCCTTGGACGATGGGGAGCACCCACACGGGAAGCAGACAAGGACCAGGCGTGTCTCTGACATGGCTGTTGTGGGCTAGACCTCAGATTTGGTAGCCACCTGCATAGAAACAGTTTTGATGCTCCTGAATGTTCCGGAGCATCTCCCCTGGGCTGTGAGCTGCTCGGGGCCCGAGCCAGCCCCCCGCACAGCAACGGGAGAGCTCATGGCCCTGCTGTGGCCATGGGAGGGTAGGACGTGTCCCAGGGCTGGGGTCAGCTGAGATGGGCTGCCTTGACATGATATGCCGAGGCACTTCAGGGAGGGAGATGCTCTCATCTGCCTCCTTTGAGGTAAAAACCCTTGAAAGGGGAGGAACGCCAGAGCCTTCTCCAAACACACTTAATTAATTCAACTTGTCCCATTAACAACATCAAAACAGGGCGACTGCAGCAGAGTCTGGGCCTCATGTCACCAAGGGCTCCGCAGAGCTTCCCCCGGAGCTGGGCTGATCGGCTGCGGTGCAACAACTTGGGCAGGATGCAAAGGACTCAAGGCGCGAGCTGTGCCTCGATGGCATTTGTACGGCATCACGGACAACGGGGCCAGGTCCCCACTGACAATGCTGGGAGCCCACTGGCAGCACAGACTGCCCAGAGCCCTGCCTTTTCTTTGCTGTCCTGCTTCCTCCGCCTGGGAGGTTTGGTCCCCCCCCAGTATTTCTATACCCATGAATTTGTGTGTGCCCTTTCCCAGGCAGCTGTCGGGGAGCAGCATAAGGATGTCTGTTAACAGTAACGGTGCCCCAAGGTCTCGCCGTTGTCTTGTTGTGCACCGTTGCAGGCAGCAGCCAGGTCAGAGAGGTGTCTCTCGCTGAGCCAGGCTGAGCCCCCACACCCGGCAGCAATGCCTTCCCGGCCCCCCAGGCTCTCATTGCCTTCCTCCCAGCAGCTGACCCCAGCTGATAACCTTGGGAAGCTCCCTCTGACCCGGAGGAGATGGGAGGGGGAAAGAGGTTGACTTTTAACCCTCTGCTTTGCTTCATCCTCCTCCTAAATGTGTGGAACTCTCCCTTGGTGCCTCCTCTCTACACCGAACCCATCCATCTCCCTCCTGCTGGAGTTGGGGGCCCCCAGGTTCTCCCACGAGCCCATGTTACAATAAGGAGGAAAGAGCTTTCCTTACAACCACAACCTTGCCTGGACCCACCTCCTCACCCTGGCCCATCACTACAGGGCAATGGGGACCCCAGCAGCAGGTCCCTGGCCTCCCTGGTGACCTGGCGAGGCTCGGTCACTCAAGGGTACCTGGGGGACAGAGCGGTTATGGCAGGGCTGCAGGCAGTGCTGCTCAGTGGTTAAACCACAGACCTTGGACAAGTCACTGAGCAAGACAGACCCTGACCCCTTCCCCTCCCAGCCTGTCTAAAAGGAGCTGAGAGCAGCCCTGCACCCAGCCGGGACCTGGCGATAAACGCGGTGCTTTGATGTGGAGGGGAAAGGGAGCCGTCCTGTGCAACCCCTTATCTCCCTTCTCTTCTATTCCTGGTGCGAGCGAGTGGTGTGGGAAAATACACTTTCCAAAAGGCATCCCTGGGAAGGATGGGCTGGACAGAGGGACGGGTACCCCAAGAGCCAGGGGATGAGGGGACAGTGGTTCCAGCCCAAGCTGTCTGCAAGCCATGCGTGGGGACGCACTACGTGACAGCTGAGAGCCACCCGCCTGTCACGCCAGGCCAGCCACGTCCCCAGGGCCAGGCAGGAGCTCAGCTCAGGCACAAAGCTGGGACACACAGGCTGATCAGAGGAGACGCCAAGCAACTCGGTGGGGCCCCGATCCCCCTGCCTCCTTCTGCCCTCCTCCGGTGGCCGTGGGAGGTTTTCCTTGGATCATTCTCATCGGCTGCGCCGGCTAAAGCCTGCTTGTTCTTGTGGCGGCAGATCTTTAACGAAGCCCCCAGCGTGGTAGGGATAATTATCTTGTGCTCCAGGAACTGCCCTCATTATTTGTTATTAACATTGGACGGGGTGTTCCCAGCCTGAAGAATTACCATAAGTAATCCCAGCCCCGATCCTGCCAGGCGCTCTGCGGGAGTTGTGCAAAAGGGTTTGCAGCGTCTGGGACTAAATATAGACCATGATGCGAGGAGGAGGAGGAAGCAAGAGCAAGAGTCGTGAAGAGGAGAGAGAGAGACACACGTGCAGTTCCTTGGGCGGAGGGGAGCTGCCTGTGTCTGGCTGTGCTGCTCTCTCCCGGCACGCTTAGGAAGGAGAAGCACACCCCGCCGTGGCTGCTCGCGCGCTTGTGAGGGCTGTTTGCATCAAAGATCTCCCTGACGGCAAAGCACCTGTCTCAACTCTCGATGCCATCCACTAAGGGGACACCGGCACTTTCCAGCAGGAAAATCCCGGAATGAGGGAGCGTAGGGGCCGCAAGCTGCCCTTTGCATGCACCGCTCTCCAGAGGAAGAGGTGGCAGGGAGGAAAGGAGATAGCTGCTGGGAGGAGGTTTTCCCTTCTTCACACTGTCTGCTTCGGAAGGGCAAAAGAGTCTGGAAACGGGGTGGGCAGAAAAAGTAGTGTATCCCATTGCCCCTCCAGACAGTGCAGGCAGGGCAAGGCTCTCCGGGGATGTCCTGAGCTGCTCGGCCCCTGCCGCCACCGGGTCCCCACCTCGGGGTCACACACAGCATCTGGGTAGCAAAAGGCAGCAGGAAGAGTGCTGGGGGTCCAGAAGCTTTTTTCGACATTGTTTAAAACCTCAGAAACACATTTCAGGAAACTTGAGAGGAGAAAATGTATAAAACAAGGAGCAGCAGCATCTCCAGGCGACAGGAAGGTGGAGTGGGAGAGCCATGCTAGCGGGAGCTGAATGGTTTAAAAGCGGAGGCTTCCACGCTTTTACAAATAAGAGATTCAAAGTTTGAAAATGAATGAAGCTGTCTGCTCACGTGGGTCAAACTGAGGCAGCAGCTTCACAGAGAAAGGGGAAGGAGGACGGATGCAATAAAAACATTGAAACGCTTTGCACCAGGTCTTGCCAATAAAAAGTTGAATTCTGGAGCTGCTAAATGTTTTGTTTCATCATTTGCAGATATGAAACGTGCTTTTGGGAAGCGGCATTTTCCCTGAGAAATCGATCCCAGCCTAAAAAGAAAGAGAAAAAGGCTTTAAAGGATATTAAATGTCCCCCAAGAAAGAAGGGAAAGTTTTAATTTCATGTGGAGCACAACATTTGCAGAATGAACCAGAAAAGGAAACACGGCAGAGACTCTCTCTTTGGGTCTGAGCCTGTCTGACTTTGTCCTTGTGGTTTTCAGTTCAGATACAGAGCATAAACATCCGTTTCCCCCCCATTTCTCCCCCCGGCTCCTCAAGTGCAGCCCTGCTGCTGACACAGGCCCAGGACCTCATGGCCCAGCAGTGCCCGTTGGAGCTGCAGTTGGGTGTAATTAATTGACTTTGGGTGCTGCTGTTAAGAGCCTTCCACAAACGCCAGCTCTCAGCTGCGGCTGAGGTTATTGTTCTTCCAGGCGCAGCCATGTGTTTCTGTTTATTTGCTCTGTGTGCCAGCAGAGCCCCCACGTCCAGATAGATTATGTTTGCATATAAACTGCAAATTTGAGTTTGATTTGGTGGGTTGGAGCCCTGGGGGCCTCTTGGCTGCCTTTGAAATAGTCGCTGGGTCTGAGAGGTCTCTAATGGATGGGGCTGTGTGGTCTGGGAGAGGTGCTGGGGGGGGTGGGGGGAGGAGACCAGGAGGAAAGAGAAAGGAAAAGGAGAGGAAAAGCGTGGGAATAATCCAGCCGGGAAAGGGACTGGCAGAGCCAGCCTCCTCGGGGCTGCCCCCAGCATGGCGCACCGCTGAGCCAGTCTCACGGTGGGGACACAGGACCATGCCCCGCTGGTGGTGGCACAGCAAGTGCCCAGGTCACAGCAGACACAGCCAGACCCCGTCTTTCCACGTGCTTTACCGAGGGATGTACCCGGAGCTCAGCATCCCCAGCCCCACAGGGAAACTCCCTCCCTCGAGGCAGCAGACAGAGCAGACTCTGGCCACCCGATCAAGGCAGTGACCTCCTGGTCTCGTCCTCCAGCATGGTCTGACGGCAGCTTTCACAGAGCCCAGCAGCTCCCGTCCCCGTCCCCCAGCTCTCCCCCCAGCCCCGCAGGACCGCCGTGCCCTCGCATCCTCCAGCGCGCCCGTCTGAAACACCCAGCAGGAGGCTGGGAACGTTTGGCTGCTCTCCCAAGGAGATTTTCCTTCATAAAACACAAGGCAGGCGGGGGCTTTTCACATGCGGTGGGCATGGTGGAATTCCTTTTCTCAGCAGCCAGCAGGAGGAAAACAGAGGGGGGACAAGAGACGAGCCGGCCCGTGCCCCCTCCTGCAGCTGGCGGGACGGCCAGCGCCTTTGTTCTGTTTTCAGAGATGGAGGCAGAACGTTACAGAGGGGTTAAAGATATAATGGTGCCTCTGAATGTGGTGAAGGAGAGGTGTGGGGTGGGAAGGCTTCGGGCCGCTGAGGCTGGGGGCAGGCGAGGTTTGGTGGTCGCTGCCGGTGGCTCTGGGCAGAGTGGGTGGGGGGATGGCACCGAGCCCCTCGCTTTGGGCATCTGTAGGGTAGGGGTCTTCTTGTGGGCTTGTCCTCTCGTGCCTGGAGATGGTATCCTGGGGGGAAACAGGGAGCCCAGCCGGGTCCCCAGGTGTGGGACAAGGGGCTGCCAGGCACCCTGGGAAAGAGGAGCCAGGCAGGGTCTGGAGACACCCCGGTTTACCTCGGGGAGCGCAATGGCGCTGGCGGCTGGTTTCTGCAGCCAGGCTCTCGCATTGGGGCAGGTTCCCCTCAAAATTCCTGTGAAATTTCTGTAAAAAATAAATAAATAGATAGATAAACCAACCAACGTGGTTTTGCACTTTGGTGTTACGGCACTGCCTCACCCCAAAAGGCACTCGGCGTGGAGGGAAACCTGTACCTGCTTGCCCGCACCCAGCTCTGGCTTTGCCCCCCCAAGCCGCTCCTGTTCCCCCCGAGGGGACAGGGACAGGGCCACCACCCGCCCTGGGGACCCGCCGGGGAGCGGGGACAGCCTGGCTGCGTGTCACTAGATGGCGGCGCTGGCTCAGAAATGGCTGCCAGGGCCTGGCAGGGCCCAGCCTGGGGGATCCCTGAAATCACAGGGTGTCCTGGGGGACCCCCGGCCCCACAGAGCTGCTGGAGGGTCCCCAGTGCAGCCCCCGGGCCCCCCCAGCACCCCGTGTCCCACAGGCGCCGGCGGAGGCCGCCATGGAGGCTGTGTGGGGCCAGGCCACTGTCCCCCAAGGGGAAAGAGCCTGTGGTCAAACAAGCCGGGATGAGGCGAGGACCTGCATCCAGCCACCCCGAGGAGGAGGAGGAGGAGGACATGAGGGGCCATCTTGCCCGCTCAGCCCCTGGCTCCCAGCCCGGCGTGGGTGCACAAGTGGTGCCAGAGGAGGAGGGCTTCGCGCCAGGCCATGGCGGGAGGCACACAAGCCCGCAGCGCCATGGCAGGCGGCATGGAGGAGAGCCCCAGGCCCCGCTGCCGCCTCCCAGCCCTGCAACCACCCGGACAGAGGCGGGAGCGAGGGGGGCTCTCCCCAACACCATCTTGGTGGGGAGACACAGGGGTGATTGTGGCGGGCTAGGGCCCCGTCGGCTGCCATTGTCCTCACTGGGAAGGGGCAGGGCAGGCTGAGCTGGCATGGCTCCCTTGGCCCCCGTGGGGGCTAAAGTGGGTCAGTGGGGTGTCCGTGGGACCCGGTGGTCCAGCACCGCTCATCCGCCCGTGTGAGACCCGCCCATGGGTATTTACCCAGGTATGGGGTGCTACCGCCATCACGCAGGACAGCAGATGGCACACAGGGACTGGTAAGGGGAGCCCATGTTGCAATCACCCATGACTAAATAAAGACCTGATATATCTCACCTACTGAAGTTGGAGGCTTTTCTTTTTCTGCTCGCTGCAGCCTCACCTGACGGGACCATTCCTGCCGGTCAGGACCTCAGTGTAGCCATGTTGTCTTCAGGACACTCCTTGGGTGTGCACGCAGGCATCTTCCCTCCTGCAAGCTTTACTTTCTGCTTCTCTCTTTTACCCCCAAATACGAGTTTATTGCAGCCTGAAGGGCTACTTTTGCTCCCAGGTAAGAAGCAGCACAAATTCGTTAGACAAATCCCAGGGAACTGGTCTAACCCCACTTACCAGCAGAGGCCATATTCATCTGCCAGTGGCTGAGTTGCCCCTGATGTACATTAAAGTTGCAAGCAAAATATGCTCAGTTGGAGAGAGACAGAAAGACAGGCTTTGAGTTAGGAGATGCAAGAAGGATTTTCCTGAGGGAGCCCTAAAGCGGAAAGCCAGTATCTTCTGGGTCATGAGCAGATTCACGTGGCAGGATAAAACACCTCCCTCCCCTCACCAGACTGACATATTTTTTAATTCACTACATTTTAAACAAGCAAAATGTTGTTGAAATTCAAGTCAGCCTGGCTCAGAAATCCAGTGGCTACGTAGCATAACCCTGAAGAGTGGTACGGCATTGTCCCACAGCTGCCAAGATGATCCCAGATGTGTCAGGGCTAAACCTGCCTCTCCCTTGAGGTGTCTAAGTTTTGTTTGCCCCAGTTCTTCCCATTTTACCAGCTGTTGAGACAATTCCTGCCCTCAGGCTGTCACAACCCCTTAAACAGGTCACTTTGGCATGTTTCTGACCTCTGCTGCTCTGGGTTCACGGGTCTAGACATTCCCTCCTGCATTAATTCCCGAGGAGACCAGGGTGTGCATCGCTTAACCAGGATCATCTCTTCCATGCGTTTCCCTCTGCACCTCCCATGTCTTCTGGAAGCCTTTGGGAGGTGCCTACTGCAATGCAGCAGCAACAGTGAGACGGCTCTCACCCTCCTGGGAGCGGTGTGAGCGTGGAAGCCCTCCAGCAGACAATCGGCATGTCGTCTGTGGCCATCAGCCCCTCAAAGCCTGTCCAGGCTTCCCCCTGTGCCGCTGCTTCATTGTAGAGCTGCTCCTGAGCCACAGCACAGCCTGACCGTGGCTGAGAGCAGAGAGGAAGTCAGAGAACTGTATCCCTCCCATTCCCCCCGAAGGAAACTCAGGTGGAGAAGTGGAAAAGATCTCATTTCATGCCTAGACCACCCCGGGATGGAAGGGTGTGAATTTCCCACGGTGGTCTAAACTCCCTGCAGCACAACAGAGGAAAACCCTTCACAGTGCTGAACCCCCAAGGCTGGGCAGATGCAGGTGGGCAGTGTGGATGTGCACCCCACCGGGGCAGGGTCCAGGGTCCCCATCCATGCAAAATCATCAGTGATTCCCTGGGAGGTACACAAGCCTCAAAAATGAAAAGCAAACACACCTGTCAGCAGCAGACATCCCCAGCATGGCCCCCGCCAACCTCCTGTGCTGCCCCATGGTCAGACCCATGCCACAGCGCTCATGTTCCCAGTATGACCAGTTCCCTGCAATACTGGGGCCCGTTACTGGACAGATCTGCAGCTTTAAGGCACAGCCAGGCCGCTGAGCAGGTTGCTCTTCCCAGCCTCCAGTGACCTGCCAGAGTCAACTTAGCTGAGAGTAATTAGTGTGGTTATCAAGGGAAGAGGTGGATTAATGTGGGAAAGTCATTGATGAAGGCAGAGAAGGGCAGATGCTTTCCTGGAGTCCCCAATCAATACAGACCTTGGAGGATGAATGAGGGCTTCAAAGAAAAGCATCAGTGAACAATTGAATGCTTTTAGCTCCCGGATGGCTGCTCTGCCTGAAGCAATGAGTGAAATATGGCACAGGGCACCCCGCACACTCTAGCAATTATCCCTCGCTTGTGCCTCTGAAGGAGCCTCTGCCCACCAGGCGTACACGTGAGGGAAGAGGACACTGGTGGGGTGGGATGAAGACAGGCACCGAGGATGTGGAGGTGGCTGTGAATTTGTGAGTCCAAGGGGCTGAGAGCTCCCTCCAAAATCCTGTCCTCTCTTGGGCCTCCGGCTCTGCCCCGTACCCTCGCTCCCTGGGAGGGTGAGTGGACACCAGCAACATGAGCGGGGCTGTTGGCGACCACCAGCATGCAGGACTCTCTGGGGCAGCCACAGCCTTGAATGTGTCCCACACAGGGCAGTGGGTCAGAGAAAACCATGCAACCTGAGGTCCTCTCTCTGAGCTTGAGCAGCACCCAGCACCACGCGCTCTCTCTCCACCATGCCCTGCCCCACGCCACACAGCAGCCGCCAGCGGGCTGTGCTGCCGGTCACCACACAATGTGCCGGTGACTGTGCCAGCGTCCCCTCCCCCTGTTCCATTTTGCTCCGCTTTAATTGTGTGATGTAGAAAGTGGGTCAGGAAGAGCCGGGAGGAGCCGCCGGCAGGGGAGGGAGGGAGCTGCAAGGTCGTGGGCTGTGCTGCAGCCCCTTGGCAGCATGTGCGGTGGACGTGCTCCCCCCGACCAGTGGTGACATTGGGCTGGTGGCCACCACGGCTCCTGCGTGCCCGCAGTCCTGCCTGCACTGCCTGCAGTGGACACAGGATGTACATGGACGTGTCCCCGTGCCCAGAGCTGACCCCTTCCAAGGCAAAGCCTTGTCCATCTCTGAAGTGCCGTGAGATGTGGTTTTTCACTGCACTGAAGGAGAAACTGAGGCACAGAGCAGGGAAGCCGTTTGCCCAAAGTCAGCAGCTGCGGTAGGAGGAGAACGTGCCAGCGCTGCCGTACCTGCTGGTGGGTGGCTGCTGAGCCACACGGGTGGCTCCTGGCACATGAGTAATTGGCCACGGCCCTTAGCACCGACCAGGTGCCAGAAGACTATGGCAGTTGGTGGAGCTGGGTCCCCATGGCCCAGATCCCGGTCATGGGGAGCACGGCTGAGGTGTGGGATGGGAAGGCAGAGCTGCCCATGACCCCGGTGCCAGCAGGTCCCTGGTGGCAGCAGGGCAGTGCTGTGCCCAGCTGGGACTCACCGCGTCCCAGCTCTCTGCCATGCCACCCGCTTGCAGCACCCAGCGGCTTTACTCGAAAGCCAAGCGGGGCGTGACAGCTCTGCAGAGAGGGAGAAAAACCAAAACAAATCCGAGCATGTTTTTTTTTGTACTCCCGGCCCAGCTCCCGGCCCCTCCTCTGTCATCCCCACTGGAATGTGCCTTCGAATTCCTTGCTGGCTTGCTGCGTGCTGCTGCCGGCTTTGCCTCTGATTGTTTGCAGCGATTGCATTTTTCCCACACTCCAGATCATGGCTAGGAATCACCCGTGGCTCCGTGCCGGCTCCGTATCACCCCCAGCACAATGTGCAAGCGCAGACTTAGGCAAAGCGGCAATTGCAGAGAGCCGGCGGGGTGAAGTGGGTGCTGCGTGACTTGGCCCTGAGTCACGCCGCGCCAGCTCAGCCTCCCCTCTGATCCCGGTTCAACACCTGCGCCGAGCGCAAGGCGGGCGGGCGGCTGCCTCCTACCCCTTCGCCCCCATGTCGGACACTGCTGCGGGGCTCATACGGGCTTGACCGAGCCGGGTCTGGATGAGCAGGGCTTAGGTGGAGATGTGACTGCTGCCCTTTCACTTATTCCTCATCACTTTGGCCTCAGTCTCCATTTCAGGGTCCTGACACAGCCCTGGAAGCGTGGTGACAAGTTTATGTGCACCTCTTCCCTGGTGGGGGGGGCTGCAAACACTGGGATTTCTTCACTTGATGGCAAAGCTTTGGGAACACTTTTCTATCTAAACACCTGGACTTCTGCTCTCTGCAGCCCTTGGAGAGGAAGGTGGGTGGCTGCAGGGACATGTTTGCCTCCTGCACATTGTTTTTCTTGGCTGGGGCCATGTCCCCCTGCCTGGTGTCACTTCCCTGCTCCATGCGCGCAGGGCAGCTGCCGTTTCCACCACTCTGGACACACTAGGGAGATACTCGTGCCCCAGTGCTGGAACATCACTAGCAGCAGGATGGCCCAAAAAGGGCTGAGACCAGCTGTGGTCACACAGATCTCTTGTCCATCCCAACTCTGAACATCTGATACCTCTCAGCTTGAATCACCCACTCTCACCATTGCATCAGTGGAGCACCTGGCAGCCATTTCTCCTTCCAACACCCCAAAATGCCCTTGTCTGCATCATAAAGTGGGTAAGAAGTCCTAAGGAGAGGCGTTATCTCCTGTGGGCATACAGGAGGTCAGGAACCACCTGGGAGTGAGTGGCCCAGATTGACGTGCTGAACCCAGGCATCCCAATGCCAAGGGAGCCTCCATCCACTCCCATTAATGGACTGCATTTTACATAGTGACTCCATAAAGTAGTTAATCCTTATCTGCAATTTATAAAAGGATAAACTGTGCCTGATTAAGACCGTACTGCGCAAGGCACCCAGCTCCAACAAAACAGCATCGCATCCCTGCTGTCGGCTCCCCCGAGGAACCAGCACCCTGATCCCGGGTCCCTCCAGCCCTCCAGGACCAAGACAACAGGGACTTTCCAGAGGTCACCCACAGCCCTGAGCACCCTCCAGCCTCCTATCTCCCAGCATAGCTCTAATCTCAGGGTTTAGGGCTCTGAGCATGAATAAACTCACCTGTTATTTGCAAACAATTCACCCACAAGTACTAGACAAATAAAAGCCTGTAATTAAGCAAATAACACGGGCCCTCTCCCCCATTATGCACTGCTGTAGACTGACTTCTGTTTGAATTGTTTTATTGCGAAGAGTATTAAAACACTCTTTTTATTTGAGATGAGGTAAAGGCTAAACATAGGAAAAAAATAAATCGGGGAAAGGTCTGGATGGGCGGCTGCCAGGGCTCAGCCCTATCACTGCGTTTCTCATAGGAAACCCCCATAAAACGGCTGAGAACAGGACACCCGCAGCATCGCCTTCTGTTCTGCTCCTATCGCAAACCAAACACAGTGGAAGGTGAATGTAAACAGTTTCTTTAGCCCGACCAAATCGCCAGATGTCAAATTAGCACACTCAGTTAAGCCTCGGCCCTAATTGCGCCCTTTGTCATGCTGGAGCAGGCGGCAGCACAACATGCCATTCCCCCCAGCCCTGGGAGGGGCAAGGGGTCCTACTACGCCACTCACGGTGCTGCGAGGGGGTCTGTCCGTCCCCCCCCGAGCTGGCACTGCACCCCATGGGCAGGGGGTGAGGCAGGGTCCCATGTGAGAGAACCCTGTCCTGCCCAGGCACCCCCAGTCTGGGGACAGGGAAGAGCGGTTGCAAACATCCCGGCGCAGCATCTTCTCCCCCAGCTCTCCGGTCCGGACTCCTCCGGCGAGGTCTGTTTTCTTTGGGCACCACGTTCTTCTGGGGCACCGGCCAGGCGGGAGCCCTTCTCCTCCAGCCCCTCTCCCTGCCGCAGTCCTGCTGGCTCCAGCGCTGCCATCCCCAGCCGCCCGCTATCACAGCACCCCGCACTCGCCGCTCCCCTGCTGCTGAGCACGGACAAGCTCGCTGCACGCGCTGGCACGCACGGCTCAAACCCGGTGTCGGTGTCAACCCCAGGCGCTGCTGGCAATCCTTATCACGTTTTCTCAGTAGCTCCCTCCTTCCCCACACAATGAAGGTCAGGGTGCAGAGGGACATTTGGTTTCTTGCCATCAAAACAGCACGGTTTTGGTGTTAGGGTTTTTTTTTCCTTCTTCCTGCCCATCAAATCCCAGCTCCCCGTATCCAGCAGCCCCAAGGTGAGGTGGCCAATGCAGCGTGTGGCTACTGGGTCTGGGCAGCCCTGAGCCAGCCCCGAGCCAGCCCCGCCGCCTGCTGCTTCGCAGCAGAGCCCTGCAATCTGCCCTGTGCGGATGGTATGCCGCTCACACAGACTCCCACCCGGGCAAGCCGGGAAATGACCAAAACGGGAAATTAATGTAGTCAACAAGCTTTTGCAGCTTTGTCAATTTTTTTTTACTGCTTAGAGGTTGGTGGGTTTTTTTGAAAGGGCTCAGATGTTTCCACGGGTGGGAAAGCCCGCCCCAGAGCTAACCCGCTGGGACATCCAGACCCAGGGGAGCAAGAGGATTCTGGTGATTTTGAAATAAAACTATTATTTTCTGTTAGAAAAACAAGTACTTGGCTGGCCAAAGACAAATATTTTGAGTGTTTGCTTTTAACGCTTTCGCCACCAGCCATCTGTGCCTTTGTTTAACAAGAGCTTCTCACCTTGCAACGCTCCTTAAGTGTGGGGTTGCTAGTTTTTTAAACTAACTTGAAATCAAACCAAAAAATGGTTTAATTGGTTCCAAAAGAACACAATTTATTGTTTGGCTTTGTGAAGAGAAGCCTTCTCTGTCCGTGTGGGTTTTGCACAAGCCAAACAAGCCTCCTCCTGCCCCCCTTGGCCACGCCACCAGCTCTCGAGCTTCCCCCACCTCGTGCCCAGCGCAGCTCCGTCTGCGCGGGAGCGTGTGGGGCCAAATCCAGCCTCCTCTGACCCAGGAGTGACAATCTCAAAGCTGTTTGCTGACAGCAAGTTTCATGCATGTAGGCGGTGGAATAAAAGGTCAAAGAGGCTCTATTGGTGTCGCTGCTGGTGTCACCTTGGAGAAAGAGAATACACGGGGAGCTCAGCCTTCTTATTAGACAGCAGAGCACCCACACATGAAAAACCCTCTGAGCGATAAGTGCGTAGGAAACCAGGCTGGTTTCCTGTCTCAGCTCTGCTGCTCCGGGCGCTGCTTTGTGCCGTGAGTCCCAGCTCTGTCCGTGCCGGCTCCCGTGCAGCGTGGCACAGCGTGGAGCTCATGGGGCTCATGGCAGCTCGGCCCTGCTTGGGGGGAGAACCAGCACCTGCCCCCCGCCACGGTGCCCATGGCTGTGCAGCTCCACCAGGAATCACCGCAGCATCATGTAATGCTTTGGTGAACTCTTGCTTCCCCTATTGATATGAGCACACTCTTGGCCAGTGCCCAGGGCCCGGTTCTCCATGAAAAGGGGGATCCGGCTGGCAGGCAGCCCCTGGCACGGAGTTATGAGGCTCCAGGATGGAGGCACAAGCTGTCTGGGAACTGAGGAATGGGACATCTCCTTCGCTTGAGCATAGTGGGAGGTGGGAAGGATCAGATTTATGGGTCTTCTGGTCCTGGTGGCAGCAACCATCATGCTGTGATCTCCACAAACCTCTGGTGACAACATGGCCTGGGCAAGGAACCAGCTCTGGCCACCAAATGCCTCGGTCTGGCCTGCAATGGGGAAGGGGAGCCCAAGGTGTCTCCCTCCCCAGGGCTGCACTGCCCCTTCCCACCCCAGAGGCTGGCTGGTGCCATGCCATGCCGTGCCATGATATGCCATGCTAAGCCATGCCACATCAAGCAATGCCATGCCATGCTGTGCCACGCAGCTGGCCAAGCCACACCGTGCCGTGGTGGCCAAGCCCTGGTGCAGGCGAGGAGCCCCGCAGAGGCGAAGGGCCAGGGCTCTGCAGGCCGGCGCTCGCTGGGGCTCAGGGGAGAGATCTCAGCTGTTTGCATTCAAAGCCATGGGTGGCTGGGGCCGGGAGCACGGCAGGAGGGTGCGGAGCAGCTTGGCCGGGTTTTCAAAACCATTGGTTCACGGAGGAGCCAGCAAGGGAGGGGCAAGGGAGCAGCCTGCCTTGTAATTGCATTAATTAACCAGGCTCGCTCCGAGCAGGATCCCACACTGAGCACGTCGCGTTTGGGGCTGTGCCGTCCACACCAAAGGCAGGTGCCTCACCATCCCCTAACCGGGCAGCTGTGCCCTGGCAGTGTCACCATCCCCTCCTGTCCCCACCGTCCCAGCAGGAGCATCCAGCCAGGCCTGGGGCAAGCTCTGCTCTGAAGGTGGCTCCCAAGCTACTTCCCTGTCCCCATCAGACAGCAAGGGTCACATCTGGGGTCGCCCTGGGGGTGCAGCCCTTGGAGACGATGACTTTTGGAAGAGGCCCAGAGTGGTCACACACTTCCTCCTGGTAAGGGAGGGCAAGGCAGGGGTTCCCAGTGATGCTCAGGGGTATCATCAGCGTCCCTGTGTCCTGTCAATCAGCAGGGTAGCACCATGCTGCCAGGAGGACGCTATGCTTTGCAGGACCGGGCAAGGTGGTGTGTGTGGGATCTGGCCCTCGGGCATTCGCTCAGCCCGTGTTGAAGTGACGCAATGGAAAGCGGCAAGCAGGAGCGTGCCTTGCCCCTACTTGCAGCTCTTCCAGCTCTAGGGCTCGATGGTGGAGATAAACGGCCTTGATGGGACGACAGGACAAGTTCCAACACTGCTTCCCAGCGCCTGCTGCCAGCTTCGGAGCGTGAGAAAATACCAGGCAGAGAGGGAAGGATCAGCATCGCACGGATGTTTAGAGATGATTGATATTTTTATGGTGAAGTTGGGATTTTTGGGTTCCTCCATCCCTCCACGTGGCAGGTTTCTAGGTTCAGGCTTGCATGCACGTGTTCGGCACAGTGCTGCCCACGGGCACACAGCGACCTACCAGGGGCCGGGCTGCACCCCGACTTCTCGCCCGTGCACCCGCAGTTGGGTGCAGGCACCCGCTGAGGCCATGCACAGCTCAACGCATGGCCAGCCAGCCCAAGCCCCTTCCCCACTCAGCACCAGCATCCCTGGTTGAGCCCGGAGGCTGGTTAGGGTAGACTCGAAAACCTAGAGAGTCTGAAAGTAAATAAAGCAAAGCGCCAAAAGCACAAGTCACCCACAGATCTCTGTCCATCTCCATGGCCAGGGACCCCCGAGCTGGGTACGCCTTGGGGCTGGGTGCCTGCAGGGAGCTGCCACCTCCCTGCCCACTGTGCAGCCGGCTCTGGGGACCGGCCACGGGACAGGGCTCTGATTAAAGCAGCAGCAGTTGCTTCTTAAACAGGCAGTGAAATAACCTTTCCACTAAGCTCTGGGTAACGATGCCATGGGGATCAGAGGGTTGCAGAACAGCCCCACTCCCCCCTCGCTTGGGCTGTCTGCATTTACAGCAGCTCTAGCACCAGTTGGGAGATTGAATCCTAGGAGACAGTATCTCACAGCCAGCTGGGGAGGACCAGACCCTTCTCGAGATGCTCTGGGACATCTCATTTGGCTCCTTTCACCAGTGCTTCCTTCATACCACTAAAAAGACTGAAACCAGCCGGGGAACTCAGCCCTCATCTCCTAGCAGGTTGTGGGACATGTCCGGGCATAAGCTGGCTCCGTGCTGCAGATGATGAGCCACCGCGTGCTCCAGAGATGCTGCCTCCGTGCAGGGACTTTGGTGTGGGCAGGAGCTCTGGGACAGGTCCCCAGCAGGACCCAGTGCCCCTCCGTGCTCCGTCGGGAGAGGGAAAAACACAAAGAGCAAGCTCAGTTCTCTGGGAAAGCTCCCTGCCTGCTATTCAGTGCTGCTTCCCTTGAGGTTGTCTCGAGGAATTCAGCCTGATTACCATTAGAATAAAGGCCAAAAGAGCCCAGCTCTCTCCCTGGGCTCTCGCCTGCCCTCAGTTTCCCCCAGTGTCCCGGCTGGGTCCAGCTCGTCCCCGACTGCCTGGTGCAGGAGCATGCTGTGGGGTGGCAGGGCTGCAGCCGGAGGTCCTGAGCCCATGTGAAATGGCCCATCCTGCAGGAGAAAGGCCACGCTTCCAGCAAGCGCGTGTTGGCGCTCCCCAACAAACACATGTTTTATGGGGTCCCAGGCCCTCCAAAACCAGCCACTCTCCTGCTCTCTGTTACCAGCCTGCCTGGTCATCACCACCCAAAATTCGTAAAGGGAGAGACGTTAAAAGGCACACGCTCCAGAAGGATGCAGGCTTGATCCAAAGCCTGAACATCCTGGCGCATCTTATCAGTGGTTCCTCTGGGACATGGTTTAGGAGTAGATGTAGCCGGCCAGAGAGGGGTCTGTTCCTTCCCGGACCTACGTGCCTTCCCCAAGTGAGGCTGCAATTGCAAAAAGGGAGCTTTTCCTAAAGGAAGATGAGGCTGAGCCACAGACAGCAGAAATTGAACTAACAAGGCACAGCTTGCTTCAAAATCAATGTCCTTGCGGAGCAGCCGCTCAGGGCAAGGAGATCCTTCAGACAGGCAGCCCCAGCCTCCGGCAGTCCTTCTGCAGCACATGTGGATGCTCCAGAAAAGGGGGAGCTAAATCTACCTGGGTAATTGGGTGCTCTATCCATTAATGGGGAACCTGCACATGGTTCCTGTCATTATTTATGTCTGAGCGTGCAAAAGCAACAACCGTGCATCTTGGAAGCAGGGCACACACTTTTTGCTTCTAGCCTTCCCAGCAAATGCATGTTTCCGCTCGGGTCCCGGAGGTTTGCTCTCACTTCCTTATCGGAGCCGGGACACGTGTGGTTTTTTGATGGGGAATTGTGGCCCCAGGCGCTCCACCTGCCAGCTCCCCTCCACCGCTCCCTGTGGAGGAGGAGGCTCCACACCGTGGGATTTCTCATCCTCCAGAGCAGCGACGCGGGGAAGCGGCTGTGCCCGGGCATGTCCCCGCAGCAGGCAGCGCTCGGCTCCCCCAGGCACTGGGGATGCGCACCTCCGTGGCCGTGAGCTCACCCCAGCCGCTCACCCCAACTCAGTCCTTGCCTCTTGTCCTCCTCCAGCCGGGACCTTGAGGGATGGGGGCTGTCTGTGGGGCGGTGGTGGAGGGGACCCCGAACAGGAGGTGAGGCTCAGAGCCCGGGCAGGGCAGGCCAGTCCCTTACACTGCCCTCAAACACATGCACAGCCACAGTTTAACCCTGCTGTGGTCCCTTTCCAGCTCTCGGGCTGTTCCCTTGGAAGTCCAAAAGCTGTCCGTGAGGGATATGACCCTGCAAAGACCCACAACAGGGCTGGTACAGAGGAAATATTTATATTCAACCTTTAAACTACCTGATTTTCAGAGAACTGATCTGCAGGTACATGAGTGCAACAGCCTGTCCGCATCCTCCTTGCGAGTGAATGATGCTCAGTGCCCGGCCCTATGGCTGGAGGGCTTGGCAAGTCCCCCCTGTTCCTGCCACCGCTGCGCTGGCCTGGGGCGAGGGCGCCCATCAGGCAGCACCTGATGCATGAACTCACCCAGAAAGCCCCAGCTAGCCGTGCCAGGATGAGCAGAGGGGACATGGAGAACTGCTCTTGCGCACTTGCATTCCACCGAGCCATCACCTGCCCTGCTGAAAAGGGCTCAATGCCACGCTGGCTAAAATGAGGAGCAGTGTGGGGCTGAGGTACCCAAGCCGGGGTGATGCCTTGGAACAAAACAGTTGGGAGTTTAATATTACACCAGGAAAACAACTCACTGGAAACCTGCCACCTTTCATAAATAAATAGGGGACGAGCCCTGACAAGTCCGGCTCATAGCTCCGGTGACACAACCACTCTCTCTTCCCTGTGCCCTTTAAAAAGCCCTGTAAGCACGGATGGAGAGCATCCTCCCTCCTGCACTCTCCAGGGCCGGGGATCGTGCCCAGCAGGCCGCTGCTGCACTGTCCAGGAACAGTGGCTTTTTCCCGGTGACCAGCCACGGCTCATCCCGGCAAAGCCACGACACGTGTGGCCCGACCCCCCGGCATGGCCACTTTGCCCATCCTGCATCCCTCCCGTGCTGGGCACTAGGCACCTTGCTGCGAGGCAGGGAATGGTACCCAGGAATGGTGCAAGGTGACCCTTCCCCAGGGAATACCCTCACTAAAGCCACCAGGGAAGTTCAGGGCAGGGAGAATTCCGGTGTCCAGAGCACCCTCAGCCCCTGTGAGTGATAACTGACAGCTGTCAATCAACAGCTGACACAAAGGGGGCTGGGAATGGCAGTTTGGGTGCATCTGCCCTCCCGGGGGCCCCGGCCAAACATCTGCCTGCCAACCTACTGATAAAAAATGGTGTTTTCATAAAACTGAGATTTGGGGGGAGGGTGCGTGGGGGTGACATTTCCAACAAAACTCTTCTCTAGTGCCGGAACAGCAATCATTTTTATCACTTTTTGGCAGCCAACCAGATTTACAACGGCCTTTCACTGAAGAAACAGAGCTACTGTTTGTTTTCGGGGCATCCACATTCCCAGGGTTTGACAGAAATGACTATTCCCCCCCCCTTTTCTTCCAAATGTTGACACAGGAGTGAAGCACTGCCTTTCCTGCCAGGTCGCCTGCCAAACTGAGAAAGGGAAATGTGCTGCTTTGCTGGAGGAGAAGCCAGGACGTGCCTGGGATTGCCTGTGCCCTGGGATGCTCCACCTGCCTGGCCCAGCCCGGCTGGGATTGCTCTGAGCCCAGAGCGGCTTCTCCAGCCCCGCTGCACCAACACCACGTCCTGCATGGTCCCAGGGAGATGCTGCAGCCCGGGGACCATCACAGGGAAGGGCAAACCCAGCAGGAGCAGCGCTGTGATGCCCTCCCTCACTGCCATGTCGAGCAAGAAGCCAAAAGCCATGGCGGGTCATGGCTTTGCAGGGATCCTCGTGGTGGTCACAGATGTGCAGGGACACCCAGGGTGGTCATGGCTTTGCAGAGATCCCTGTAGCCATCTCAGTCCCTATGTGCGGAGGTGCCACCAGCGCCCAGCCTGGCACAGGGCACAGGCACCTCTGCAAAGGGGGATCCCCCACGGGACAGGGCATGAGGAAGGCATGGCCCAGGACCCCTGAGCTTTGAGGAACCCGAGCACTGAGCCATGCCCAGACCCATTTCTGCCCTAGAGCAGGGTGCCAATCTGCAGACAACCCCAGCAAGATCCATGGGTGAAAAGCTCAGCTCTCTGTTTTAATGCACCCACTTTAGGCAGGGAACCCCGGTTTCTCCCCCGGTCTCTGTTCACCCCTCCAGCTCTGCAGCAGCCTCTTTGCAGGGAGCCTTTGGGGCTGCTCATGGCCCTGACACATCGTTCCCAGCCTGTCCTACCCCCCCGAGAGCACGAGCCCGTCCCTCGCTGGCAGCAGCCCAGCCGGGGGCCGAGTGGGGCGGTGGGAAAGCAGAGGTGCGTGCACCTGCCCGTGGCCCCAGGGGGGTGGGCGGCTGCGCAGGGGGGAAGCAGGGACGGGCTGGGGGAGCAGCATCCTCCGGCTGGAAGGGAGGAGGCGGAGGAGGCTGGAGCAAGGACAAGCCAGGGGAAAAGACCGGGCGAACTCATTTCTTGGTCCTTGGGCCAGGGCGTCAGGGTACAGGGAGGACGGACCACTGGGTGCCCGTCTGACACCATCCCCGCATGGAGACTGAATCCTGCTGGGAGACAGGTGCCGGCGGGAGGCCGCGGGCCTCTCTGGCATGTCCCCGCATGCACGCCTGCATCCATGTCTCCTTCTGTAAGAAACCAGGAGCTGCACTAGCCTCCCCATCTCCTGCCCGCTGCCGCCAGCGCTGGGCGTTCGCATCCCCCGGGGGTGGGTGAAGCACACAGCCCACTGCCCACGGGCAGTGGTTTGCTCCTGCATTCCTGCCAGCGCTTTGCATGGAGGTGCCTGGCTAAATAAATAAGGATAAATTAAAAAAAAAAGAAAAAGTCTTGGGTGTACAGGGCTGCCAGCATGCCCCCAGTGAGGCAGTGGGCTTGCATCTCGACTCTTGAGGTTGCTTTCCATCCTGGTTTGAGGTAAAACATGAACTTTGGAGAGAGAGGTGGGAGAGAGCATCTGTCTTCGTTTCGGTGGCCAGTTTGTCCCAAACCACGACACTCGCAGCAGGTGCAGCAGACCCAGGGCAGAGCAGCAGGGAGCTCCCAGCCCCACTGCTTGGGAAGCTGGAAGCACCCTTCCTCTGGGTAACGCCACTGCCAGATTCCCAGGGAACTTGAAACAAAGCAAATCCAGTCCAAGACACGCATCTCCAAGCTCTGTAGCTGGAGGGCACCGGGGGGAGCTCAGGGGGAGAAAAGATGAGGGGAATCAAAACTTTTTTTTGCAGCCAAGTGCACATTTTCCCAAATCCTTTGCAGCTCTTGCATCAGAGGCTGTAATTACCAAGACTTGCCCTCTCTCTGCACCAGGCTGCTGCGTGCTGCCCCGACACTTTGAAGTCACTCTTTGCAGCAGGGTAGAGGTTCATTAACTCTTTTGGGATGAGCAGGGCGACCTCCACCATCTCCTACCTGGTGAGCGGTGAGAGCACCTGCAGCACCGTGGCCGGAGCTCGGCCTCCACCGCCGAGGCCATGATTTGACGTCCCCGCCGACCGCCTGGCCCTGCTGTAACCATGTCTCGGCAGGGCCATCCCGCCACCCTCCTGCCCTGCCACCAGCCGAGGGGACGTCAGACTGTGTCCTGCCCCCGGGGCCATTTGCAAACGGTGACCAGCAGCGTGGCAGGGTCCAACGCTGCGTGCCCGGACGTGTCAGCAGATGGCAATGTTTCTGTGCTCTGCATATCTCCGCTGATCTCTCCTTCTCATCCCTCAGCCCGCTACCAAACTCCGGCAGCATCAGCAGGACCTCCCTGTGGGATCCAACCAGGACCCAACCCAGAAAGTCCATAGCACCATGGTCCGATGATGTTAATATGCCCAAACATCTCCAGCACCCTGCTAGCAAGGTCTCCCGGCGTTTCTCCTCCATCCATGCCCAGGACACGGCTGTCTCATCCTCTCCGTTGTGGCGTTACTTTTTCTGCTCTCGGCCCTGGCCAGGAAGGGCAGAGGCAATGACAAAAATAGCCAACGAACTGTTCAATGAAGGCTTTTCAGATGCTTGGGTGTGGTGTGACGTTTGGGCAAGAGATCAGGGGTTGGCTTTTTCCATCCAGCACTGCTCCCCTGCACTGGCTGGGCTTGGCTCAGCTGCGCCAGGGAGCTTGGGAGCACTAATGCAAGCAGGCAGAGACCGGGAACGGAGGAGGAGGTGGAAGAAGGCAGTTCCAGCGGTGGCCTTGGTAAAATGTCAGCCAAAACATCCCTGTGGGGAGCTCTGAAGTGCCAGGTCTGAACAGCAGCAAGTCAGGGTTTGGCACTTTCAGTCCCTCTCACCATCCTCCGGCAAAAGCAGTCCTCTGTGACGCTGGTGCCTGGCCGCAGCTCAGCCCGCCTCGCTCGCAGCAGGAGATTTCTATTTCCCAGACTTCCTCTTTTGGGTGAGATTTATGAATGTCTGATCACAGCAATTAGGAACTGGGAATGACCCAGCGAGCCTGCCCCAGGGGGTAAAAATAGCCCCGGGTGGTGACTCAACAGCTTGTGGTGTGCAGAGCCCCAAGGCTGGGGACACGCTCAAGGCTGGGGACACGCTCTAGGCTGGCGATGCTGCCACAGCCCTGTGTCACCCGCCCGGTGTGGTCCTGTCCTGCAGATGTCAGGAACCCGCTGTGTCCCACTGATTAGCCGTGCGGGAAGGCGCCAGGGGCATCGAGATGAGCCGAGACGGGGCAGTTTGCATGACGGGGTGCTCCAGCGGTGACCCGGCTCTCTGGAGCTGATGCCCCATTGCAGATTTCCATGTGCCCTGAGGGAGCTGGTGTTCATCCCTGAGCGTGGCCATATTGCTGTGTTCGCCTTTTGACATCTCCCAGCAGCCAGCAGAGCCGGTTCAGGGGCAGACATGGGATGGGGGCTGCTTTCCATGGAGCCTCACACCCTGCCGGGAGAAGGCATGGCAGCACCGAGCGCCTGGGAGAAGCCAGGTGGGACGTTGGGAACATTTAGGGATTACATTTTACCTCCTGGTGTAAAAGCCTGCACCCCAGCAGCCCTGTCCCTCCCTGCCCGCAGGCTGGGACTGGAGGGGGGCCAGACCCTTCGTGCCAGTGCAGCACCGCAGCACATCCCTGCCACGTCCCCGTGCCGTTCCCTTTCTCTGTCTAATCCCATCAAGTAACGACCGTCGCTGATGCGAAGCCCCGAGCAGTCAGGCACACTCGGCTGAGTTGTGTCAACTCCGCTGAGCAGAAGTGTCTGCTGAGGGTGGGTGGTGACCGCAGGGTAATGTGTGTTTCCTCCGTGCAAGCTAAAAATAGATGGCAGAGCGCAAAGAAACAAGGTGCTGGGTGCACCTCTGCAGGCGCAGGGCACGGGGGAAGGAGGATCTCGACAGCTTCTGGGTAGACATTGCAAGAACAGCTTAATTCAATGCAACATGCGCTCCAGTTTTGGGACTCATTTTTGTTTTCACAGGAGATTTGCACTTGAAAAGCCACTGTCAAATTTGCATGCACAAACATGTACATAGTCAGTCCAGAACCAGAATTGATGCCCTCTGGTTTCCAGAGCAGTCCCTGCTTCCTATTGCGTACCTGGCTCGCGCAGCCACGGAGCAGCGCCGGGCTGGGCTCCCAGAGCACTCGGTGAAAGCAGTACGGCAAATCCACCAGCAGCTAAGCCCATACCCCATCACGGAGCAGACAGCTCTGCCCTGCCTGCTGGTTAATGACCCTCTGCTGAGATTTCCCAGAAAGCAGGAAGCATCTTTCCGAGGGAAGGAGCTCATTTCTTATAACGCAGCCATAACAGCTCCCACCACCCATTGCAAAAGGGGCTTTGACCATGTACTCCCACTCTGGAGGCTGACTTTGCATTCCTGATTTAGGAAAAGCAGCGATGCCCTTGCGAGCCCGTTCCTCCGGCTGCCGGCCCTGCCCCGGGGCCACTCGGGACGCGGGAGCAGCTCGGTGCACATCGCCCCGGCGCAGAGCAGAGCTGATCCCCGGCACAGTCTTTCTCTCCTTTGATGACACCCGCCCTCCCGCACAGCAGGCTGTTCCCTCGCGTGGCTACACATCCCCAGCCGAGCCACCGAGCAGCAGCAGCGCCGGTGCCAACTTGTATTTAAAGCCGAATCCTCGGCGGCTTAAGGGACCTGTGTGGTCTGAGCATCACTTCAATCCGCCCCCGCGGGGGCTCGCTCCCAGCACACGCGGCTGAGAGCCTGCACGGGGCGAGCGGTGCCGTGCCAGAGCCCGTGGGGAGCGTTGCTGGCTGGGCTGGAGATGGAGACGGGATCCAGCTTTAGGGCCCTTTGCCTGGCCAGGGTCTCCCTCAGGCAGGTGTGCGGAAACGTGGTTTGCACTCCTGCAGCGTGGAGCTATTTTTGGAAAGCAAGGCCAGCTCCCCATCAACCCAGCACCATGCCAGGGGCAGCGCGGGAAACCACAACCCTGGCCGGCCCCAAAACATCCCAGTGGCCCATTGGGCCAGCAGCACCCAGCCTCATGCACAGGGAGCATTTGCTCCTCATGCTTTTGTCCAGAGCGAGCACAGAAAGCTGGACAAAGCTGGGGAGGAGCCGTGCCAAGAGCTGATCCTCTCCCACTCGCCGCTGGAAGGCTTATCAGGACAGGAGCGAAATCTGGAGCGGGGCCGAGGTGGGAGAGGTGTGGGAACGCAGACAAGGCAGGGTTATTTCCCCTGCGCCGCGGAGAAGCGAGGCAGGAAAGACACACAAATAGACATAATTGAGGCTAAATGTCTTAGGTTTTTGAATCAACATGCACCACTGAGAGCACAATCAAAGGCTCTTTAGTAATTTATTGACTTACCCTGAAGTAAAATTATCTACACGTATTTATCACACCCACACCCACACCCACCCCTTCCTATTCGGTAACTGAGTCCTTCCAGACCGCTCCGCTCCCCGGTGCCGTGTGCGGGGGGGAGGAAGATGAGATGTGGGACGGGGACCTCGGCGCGGGAACCAGCCTCGCGCCATCGAGGCGCATGTCAGCGCCCAGAAGGATGCACATTTGCTGCTTCCCCACTAGGTCAGTGGATGTGGCCAGATCCTGCTGCTCTGAAATTCAAATCAGATCCAAACGCAGCTCCAGAGAGGTCCTCAGGCCATTTGGTGGTTCTGCAAGAGCCATGACCATGGGGAATGGGGAGATTCCCAGCTCCAGCTCCAAGCCAGGGAGGCTCGGATGGATCAGCAGCACCATCACATCCATCACACCCTCCCTGCCCAGCCCAGGAGCACAAAGAAGCTCCCACAGAGCAAAGGGAGATGGCACAAAGCACTGGAGTTTTGCATTCACCCCCCCATGATGACCCAGCTCCCTGTTGCTGTGCTCCCAGCTGGGCGCGTGTCCCCTTCCTGCAGAACTCAGCTGAGCCCAAGCAAACTCATGGCAGGGGTGGCCCGTCCTACGGCCAGGCCAGCCCGAGTGGCATTTCATCCCCTGCTTTCCAGGCAGAAAGGGGAAGGCAGCAGCGAGAGGCACAGTCACCGGGACCCGAGGTCACGCTCAGTTTCAAAAGGCATATGCAGGTTTTCTGCGCTTGCAAAACTTCCCCCTCCCTCCTCTTACGAAAGACCCTCAGCTTGCAAAACAGCAGGGGTTTTGGAACACGCAAAACAAACAATTTGTAAAGAAATAAAACAACTTAAGTTGTCAAGCTTGCAATGGGAGTGAGCACCTGGCTCTGGTTTCCCCACCATGCCAGCAGCGAGGGCAGCCTGTGCCTCAGTTTCCCCTGCCAAGGAGCGGGGCAGGCGCTGGGGGAGCAGCCGGTGCCGCGGGGCTCCCCCCGGCAGGCTCCCGGCCATGCTTCTGCTCCCGCACTGGCTCCCGGCCCTGGCCCGGGGGCTCGGAAAAACCCTCCCTCCCCACCGTGTGCTGCAGATTCAAAATGCTGGGTTTTATTACTGACTAATGAGGCGGCCGGTCGGACGAGGCCGATCCTGACCCCCCATCCTTGGAAAGCACCCACTGCCGCAGCGGGCAGCTGGGAGCATCCCCGGCTCCTTCGGGATGCATGCTAGCACATCGCCCCGGCTCAGCTTGGTGGGTCCATCCCAGCCCGCTGCAGCTGGACAAACACCCCATTCCCTGGCACAGCTACAGTCCTGCTCCCTGAGGATCCCCAAAAATATAGGAAAAGCCTTGCTGTGGTCCCAGGGAGCCCAACTCATCACGGTAGGGAAAGCAAGGGGCTGCCCAGCCTGGGGAGAGCCAGCAGTGACCCGGCCCCATGCTGCAGCCTCGGGGAGACGGGAGAATCCTGCTTATAATTAGCTGGCAGCAAAAGCCCGAAGGGGAAACACATTTGTTTGTGCGATCCCGTGCACAGCAGACAGGGGAAAAAAGCTCCTACGCAAAGCCTTGCCCACGCTTCCTGGCGGACACGGCTCAGCGGTGGCCGTCCCACGCAGGATTGCTGCCACAGCTTGGCTGGGATGGGGTGTGCTGCGGCCACGCTGGGAGCACACATCTGTCCCCTCTCGGTCACCTCCCCTTGTGACAGCCCGAGCTGCCCTGAGCACGCGCCAGAAATGGGCTCAGGCTCTTCTGTTCCCACCAAGGACTAGTTGTTACTGCGCAGAAAATAAAATAATTGGAGGTTCAGCCCCAGCACCGGGTCCCTTGGCCACTCACCCAGCCCATCTTCCAAAATAAACATCTTCCCAGCGCCGGCGAGGGGAAGGGAACTTCTGCCCCTGCAGAAAAGACACACGAAGAGAACCAAAGCCACAACCAAACAGGAACACACGCCACTGAAACGGGTCCCAGCTCCCACACCAGGGAATATGAATCATCGGGAGATGAATCTTTGCCAGTGGAAGACCCCGGAGCCGGGCACAGCCCTCCTGCACCCCAGGATGCTTATCGGGGGCACAAGCCAACGCAGGGGGGAGATAGGGTTTTACAGCCCAAGGACTCATCCCTGGGCACCAAGGACAAAACATGGAGCAGAGCTGAGCCAGAGGGATGTCCCGAAAGGAGCACAGAGCCCGTGCAGCCCTCAGATGCCTCCGGACATGGGGAGAGGCGCAGGGTCCAGCCCAGCACCTGGGTGCAGGGGGGGTCCACACAAAGCCCCCATGCTGGGAAATGGGGTATTTTCCCCCTGGCTTGCCCGGGCCCTATCGCACAGAGCCAGCTGCTCTGCTCATGGGAAACTGTGAGTGCGAGAGAGAAAGATAGCGGCCAAGGGGAGATATCGCCCTGGCTTCCTGCGGGCAGCACACAGCCCTCCACCCCGTGCAGGCCAGGGGAAGCTGCGGTTCACCGGCCCCAGAGCCCCTCTGGCCCACGGGCCACCTCCTCGCCTGGCACCAGTGAGCCCGATTAGCACCAGGACTTCGCATAGTGATAGATCAGGAGCAAAGCCTGGTCTGTGCAGGGACAAGACAAGGGGATGCTTCTCCTGGGCTGGCACTAGCCCTCAAAAAGGGGCAGCACTGGTGGCTCCATCTCATTTCAGTTGTAGGCAACCTCCTGGAGGGCAGCCCTGGACGGAGGGGGGCACAGCCGGGAGTCGGGGCAGCCTCAGGGCTTCCTGTAAAGCCATGTTTAGATGTGCCCATAACCACACTTCTCATGGGCACTGCAAAGCCGAGTGATTGGGGACCCAGAAAACCACTGCCAGAATACTGTGAACGCCCAGTGCAGGTGCCTTGCGTCCCGCTGGGCAGAGAGTTTGGCCCCAAAGTCACAAAAAATCCCGCAGTGCTGGGCAGAGCAATGCCTAAATCCCTCCTGCTGCTGCCCAAGCCAAGGAGAGAGAAAAGCAGTGCCGTGGGTGCACGAGCGCGCAGGTGTGCGGGCAATGGGTGTGCGAGCAGGGCCAGGCGTGTGCGCGCACCTTGGGACATGGCTGGCAGCAGGTCATCACCCGGGTTGAGCCCTGCCTTGTGCAGGTCGTGAAGTCGAGGGGCTGGGAAGGGGCAGGGGACGGATGCTGGCGTCGTCCCCAGTGACAGACTCGGCCCTGGGAACAATCGCCAGCAGCTCGGGTTGGGTCACCATGAATTATGGACACCTCCCCACGGCCGACGCGGCCGGTCCCCACGGCAGAAGGCACTGCTTGGGTTCAGCCCCCGCATCTGCCTCCCCAGGGCTCCCCGGGGATGGCTGGCCCTGGGAACCAGCACTTCGCAGGGCAGAGCGCAGACGTGCCAGGATGGGACCCGCATCCTCTGCTCTGCCCTGGCAGCCCCACTTTCATGCTCCGCGGTGAAGCGCAGCAGCCATGCCATGCTGCAGAGCCATCCCGGAGCTGCTTGTGCTCTCACCGGAGCCCACGGGAGTCCTGCAGCTGGGAAAGGGCAATCCACCCCATAAATCCATCAGCCCTTCCCTTTTTAGCGGGAAAATGTCTGGAAAGGGGATGTCATTATTAAAGTCACACGAGTGCTGGGCTCAGCTGGGGGGAGGCGTGGGGCGAGATGAAAACGGAGCTGCACGAGGGCTCCCGAGACACCAACAGCAGAAAGGTGCAGCCCCATCCCTGCATGCAGGATTCAGCCCCATCGTGCAGGATTCATCCCTGCCGGGGTGACCCATTGGGGTTTTGCTCACCCGGTCCCACAGGTCTGAGCATGGATGCTCCCATGCCAGCTTACAGCGGGATAAATCCTCGCCGAGCCCCAGGATGAGCCTGGAGCGGTGCAGAGCCCTGCTAGAGCCAGCTGGGGACAATCCCTGGGCGAGGAAGATGTGTGGGGGCAGGAAAACACAAGGCAGGAAAATGCGGCAGCACTGGGAAAAGTCTGCTCTTTTTTTTTTTTCTTTT
>VYZM01006158.1:852370-870083 GCA_013398915.1 Dromas ardeola
AGGGCAGAATCGGAGCTGAATGAATTCGCCTGATTTATTTGGCGTCATTTCCTCAAATGGCTTTCCCCAACGAGCGTGTCCACACCGCTTCTCCCCCTTCCGGCCGCCGGCACAGCCCGGGTGTTCGTGGCGGGGAGCGTGGGGCAGCGGGTGAGGGTCCCTCCAGAGCGGACGGTGCGCCCACCTCTGCGGATCCCCCCCGCAGATATCTGGGGAAGGGGACACCTGAGCATTTCTACAGAAAGGCTAAATGCAAATGGTTTGCCAGCCCCTGGGGAAGATGCTGGGCATGATGTGTGTGCAAGGAGGGAACTGCTGCCGGGACCTGCTCCTGAGGCTCACCTTTACCCCTAAATACTTCAAAAAATGCACGGTGCAAACCTCCCCATGTCCTCCTTGTGCGATGGCAGGCTCTGGGCGTGCACAGGGAGAAGCAGAGCAAAGCCGCGCTCCATCCCTGCAGGCAGCGGGATCGCACCCTGCCTGCCCTGGCACCTCGACCCCGGCAGCACCCGAGAGCCAGGAGCCCCCCAGGGAGCCGGGGCTCTGCAGGAGAGCTGGGGCCCAGACATGAAAAGGCCTCTACGGTTTTCCTTCCTCGTGTTATCCGAGCACAATATCAATTAAAAACCGCTCTGTTTAAAAATGCAAATGATCCCTGGCATGCCGATGCAGACAGAGGGAGTCTCCCCGTCTCTTTGTCGGTGAGGGCCCAGATCGGCTTATTTCACTATCTCGCTCCGTCGGAAATCTTAATTAAATTCTCCCTTTGATTTGGGCATGCTCCTGCACCCCGCGCGGCTCCTGCCGGGGCGTGCAAGCCTCCCCCAGCCCCCGGCTCCCTCCTCTGCTTGGGGGAGCACCCCACACCCACGGACCTTGGGGGCAGCCATAGGAGAAACCCCACCGAGACGGCAGGTCCCGGTGCCCACGCAAGCCATGGCACAGCACACGGAGCAGGTGTGAGCCACGCCACGTCTGCCCATGCGTGGCAAAGCGGGGACCCGTGATGGGAAAATCTTTGTCTTCTCGGCTCTTGAGGGCTGGTGACTGGGAGGCTGGTTGGAGGTGCCTTTTCCTTCTGGGGTTTTCCACCAGGGTTGCCATCCACCTGGCCAGCCACGCACTTGGCTGCACGTCCGTGCGTCTGCTTAAAAAGGAAATAAAAGAGAAACATCAGTCCCAAGAAGACGCCTTGGCTCGTTGCAGGCTTGTTTGCACACCCTTAGACAGCCGAAAGGCCATCCACGCTCATTCAAGATTCCTTCCCTGGGCATCCCAGCAGACCGGCTGCCTTTTACCGCGTGGGGCTCCCCCAGGACAGCCCCCCCCCGTGACACGCCGCCTGTGGGGGGGGTTTCCATCCCCGCTGGAAAAGCAGCCGGAGGGCGAAGCCAGCAAGTGCCTGACAGCTCACAGATGGGGCAGAGCAGCAAAGTAGGACAGCTTGGGGAGGCAGCTCTGCCTCTCCGGCCCCATTGTCCCCTTTTCTTCCCCGAGCCCCAGCGCGGGGAGGACGCGCGGTGCTCAGCATCACGCCGGCGGGTTACCATGACATTTCCCTGCCAACACCGGCCGGCGGCTGCCCCACTGCCTGGCCCCTCCGTGCCTGCTGCCGCCTGAGCACAGCCGAGCTCCTGCCCGCGCCGGGGGCTGCCTCCCTCCCCTCCTGCCTTTCTGCTGGGCTGGTGGGCGAGCAGCCGTTGGGGAAGGAAGCGGCAGGGAGGAATACATTGACACGGTGTCAGCTGCGCTGGCACGGCTGGAGCTGCTCCAAGGATGCGTTTCACCTGCCCAGTGCAACGTTAAAGTGGGACTTTCCTACCCAGGTAACTTGGACCAAGCGCAGGATCACCTCATTTGCTGCTAATTTGCTATTTTGTTCCTGCTGCTATGGCAAATATTTGTGTGCGGTATGTGTGGAGAAGTTCCTTCTTTGTTCCGCAGCCTCTCCCTTTGCCAGTCCCTGCAGCAAAAGCAGTCTGGGCTGACTGTTGATGCAAAGTGGTTTGGCAGGAAAGATCCTGTCTCTCCCCAAAATCTCCATCAGCGATGGGCCTGGGATGGCACAAGGCTCCGCTTCCCACCTCTCCCCCTCGGCACGGGCCAAGGGAAGAGGGACTGAGCAGGGAAGCGAGAAGTCTGTTCTGTAGGAATTCAGAGACAAGTTTGCAAAAGATTTCAGGCATGCATTTTTGCAGACTCCCCTGTGGCAGAGCCAGAAGAACCCCTGCCTCCCAAGGCACGGGAGCAAATGGTTCAAAGGCTCGGTGCTGGAAGCCTTGATGACCTGAGAAACCCCCCAGTTCCAGGTCAGGGCACATGGGCTTTTTGGAGACACTGCTCTGTCCCAAGGACCTGTCTCTCCTGCAGCCAGTGTGCTGGGACCAAAGACCTCGTGGAAAATCGGGGGGGTTCAGTGGATGCTGAGCCCCCTGCAGCCCTGCACAGTCCCCCCCGTGGCTCCCCTCCAGCCGCGGGCAGCGCCTGCTGCGGGGCAGGGAGGTGACAAAGGGACAGGGGGAACGACTGGGAGACTTTGCACACCCCAGTTCACCCTGTGCTGCTCAAAGTACCCCGAAAGGAGGGCAAACACAGTGCCAAATCCAACCCCGAAGACAGAAACCGAAATTCATTTGCTTTGTTAATTACCTAATTACACTGGAGATAAACAACAGAGAGCATCTCCTGGGCCCTCTCTGTCTGTTGGATGTCAGGTACCCCCAGCCCAGCCATGTCACAGCAGATCAATTTTGGGGTGCCTCATGCAAGGGCTCCCTCCTGCTCCAGGCACTGCCCTGAGCTGGGCAGCCCCCCCCCAGCTCAACGCCAACCCAGTGCCCACCCGCCAGAGCCAGGAAAAGGAATTTGGCCTCCGGGACCGCGTTAATTAAGATTGCTCCTCGCTGCTGCTGCAGCCAGTGGATGATGCTCCCCTTGCAAACACCCACCTCCCCAGCGCGGGGCCGTGGGGGCTGGGACACGCCGTTCCAGTGCCGCCGGTGCTCCCGCATCCACCTGCCGCCTCATCCCGCAGCGCTGAGACGTGGCATGGCGAAGGGCGGCTGGGGAATGGTGCTTCTTCCCCGCGCCCTCCCGCCGCGGGGATGCGCCCCGGCATATTCCCCATCGCTAAAATGCAGCCGCCCGAAACTCGCTCGCCCGGAGTTCAAACGTGCAGAGATGTCCCCAGGGCACGTGGAGAGGGGACCGTGCGTCGCCTGCGCTTGGGGTCCTCACTCCTCCCTTGGGAGCACTGGAAACCCTCTTGGGTTGGAAAGGAAGGATCCCAGCTAGGCTAATCCCAACCAGCCCCCCCAGTACAGCCAGGCCTCCCCATACTGCCCAAACCGCCCCGTGCTGTCCCCAGAGGTGCGTGGGAGGGGGTGGCCCGGTGCCGGAGGTCCCCGAGCCGGTCCCCGTTGCCGCAGACAGGCTGGTTTCACCATGCGGGCAAGTTTCCAGCTGGGGCCTGGCCAAAACCAACCCATTCGTTACAGTCCGGATCTCAGACTGGGCTTTGCAGCCACTGCGGTTCCGGGGTGGACGGGAGAGGTGCCTGAGCCCTCCCTGGGTGCCCTCCCCGGCCACCCATCGCCCGTGTCCCTCCGGCTCCAGCCACCTCCGATGCCGTGGTGCCAGAGCTCTGGTGGGAGATTCCAACAGGCACGGCTGGACGGACCCTGCTCGGCAAAGCACCGGCACCAGGGGGTTTGGGGCTAGTGAGCTCCCCCCTTCCCAGGCAGCCCCATCCTCCTCGCCCCATGGGACCCGCTCTCCCCGGGGCAGCGTGTCAGTGGGGCAGCCGGGGGGCTGCGGTTCTGGCCCTGGGATGACTTTGCTGGCACGGTCTTGGGCGTGATAGTGAATGCTTTAGCTGGTCTCTGTGAGATGATTCCCTGCTCCGAAGGGCTGGGCTGCTCCCAGGAAAGCTTCGTGGTGGAGGCACGGTGGGTGTCCCTGCTCCCATGGGGACCCTGAGGGGCCAAACCCCAGCCAGGCATGGTGGCAGCGATGAGAGATCAGGAAAGATCCGGGCTGGCACTGGGGGGATGAGCAGTAGGGAAAGACATCTTGAATTCCCCCTCCGCTGGGATCCTTATGGTTAAAACTGAACATCTTTGGCAGAGACGTGTGGGTTGCTCAAGTGACTCCCCGGCCGTGAGGAGGCTCGGGGGGGCCAGCGGCGAGCCGTGGGCGTGTGGGACGGCAGCTTAAATTACCCCAACCGCCTCTCTATAGCCAAGACTTTGGAAAGACTCTCCGGAGCCCGGGAAGGGTCTCTGCCAGGCTTGACCTCACGTCAGTGACACTTCGGAGTGCAGACGCTCTCCCTTTGGGGTTCTTACAGAAGCACCGCTGCGGCCAGCCCGGCGCAGGGCGAGGACGCGGTGACGGGGGGTAGCACAATCGGTGGTGGCCACGGCGGCACGAGCAGTGCCCGGCTCGTTGCCCCAGCGCTGGGCCGGCTCCAGCTGGAGTGCAAGCGCAGACGTGCGGGCAGCTGGCCCCCACCGAGGGCAGAGGGCTCCGGCCAGGGGGTGTATTCAGCACGGCTGGGAGCAGTGGTGGGGACCAGGATGGAGGCACCAGCACCCCGGCTGCCATCCCACAGCCCCCCCATGGAGCAGGGCCACAGGCACAGCTCAGCTCCCCACCTCTTTTCCCTACCGCAATTTAGGATTTTGTGCATGGAAAGGGAAAAAGTGGCCCCCAAAAGTTTAATTTCCTCCGCCCTCCCCTTCCCACTTGCAGCAGCGCGAGTTGAATTTAATGCTGTTAGTCAGGCAGTGCCTGGCTGGCTGTGCCGCTCTGCAAGCTGATGGGGAAACCAATTGAGGGCAAAATTGCTGCAAACAATTGTCCTTTTGTCCCTTTCCCTGGGGTCTGTCTGCCAAGGTTAGTGGAGCTGAATAAAACTCACTTGAGCTGCAACTCACACAACATACCAAGGGCTCCTTTCGGGGCTCGGCGGGGCGGGAGGAGGGGGAGCGGGAGGAAGGGAGGACGGGGAGCAGGAGGGGATGGCGAGGGAAGGACAATCCACCAGGCTCCGGGATGCGGCGATGGGCCGGGGAGCATCCTCCCAGCTCCGGCTCAGACCCAGTGGTCCATGGCCAACCTCCAGCAGTGAGCGAGCCGCCGGGAAACGGGGCTTCACCAAGGGCTTGTTTCACCCCCTCGGCACCCCAAAATGGGCAGTGCCACCTTCTGTGGGAGCCCGATGGGGCCATGGATCCTCTCCTGGGCACCCCCTGCCTGGTGGCAACCCAAGAGCAGTTTGGCCAGGCCCTCCTCGTGCACTAAGCAGCCTCAGCAGGAATCATCCCTCCATGCCCACGGGCTGCCCAGGCAAACCCCTGTAAAACACACGGAAACCGATGCCTCCTCTGAATAAATAATAGCACACTTGTTTGATTTCCTGAGCACAATAATTAAAAGCCCGGGGGCAGGAGGCATTGTCTGAACGCCTCTGGGACCCAGCTCCCTCAGCTGACTCTTTACATTCCCCCAGTTATTCTTTGCATCCTTTTTTTAGCTTCTCCATTGGCGAATGAAAAATAAAAGCACTTTTTTCCATCAATCTGGCTTTGTTACTGGAAGCCGATGCCTGAAAAGAACTTCTGTGGGTTGTTTTTTTTCTTGAGTAATGAGGACTTCTGTTCGTGCTGCCCGCACATGTATGTGTTTTCCCATGGGGATGCCCCTTGCTTCCTCTCCCCCGGCTCCCCCAGGTTTGTCCTGGGAGATTTCTTGCCTTATCTGTGTGACGTGCTGGAGTAATGGCTGGAGCCACTTCTCCCTTTCCCTGCCACGTTGCCTCTCTTTAAGTATTTCCTCGCCTGGCAGGCAGCACAGCATGGACATGGTGGGACGGGACCTGCAGGCTCGAGGCCCAGGTGATGGGCTGGCATTAGCAGGAGAAGACCTGCAGGCTCAAGGCCTGGGTGATGGCCTTGAGCAGATCTGCCCCAGCATCTCCAGGAGGCCAGGAGCAGAGGCTCAGCCTCACCAGCACATGATGCAACTCTTTGGGGCTCCTCCGTGCCGAGGCCTCCTGCCCCGATGTGGAGACCCTTCTCTCTGCTCCTGCTGGGGGGGTCAGAGGGGCTGTGGGTGATGCAGCCCCCCAGCCACCGCCGGGCCGTGGTGGAAAGCTCCAGCGTGCAAGAAAAATAAAGCGAAAGGACACCAAAGCAAGGCTGCGCACTTCATTGTCATCACTCCCAGATTTGTTTGCAAAGCTGCGCTGGGCAAAATCCAACTTCTGGGACCTTCCTGGGAAGCCAACCAGCTGTGGGAAGGACGAGGGACAGGCGGGCTGGTGGCAGCTCTGCCACCCCAATGGGGACCGTTTCCCTGCCATTACGGGACAGGTTTCAGTTCCTCCCCAGGGACGGCTCCTGCGAGGCGAGCGGGGCTGTTGCCCGCCTGGCTGCACTGGTGGCTGCAGGGGAATGAAACGTTGGGGTCCCGTGGGGCGCAGGGGACGGGCAGGGGAGTGAGGGGTCATGGAAGAGGGCAGCGGGGCTGCTCCAGATCCCAGGATGAGTGTTCCCAGAGGCAACACCCCTCCAGGTATTTTTATTCCCCCCTGGAGGTCTTGCTTTGCCGATGGGTGTGAAATCTCTCGTCTGCCTGCGAAGAGCAGCCGGGATGGCCCCCGTCCCCATCCCCCCAGTGCCAGCACAGCCCATGTGCCCAACAGCTCCAGCCCCACCACCCCGGGGACACCCCGTTTCTACTGAAACATGAGCAAGAGGAGACCGGGGCCTTGCACCGGGGCCGTGCTCGGAGCTGCTCACCCTGTCACCCCCCGAAAGCCTGCGGCGTCCCCAGGATGAGCCACCGAGGAGCAGCAGCAGCGAGTGGTGTCCGGGCATCGGAGCAGGAGCACTGGGAAGGGTCGGGGTGTCCCATCGCCTGGCCACCACCTAGGAGACATTTTTGCCTCTCCATTTTTAACTTTGCTGATGAGGAAAACCAACAAACATCCCCAAAGTAGCTGTGGGGAGGGGGAAAAGCCTGAAAGTGAATCAACCCAAGCCCAACACTGCAGTTTGCAGCCGGTGGTGCTGGTAAGACCCCGGCGTGCATTGCACCATCGGCTCCAACGTGGCAATTAGCTGCTTCTGCGAAGCGAAACCTCCAGAGATGGAGATGCCAGCTGAGCGCTGGTTTACAAGGCACCAGGTCTGGCACTTGACTTAGCGAGCTGGAAACCAGAGGGGCCCGTGGCAGCCGCAGCAGCGGGGTGCCCAAGCAGAGATCTGCCAGCGCGGCCGGCTGCGGGCTCGGCCACGGAGCCACGCTCCCATCAGCCCAGAAGCGATTCTGACCCAGAGAGTTTCTAGTTCACAGTTGCCAAAGGAAAAAAAAAATAACAAAACCCAAACCACTATTTTCATCCCCTTTTTTGGCAAGTTTTGCTCTGAAAAACCTCCGAGTGTCGTAGTATTGTTGTCTTTTTCCAACCCAGAGGCTGCCTAGTGATTCGAACCATCAATGAAAGCTGCTGCCCCGGCCACAGCAAAATGAAGCGCTTTCAGCAGCCTGAACGTGTCGTTGGGAGGTTGCCATCAAACGCCGGTTAAAAAAACACAGCAGAAAAAAAAAAAAAAACAACACAAAACAAAACAAAGGCAAGAGTACAAACAGACAGGGCTTGGGATCAGACTGAAGGACAAAAAAAAGAGAAGTTATGAACTATATTTACTCTGCCCAAGATCCTTCACTGCCTTCGCTTCTGTGTGTGGTTATTTATTCACCAAGGGCCAAATCGCAGGAAGCGCTCGCAGCCGGCAGCGCCCGGCAAGTCACCGCAGCCACCGTGAGCACCGTGGCAATCGTGTCCCCCGCCTCCCCCAGCCACGCTGCCGCGCACCCGGGGGTCCGTCTCCCGCCACGACCCAACGCCCGCGGTGCAGGCGGGAGAGCCCGGCGTTCCCCGGCGGCTGCAAACCAGAGATCCCCGCACAAGCGGATCCCCACGGTTGATCCCCACTGCGTTACCCCCAGGTGATGATTTTCATCTTTTCTAGATTCTTATTGACACCCCCAGCACAAAACCAGCATGAGCATCACAAGCTGCCGCCACCACCAGTGTTTCTGCAGAGCAGGTTGGGTTTTAGTCAAGTGGGAGCTGCTGTCCCGCCGTACCCTGAGCCCAAATTTCGTGGAGGGGCTAGCTGGGCACCCATAAACCATCCCAGCTCCTGCTAGAGCCGAGCGAGGTGTGTTTTCCCCCGCAGCTGGGGCAGGGTTCCAGCTCAGGTCCCACAGCGAGCAGAGCTGCCCCATGGCCCTGAGGGAGTCGCAGAGTGGATGTCACCCAACAGCAGGAGCTGGTTGCTTGTCCGCGCTGTGATTTACCAGTGGGGTGATGGATGCACTAGAGATGTCCATAAATTGCAGCCCTTGGAGCGACCATGAGGCCACCAGGGCATGGACTGTCCAAGCTAAAAATAGAGTAAAAGTGGAGGAAGCTCTTCAAGCAGGTTTCCTTTACCAGCACCAAGGAAAGGTGATGCCTGTTACCAGCACCAGCTATGGCAAGGACAGGAGACCTCCAGGACGTCCCTCTATGAAGGACCAGCCTTTCTGCCAGCCCCACATCACAGCCTGTGCCCCAGAGCGGGCTCCTGGCCGGGCTGAGCCCCGAGTCCAGCCCGCTCCAGTTTTACAAGGCAAGCAGAGAGATGGGACCCACCGCGCCAGCCCCAGGGCTCTGCCCAACCAGCGTGGCCAGGCTGCTCCCGAAAGCGGGATGGGAGCGAAGGCTGACAGCTGCCCCCACATTATTTTTCTTTTTATTATTATTATTTTTTGCCAAAATGCCTCCTACCCAGGCTCAGGTGTTTCTTACGGACCCCAGGCAGGTCTCTGGAAGTGCTTTCACCCCGCTTTGAAGGTGGCAGCTGGGGAATGACTTGAAATGCAAACTCTCCCTTGTTTTCTGATGCTCTTAACACATCAATCAAGCCAGCAGTGAAAGCGTGCTGCAGCCCCGCCGAGCACTTCACACCAAGGTGTGCAGCCCACTGCCACCACCGCCGACACCACCGACACCACCACCGACACCACCACCACCACAGCCATCACCACCGGCACCACCAGCACCACCAGCACCACCAACCAACCCATGGGTCCCCCCAGCCCAGGGCCGCGCAGCGTGGCCGGCCGGCAGCTGCAGAAAGGTTTCCCTTTGACTCTCCGCTGCTTTCCAGGAGCAGCAGCAGCAGCGCGGGGTTTCTGCCGGCTGGGAGCCCCAGAGCCGTCAGGGCTCGGCACTCCCACGTGCCTCCGCGCAGGGTTATTTTTCTAGCATTTACTTTCTTTCCACTCATCCGGTACGGTTGTTGTGACACTACAGTCAGCAAATATTATTAAACAGTAGGAAATGTGAGGTTTTACTGCTTCAGTGAGATTCGTCTGATAAAAAGGGGAAGAGAGAAACCCTCTCTGAGAGGGTGCGAAGTCCCGTCGTGCCACCCCCAGACCTCCCTACACCCCTCGCCCGCTCAGACCCCCTGGTCTGGGTCCAACCCACAGCTGCAGCCCCACTGAGGGTGGGGGGACGTGCTGGGAATCACCCGCGAACATGCTGGGGCATCACTGCCTGGTGTCACCCCAGCCCTGGGGCAGCCACCGCGGGGTCCCTGCAGGACCCAAGCTGGGGGCTGCAGCTGGGACCCCCAAAGCCTGGGTAAAACCCATGGGCTTGCTCTTGCCAGTGCTAGTAGCCATGCAATACTCATGGCCGGTACAGCCCAGGGAGCCGTTTTCAGCTCCTTTATCTGATGGGACATTTTGAGGGAACAATGTCCCCCATGGCAGAGCTGGGGCGAACAATGGGCGCGGGGCGGCGAGCGGCTCGATGGCCGGGCTGCGGGACCCCGGGCGCCCCGGCCCGCAGGAAATCCTTTTATTTTTCACTTGTGAACTGAAACAAACACAAGCTCTTGTTTATTTCCTGGTCGATTGTATTTTGGAGGATGGAGGTGGCTTCCCCACGCCGGGCAGCTTAACTCCTCCCGCGCCGGCTGTGACTGTCCCTCTTCCTGCAGAGAGATTTGCTCCTCGCGTGGTGGTCGCCATGCGGCAGGACCCCTGTTTCCCGCCCGCCAACCCCAGCCTCCGCTAATTTATGTTTAATTTCAAAACCTGGGAGTCATAAATAACACGTGCTGGCGTGGGAAGTCTGGGAAGCGGGAAGCTGGCTCGTCCCTTCCCGCAGCCGGGGCTTTAGGGCTGGAGCTGCTGCTGGAGGAGCGGCGCAGCATCCCTGGGGCTGCTCCACACCGACAGCCCAAAGCAGCCACCGCCACGGCCCCGTGGGATGCCCCGCTCCGAAACGGGATGGAAATGGGTCCCCGACGCAGCACTGGCTCAGGACAGAGCTTCTGGGCAGGATTTGTCCCTCCTCTCCCCATCCCTCTGCACTTCTCCCTGCCATCCCCCAGCCCAGACTGCCACCATCCCTCGGGCTGCGGGCTGGCATCCTCCCGTGTCTGCGGCTTCCGAGCCCTCTCCTGCGAGGGAGAACGGCTCCCACGGCAAGGCCGAAGGTTTGCCGACCTCAGGCTTTTCTCACAGCTTCCCCGTCACATCCTCTCCGGCTCCCACGTCTGCTGTTCACAGGCGCTGCTCTCTTGGCTCCCGGCCCCGGGGCCTGCGCCTGGGTGGAAACAGCATCCAGATGGAGCTATTTTTTCACATTTTTGGGGGGGAGGGGAGGAAGGTTTGGGAAAAAGCCGCAGGGACCAGGAAAACAGAGGGAAGGAGCAGATTTACAAGGGGGCTGGTTAGCACGGCCCCGTTTCTGCGGGGTGTTCCTGGGAACAGGGGGGCTACGTGGGGAAACTGAGGCACAGAGCACCCCACCCAGGGCAGTGTCCTGGCTGACGGTGAAGTCTTATCTCCTGCACCATCCCGATGTGGGTGCAGTCGGGGGGACAGCATGGTCCGGATCACACCTCCATCAGTGGGGAGAAGATGCCCCAACGGGGAGTTCGGTGCCGCAGGCAGAGCCCGAACTTGGCTCTTGCTCATCCAGAGGCTGGAGGGGGAGGAAAAGCCCCCTCCGCCCCCTCAGCCTTAAACCACATCCATAGAAAACTTTCGAAAGCCCACCATTGTGTTAGAGGATAAACATTTATTGAATATTTCCTGTTTGGCACAAATACTCTTTGACTCCTCTATGGTCTTTTTCTTCTCCTGTCTTTAAATGAGAATGATTTGAGCTGAATGTAAAGGAAAAGTATCCCTGGAGCACAGAGCCCCTGGGAGCGCGGAGCAAAGGAAAGCCCACGTGTGTGCCATGCCTGCTTGCTGTTAGCTATTAATTTCTGTCTCCCGAGGTCTGACATGAGCAATGCATTATGCAAAGGTTGTGGGAATATTTCAGACGCTGCATCCCGGGAGAACTACAATTTCAGTTTTACAGGGTTTAGGGTATTTTCCCCACACACACTTTTCTTTCAAATGTGTTATTTCACTGAGATGTAACAGCGGTGACGACTTACACAGCAGAGAGAAGGAGGAGCTGGGGCTGGATGGGATGGTCAAGGGCTCACCGCCCCTGGGCACCCACGGCTCAGCCTGGTCCCCTGCATCCCCAGGCTGGAGCTGGGGAAGGTGGGGGGACACGGGGCCACCCTGTCCCATGCCACTGGGAGCCCAGAGGGAGAGAGAGGGCTCAGGTTGGGATGAAGTTGAACAGGGCTGGTCCAGAGGCAGTCTAATTCTGGCCCAGGCATAATCAAAAGGGATTTATTTTTAGGCTCCGGGCTATCGCTGCTTTGGGGAACTGAATGGAAAATGTATATTTAGCCTCTTTGGTTATTTGCTTAGAAAAATGAGCTCCTGTCACTGCTGCGGGTGATGATTGGTGCCAGCCCTGCCCTCGCCAGCGTTGCCAGGCCCCCGGGAAGCCAAGCGAAGCCGGGAGACGTCGCCCTGCCGCACCGCTGGTGGCTGCAGCCCCGGCTCGCTTGGGCAGCCCTGAGCCAGGAGCTGGCTTGCAGGCTGGCTTCTTTTTTGTTTCTCGAAAGGATCGTGCCGTCCTGCAGACTTTGCCCTTGCGATGCAAATGCAGATGTTGGAGGACAGTGCTGGGCACCCCACACCCGCTGCACCCATGGGGTATCCAACCCGGCACCGGCACCATCCCCGGGACCGGCAGCCAGCGCAGAGGGATGCAGTCACGTAGGTCCCACCGCGGGGACCTCATTTGCGCCGTGCCTGTGGGAAGCGCCGAGGCCTCTCTGGTGTGAAAGACGCGCACGAACGCACGGGAGGGAGGTGGTGTTTCCTCCCCGAAACGCAGGTGAGAGCCAGAAGGGCAGAGCGTTACGGAGCCATTCACACTATAAATACACGCGATACACAGGAACCCAGGGCCCGTAGCTATTTTTGCCTGCAGGAAGCCGGGATGAGAAGGAGAGCATCCCTCCCTCCCCAGCACGTTGCTGGCAGCGGGACGTGCCCAGGGCCAGCGGTGCCAGGCTGGACATGTCCTGCTCCATGCCGGCTCCGAGCGCTTTGGTTGCCCATCACCGATGCCAAAACAGGCAAGAACGGGCACGGGGCCGGCGCTGCCCCATCACCCTCACCCTCGCGGGGCAAAGAGCAGTTTCCAGAGAGCTGCTCTCCCTCAGCAGGGTGCGTGGTCCCTCTGCCAGGCCACTGCAAGCGTCTTGTCTCAGGTCGGTGGAGATGGCCAGGATAGGACCTGGCATCAGGGTAACCCCAGAGCCGCTGGACCCCGCAGCGGCCGGAGCTCCCCAGGACCGCCTGGCCGGGCGGCTAAAGGAAAAGACACCTTGCCTTCTCCGGGGCTGATACCAGCTCCGCATCCTGCAGAGATCCCTGCTGACCGATGGCCTGTTCCCCTTGCACATGGGAAATCGCATCGGCGTTACAGGCGCCGGATCAGGCCCACGAAGCGTGCACAGCCGGCATGGGAGGCAGCGAGGGCTCCTCCACGCTCCTCCCTCCTCTTCCTCGCTGGCGGCACTGAAGACAACTCCTGAGCAGCTTCAGCTCCCAGACTGTTTTCTGATCCCACTTTTGGCTCTCTGGGCTGCATTGCCGTGGGGTCACCGTCATTCCCGTGTCTCGTTGGAGCACACCAGTGAGCCAAAATGCAAACTGCGTGGAGGGGATTAAAGGCACTTGGCCCCGAGAGGGGAGAGCGATAACAGGACCAGGCTTGGGGGGTGTCCTCCTCCCCTGGTCAGGTCTCCCTCCATCCGCACTCAGCTGTCCCGATTTCCTCGTTGCTCAGCTATCTCTCGGCCAGCATCTCTTCTTTGGAAGAAGCCAAAGGCAAGAATTGCACGAAACCAGTGATGGCAAATCACCAGCAGCAGCGTCACTAATTGCACAGATGTTATCACCACCGTCAGCAGTGCCTGTCTGTCTCTGCATCCTCGCACCTCTAGAAAATGGAACCCAGCAATATTTCCTGGTCCAAAAAAACCTACAGCAGAGTCCTGCCTCTGCGGGATATTTGCTTAGTGCCTATACGTGTGTGTGCTGCACAGACGTGCCTATGGGTTTGAGTGCGTGTGTGTTTATGTGTGTGTGCACTTGTAGGTAAAGCATATTTTGCAACAGACAAATGGGAATAAAATATTTCAAGAATGTCTCTTGAATAAAGTAATCTTGGGCAATTTGACAGCCAAGGTCACCAATAACTTCAGCTCCTTGTTTGCTCAGTGCAGAGTCGGGTCTGGGCTCCGCACTGGCAGGGTCCCACAGAGGAGGAAGGTGGCGGGTCCCCAGGTCCCCAGCTGAGGACAGCTGTGTGTTTGGGTGTCTGAGGCCAAGGGCAACAGTAGCTTCAGGACGTGGCTGGGACCTGGAGCTCCCACCTCAGCCCCGCAGCAGGAAGCCTGCCCGGGGAGCGTCTCTCCTCCGAGTCCCGGCGTGACCTGCCGGGGCACGCTCCGTCTCCAGCATTCAGCAAAAGAAAAGAGACAGGAAGAAAAAAAAAGTCAGCTCCTCGTGATGTAGCCTCATAATTACCTGTTATTCTCATATCGAGGTAATTAACAATTAGGCAGCTGTCTGAATCACATGCAGAGGAACAATTATTTCGTTATTAATGGATTCTATTTAACAGGTTCTATTTTCCCAGATGTTTTTTTTTTCCTCTTGTGCTCTCATGAATTATCCTAGCAATTAAACCTGCACCAGAAAGAGGGAGGAGTAGTCCTAATATTTACTGAACCTTGCAAAGCATCACATTTCTCAGCTTATGAACCTGTCACAAGTCATCGGGGGGCTCCGGCAGTGATGGGGAGCCGGTAACCCAACACCCTCCGCTGTCACCTGCGCAGATCTGCTGGCTCTGCCCCGCCGCTGCTGGGGAGCTTATTCATTTCACGGGTACCGCTGCAGATAAAAGCTATTATTTACAGTCAGTTACATATTTCCGTTGGCAAACCTCCTCCCTTAAGTGCAGGTTTGAAAACATCCCACTCAGCAAACCGAAGCCGCACAAGCTAAAGCCAACCCGCTCTCGCGCGGGTGCTGTTACCCCGATGCCCCGGCGGTGCTGTGCCGGGTGTCACCACAGAATGGCCGCGGTTTGGGGTGCGGGAACAGCCCGGATGGGCCCTTTGTGCTCCCTAAAGGCACCCCGGGCTCTCCCCAGGGCTGCTGTGGGGAGGGGATGTGCTCCCCTTCCCCAGGCACCACACTTGGCTCCCGCACCGCCATGCAAAGGGACACGTTACTAACCCCTGAACACTGGAAGGCCAGCGGCAGGGACAGCCCAGCTCCAACCCTATCTTTGGGTGAGCTCCCAGGGGTGGTTTTGGCTGTGCTGCCCAGGGCTCCGCAGGGACGGGGACCTGCTGGGCTGCCCTGGGGACCATGGATGGGCACAGGACCGGCCACGGGCCGGTGCAGCAAGCGGCAGCGATGCTGGGAGGAGGGCAGAAGGTACACAGGGGCTAATCCCTCTCCAGGGACAGTTTCATTTTGATTTTCCCACCTTTTCACTTTGTCTCATGCTCTAAAGCAGGAGGGTTTAACTCCCTCCCAAACCCTTGAGTTTGGGTCGGGTTTTTTCGAGGGGGATAGTTTTTTGAGTTTGCTTTTACCGGTTTGTGAGTAGGGACTGGTCCAACTCTGGAGTTTGTGTTTTCAACAGAGGGCCAGGGCTGAGCCCTCGCAGCCGCCCTGCACAGGGCCAGGCACCTGCTCCGCTCCCATTTGTTTTTTCCAGGCACGGAGTTGGGGTTTTCACTGAAAAACAGGAACTTTGCTGGACAGCAGCTGCTCTGAGGCGGTGAATCAGCTCGTCCCGCTGACGCCCAGCGGAGCGGTGCCAGTGCCATGCAGTGCTCCCATGCCCAACGCCCCCCATCCTCAGCACCCCGACGTGGCAGCACGTGCCACCCTCCCGTCGGGCAGCCCCTGCAGCGCAGGGACCCGGCCGGCGGCTGCGACCACCCGCATGGCAGCAGCGAGGGGTCTGCGGCTGGTGCCCCTTCCCCACCGCCGGCGCAGAGGTCAGTGGGCCACGACCAGGCGCAGACAGCTAATGCCTTTTGTCCCAAGCCTGACTTTTCCCCTCCCGGTGGGATTAGGACGGGATGACCAGGCAAGGAGCCCCCTAATCCTATTACCGGACCCTTGTGCAGCCCCGTCAGGCAGCCCTGGGAACTGGCTGCGCTGCAAGGCACCGGGGCAGCGGGCGAGGAAACAGCCCGTGACATGCTGCACCGCTGCTGCAAACCCTGCTGCCCACTCACCCCCGCCTCCACCGGTTTTCTTAAAACCACTTTACTCTGCAGAGCTCTGGGCATGATGCCTCGGTACTTGTGGGCAGCAGGAGACGCACAGGCACCCCCGACCCCTGCAGCCCCCACTGGTGGGGCTCAGCCCCCCGCAGCCACACACCTGGCAGCGTTTGGGGCAAGTGGTCCCGAGCCCTTTTGGCCCATTTGGCCCATTTGGCTCATTTGGCTCATTTCTCCAGGGGATTGCAGCTGAGAGGACAGCAAACCTTCTCCTGCCTGGAGAGTGAGTTGTTTTCTCCCCCGACAGTTGCAAGGAGCCGTGTTTGTCTTTCTCTCCCTTCCTGTTTACTCTCTGCCATCAGGACGGGCTTTGATGTGTTTTTGCTGCTGGACGTTCGTGGGAGCGTCATCTTGCAGGCGCCTGCAGCTCCCTACGCGGTGCAGTGGGGACTGTGGCTCTCAATGCAGCAGCTCCAACCGCGCCAGGGCCCCGGCAGAGCCCGGTGCCGCAAGGGCACGGCTCGGCGAGGTGCCGGAGCAGGAGGGAGCGAGCACGTCACCACCCTTGGCAGCGCCTGGGCTCCAAAGTCCAGGTGGAGGCGAGAGCCCTCCCTGGCTGTGCCCCGGGCAGACGCTGCTCCGGTGGTGCTCAGGCTCCTGCCTGGAGTGGGGAGCACAGGGGTCCCACTGGGCAGCATCACCCTGTCCCCATGTGCCAGAGCAGGGGGGTCAACCCCATGCCTCCAGTGGGTCCAGGGATGCACAAATCCTCCCCCACGCTCCCCGCTTCCTCCCCGGCTGTGAGTCTCACCGCCCCGTGCAAGAGCTGCTGCATTTGAAAGGTCGCCGGGCTTTGATGTCAGGGGCTCGGGGCGGCAGGGGAGGGCTCACACCTTGATGGCATCTCTTTGCCAGCCGGTTCCCAGCCCGCCACCCGCCCCGGCCCGTGCCGCAGGGAGAGGTGCTGCCGGTGGGTGGTATGGCACATGGCCCGGCCTGTGCCACCAGCCCTCTGCTGCAGCATGGGAGCCACGGCACCGTCCCTAAACGTGGAGACGGGGAGAATCCCTGTGGGCCAGCCAGGAACCCCGGGGGGACAGCCCGAGTGAGAGTCCCCATCCCGGCATCAGCTCCAAGCAGGAACGATCCCTCCCCATGGAGGGGGCCCCACAGAGGGACGAAGGGTCGTGGCATCACAAGGTTTTTTTTGTTAATTTGTTTTTCAGCCTAATTCTAAAGAAAATCCACAATGATTTTCCAGGAAGTAAATCACTCAGTTATAGCTGCCAGTGGGCAGAGGTCAGGCAATGGCCTCTGGGGCTTCTCCAAACCCTTTGCCACCGGTTGCGGCACCACAAAAGCCCCTGAGCGCAGCCAGCCCCATGGGAGCCACCACCCCACCGGAGCAGGGGACCCCCAGTGCCCCGGTACGAGGGGCGCGCTGGGCATGCCGGGGGTTTTCCTGGGGCTCCTGGGTGCACCCAAGGGAGGTTCGGGGTGGGTCCTCCCTCCCTCCCTTCCAGGAATGGAGCCCACAGTGATGGGGCACCCCGTGACAGAGCCAGCGGCTCCGAGGAGGCAGCCAGTGCCCCGCAGCCTCTCCTCTCCAAGAGGAAATGGCATCTCGCGGACGATTCCTCCTGGTTCCCGTCTTCATGTGCCTGGCTTTGATTCGCGGCCGAGCCCTGTGATAATGTGGCTGCCTGGGAAGGAAGGGAGTAGAAGGAACTGGCTATTATGCTTGGCCCCTCTCCAGGAGGTGTTTTTGCTGGGAGGCACCAAGGTCAGAGCTGGGTGGGAAGCGTTCCCCGACAGCAGCCCTCGCACATGTGCCCGGCCATGGCGGGGGGGACGCAGGAGCCCCCACACCGCACCGGCAGCGGGGCTGCCATCCCGGCTGCCCACAGCCCAAAAGAGCCTGCATCGCGCACAGAAGATGCGTGGTCCCCTCTGTATGT
>VYZM01006159.1:7342-97122 GCA_013398915.1 Dromas ardeola
CAACCTGGAGCGCTTATACACAGGTAGGTTGATTCCAAGTTACAGCACTGCGCTTCATAATCAAAGCTCTCATAAATTTAAAATAAGGCTGTATACAAAAACTCTCAGAACAGTGAAGTAACCAGAAGCAGTACTTATTTTACAATAAGGCACAAGTAAAAAATTTTGAATTTAAACTTCTATGCCTTTTTTTTTAAGCTAAAATCAATCTGGGAAAACAAGCAGACTCAATATTTTAAAAAAAGAGATACAAGCACAAAAAAGAAATCAAGTGGGTTTTGCCGAGTTAAAACATCTCATATCTGGCCAGAACTTACTTTTTTTGGTTTGTTGTTTCAGAAGAAAATCCCCAAACAAGCAGTTAACATTTTTCATTCCAACTGACCAAAAGTTACTTTGTCTTATTTTTGGTTCAGTTTTTGAAAAGAAATTCAGTTTTTCACACAGCTTGAGCCAACTTCTGTCACATTGTTAAGCTGTGTCTAAGGATTGATTTGCATGAAAAACATTGGAAGAGCAACTTTTTAGCAATGAAGCTTTAGGAGATCAAAAGTCTGTCTCTGAGATTTACTGTAGGGCCTTTGCACGGTACTGGTCAATCAGAGGTCAATCTCTCCCATATGAGATACCTAATATTAGATTTTTAAATCTATATTTAGAGACCAAAATCTTTGGCCTGATTTTTAACAAGACGAGCATTTCTTGCCTAACTGCAGAAACTCAAGTTCAAACAATTTGCCTTACACTCTCTTTTCTCTCAATGTCAGGAAAATGAGAAATAAATGTAAATGTAAAATGGGAAATAGAAGACTTCTGAGCTCCCCAAATGCACTGTGAGGATAAAGCGTCAAGTCTGATGAATCCTGCTATGATGTACATTGTGAAAAGCTTATCAATAAAATATCAGGAAAGGATTAGAGGCAATGTCACTATAACAAAGTGGATTAAAATAGTTCTAACTGCTTTGAAAAACACCTTTCCTTTTCCATCTGCAGTATCTTCTCATACCCAACCAAGCACCATCTCTCATGCATATATCATTACTCTCCCCAAGTAACAGAACTACAGACAAAATATTACTGCTTTTCATAACATTTCTTGTGGTAATTGACTAAAACTCTAAGGGAAATGTCACTGTTATGTGGAAGAGCTGTGGAGCTATAAGATAAAACAAGCCCACCGGCCTCACTAATCACAATGAGACTAAAGCTACAGTTCCTCAGGATCACCATTAAAATCTGTCTGTCTGTCTGCCCATCCCATCCATCCACTTTTATAAAAGATGTCCTTTTGATATCTAATATCTTATCTAGGAAAAGCCAATCAATCCATGTAAACAGACCTGGTTTCTGTAGCATCACCATCTACCACCTAGGCTTGGCCTGGGAAATGTTCATCAGTAGTTGCTGTCTCGGACATGAACCAGTTTTGGTTTCCAGTAGCCGAGCTACAACTAATCCAGCAAAAGAGAGCAATTAAGAATAAAAGTTATCAGGATACCAAAGATGACATGTGAGTGTCAAGGCTACTGATCATTAAATTAAGTGAGGACAGCATGAATGAAGGCAGGTAGGATAAAGGAGCAGCCATACAGCTACCTTAAAGGTTAATAAATTTCCTTCTCTCCTTCCCACCCTTGTTCTAAGCTGCTGCAAATGATGTGAAATAATTGGTTTGACAGACTTATTTTCCCCTTAGACCAGATGTGTTGATCTCCCTTAGGTTCTTTAAGCAGAGTGATGGCAGATTTTAATCTTCCTGCGCCCACTGTAGCAGCTGTACAAACACTTCATTAACATAAGAATGGTGGTAAGTATGTGGTATTAAAATGAGGGGGGGGCGGTGTTCTTCTGTATCCTTCTTTATAATTCATTGAATTTTATGCTATGAGTAGGTGCTAAATTGGGAATGAATAAATGCATTTCAAACCCGTACTTGGCATCCAGTGTGTGCTCATTCTCCTACAGATGAACCAAATTTTTAGCTTGAGAATTTTTGCATCTATCCAGAGCCAAAACAAGGGGGTTTTATAACATGTATTTGAGAAAGATTTAGCAAGAAAAAGGAATTTTTCTGCCAAAAAAAAAATCCATATTCTTAAAATGCCTTTTATTCCAATTTTCATTTGCATAGAACTCAGGCTATGGCGTGTAGCATCTGTTAACTCTGCTACAATTATGTCAACATGGTGATTTTTTTTTTCTTTCAGAAGGATTATGAGTTACTTTGCTCTTTGAGGTGACGCAGTTCTTAGACAACTTAAACCTCAGCTGCCTTCCTTAGGTTTCTCTTGATACTTCCCTTCACTACAGATGTCATTGCTGAGAATTTACTGAGTCACTTGCAGTAAATGGTGAGTGCAAGATTATTTTTTTATGAAAAGGAGAACCAAGACAGTTGATCTTTTGCATATTTAAGAATTTATTTGATGTCAAATTAAGAATAAAAGCGTACTTTGCCAAGCATAGAAATCGTCACAAGATAAGGTCTACTCTGCCTGCTTCTCCCTAGGGATACAGACAACGTCCCTACTCTTCTAAAGCACTAAGACATAATATTGAACTGGAAAACTGGCATCTCATCAGTTTCCTTGGTTTCTTCCTTTTCATATACAAACATACGCACATAAAGCATTTGCTGTATGTCTATATGTACATATATATATATATAGCCATGTATATATTCATATATATAGTTTTTATATATATATGTATGTATAAATAAATGCTTCTTTCCTGCACCAGCTGTCACCTCCGAAGCATACGCCTAGCTAGGAAAGCAGACAAATGCTTTCTGAAGCAGATACATCTATTTCCATAGTGTGTTGGCAGGAGGTGGTAGTAAGGATTAAGAAATTCATTCTATTCTTGCTAAGAGCCAACTGGCTGGGAGGATGCTTTGGGGCACTGTGGATGTGATACATTGGTAGTTCCTGAACTGAAGAGAAAAAATGAATTTGTATGTGGATATCTGAAATCTCTATTCCGTGCTCATCACACAGCTACGTAGGCTTGCTCTTTGCAAGGATGCTGCAAATCATGTCTGAAGGCTCCAAGCCAAAATCTGACAAGCCTTTCTTTACACTGCCTCTCTGACACATGTACTGCAACATCCAGGCTCTTTGCAGCTTCTTCAAAATTCAGAAGGTCAAATTTTGCTCTCAGATGTCAGCACACAACTCTAATTGCCCTGATTTTAATCTTACTACGGTTTAACTTCTGCATAACCTCTTTCTAAATAGGAATGTGTCACAGAGAAGGAAATTAAAAGTTAGATGGAGCCTTTTAGACAAGCACCCATAACTTCATTAAATTACATTGCCTATACTAAAATAAGGAGGAACGACAGACGCTTTGAATCCTTACTAATACGTCTCATCCTCATTTTCCTTACTAATATCTCTCATCTTCATTTCCATTCTACATCAGAACGGGTTTGGATTTGCAGTAGCTCAGTAAACTTAAAAGACCCATTTAAGTGTGCTAACGTTCCTCCCTCTACCTCCTGCAGACTGATCTAACACGCTCAGGTTTGTTCAAGACCACAGTTTGGTCTTTAGTCTGAGCCTTCCATGAAGTGAAATATTTCCTGTTCTGTAAATAAGTGATTACCTATGTCACAAGATGGAATTACTTCAGTCTGTAAGGACTGTATGATTTGGGCTCGGTTAAGTCCTGACCTCAGCCCTACATATTCCTGTTGCCTTTAAGGGTATGCGACTTTACTGCTAATGCAAGCAGACTAAAGCAGGGGGCTGGACTGTATCTGACAAGGACTGCATATACTGTTACACCAGTCGCTGCAAACAGATCCCTCAGTAGTATTATTCAGCTGCCACCAAGGCCGGAGCTGCCCTAGTGCATGCTTAACACCCTGCACAAAACACCAGAAACATGGAGTACCTTCTGTGCTGTGGATAACATATATCTGGACCATACATAATGATACAAATAACCCAGGGATGGAAGAGTGGAATTTTTGAAAACAGCAAAGACAGAATAGAAAATGATCTGCCTCTACCCCCAGTCTGGAAAGCACATCTCTCCAAATCAATCCTGCTATTAATTAAAAGCAATGATTGGCCACTGTAAGCACTGGGTGGATCAGCTGTCTGCAGACAGCTCTACCAGCACATGTCAAGAGCTTGCTTCTCCAAAGAGTGGTACGAAAGCCCTGTCCACATCTTGATTACATCCCAAAGTCCCGGATAATCATAAGAGCCTGTAGCCGATGTCCCTACTCCCACTGTGCATAGCCTGAGATCTACCCAAAATCACTGTTGTGGATGGCTAGGACTTTGAATCATTCTAGGCAAGCTGGTTTTGACCTTCATCACATGACATTGCCCAAAACCATATGGGAATGCTCGAAGTAGCACAACATGTCAAGAGCCACCCACCTGGCAGGGAAGTGCCACTACAAGGACCGCCTTACTTTAACCACAGATGCATCAGTTGGATTATCCAATGCCACTGTGTTTCTGCAAGCAAGCAATAATATGAACAAATGGCAAAATTTGGCATCAGACCCCATCGTGTGGGAGTTACTGCTTGCTGCACTTCACCAGCTCTGACGTTCAGCAATGCTGTCTCCAAATTTGCAGCACTGTAATTCTGTAATTGAAAGCAGCATCAGACACTGTCACAACTGATCCTTGTTGACAGTGATCAGAATTAATGCATGAACCATTACAGTTTGAACTAAACAGACACTATCTATACCTGAGAACTGAAACAATTTCAGATGTACAACAGAGTGGGCAAAACAGGGAGGACAGGCATAATGACTACGAGTGAGTGGGTTACACATATGTATCATTTGTCAGAGCTTTCAAATGCCATAACAAAATAGAAGACATTGACATTTTCCCAAGAGCATATAGAAAGCTCTTAGTCTCCAATTACTGCAGAGTTATGCTAAAAATGGGGAGAGCAGTGAACTCTAGCAAACTACTTTTTCCTTTTAAATAAACATTCAACTGCTCCTAAAAGAGGACAGGCATCAGTTTTCAGGACTGTCAGTGCTTTATTTATTTTATTTTTGTTTAATTCACAGAAGATGTACGTAGGCAGGAGTTCAGAGAGTTACCATGGCCTTTTTCCTGCAGGTAGAAAAAATGTCCTTGCATCCATCACCAGTTAAAATTGACACAAAGTGTTCTTTTCCACTGAGAAAAATTGGTGGTAGCTTGAAAAGAAATTACAACTTAAAATTTCCTGCAGTGAGCAATGCTCTGCAGAGAAAGAACATGTTCAAGAAATCAGAAACATACAGAGATCAAACAAAATCTCCAGGTAAACCTACCTTTGAGAGAAACTGATAGGATGAAACAGAGCTATGTAGTTCCTCTGGTCTACACTGACAACAGAGGAATTCCTTCCTTCCTTCCTCCCTTCCTTCTTCCCTTTCCTCCCTCCTTTTCCCTTCCCTCTCTCTTATTTTTTTTCTCCTTTAGAGTATTGTGTGTGGAAAATGGAAAAACTTGATCCCACGCTCCAGATCTAATATCTACTCAGACGAGGATAGGAAAATATGAATCAAAACCTAGCAGCTCAGAAACCATCTCCTATGAAACATTACATAAGCTGAAGGCCATAGGTTGAGATTTGCATTAACGTCCATGAAAAGATGACACCCAAGTGGAAAGGTATCCTGCTGTGGACACCCTCTCCTACGCTGTAATTCTAACATTGCTTCTTCCTTGAAACTAACCGGTAATTATTTACCACATGACAATACATTCTTATCCCATTCCTGTGGTGATTCAGCTGAACAAAAAGTAAAGCTCAAATTGTAATTGAATCTACAGTAAAGGAAAAACAGATTGAGGATTTCCATGGGGTTAAGAAGGAAGAAGGAAATTCCATAGGTCGAGCACATGGGAAGCTGTTTCAAGGTCTCTTTTTCTTTTTCCTTTTGTGGAACGGGGTGGGGAGTTGTTGGGTTTGGGATTTTGTTGTTTGTTTTTTGGTTTTTTTTGTGTTTTTTTTGTTTGTTTGTTTGTTTTTGTTTTAATGTTTCTATTTAACAGCTCCTTAATAACACAATGTGGAAAAAAAACCCTAGGAATTAAGGACCAGAATCTAGAAACTTTCCTGTGCTCCACTGAAGTGCTAGAGTCACACATACTTCTTGAACCAGTGAATTCAGAAGCACCTTCTAAACCTAAAAGACGTCATGAAGGTTTAATCCAAGGTGGTTGCTGTACAAGACACAGATGGTGATTCCACTTTTCCGAGAATGCTCTAATCACCAGGCTGTAGGGAAGTAACACGACTCCCTGCCCTTCTGCTAGCCATTCTTGAAAGAAAGCAGTGGTATCCTCTGCAAGATGAGAAATCCTACAAAGGCTCCCCCTACACTGCCTACGAGACTGGGGTCCTCAAGGAACAGAGGTGGTAGAAAACCTTTTTTTTTTTGTTTTTTTTTGCACCTAATAGGGTAGGGCCTATGCATAGTCTCATGCTAACTACTCAGTCAAGCCTGAGACAGGTCTAGCTTTCAACAACACAAAGACCTAGTGATGCAGAATTGAGTGTTTCGTGCAACTGAAAGGAGACTCAGAGGTCCAACAACTCTATACGGAAAGTTAATTCAAATATGAAGTTTACTACCTCCAGTTAACCCTGTGCAATGTAACAGGATTCTGGAAAACCAAGATCCATTACTGCTGGGGATACGATGAGAAGGCAGAAAGCAAAAAGTGACCTGCTAAGGGAAATTTTAGAAGCACAGCTTGTATTCAAAAATACACAGGAAGTTTTAAATAGAGTTTCAGATTGAGGCCGTGCAGATCATTACAGTATTTGCTAACTGGTACATCCCAACCTTTCAGTGCACCTTCTGGAATATGCTTTGTGCTGAAATGAAAAATATTAGAGAAAACATTACATAAAACAAACCATAACCACTGAAACACTCTCAAAAGCACTGAATGTGCACCCTGGTCAGGTAAAAGGCAAAACAGGAGTCTGCAGTTTAAATTCCTCCTCACTTGAAGCAGCAGAGATACAACCTTGCATTATCTTTAAGACTGCAATAAAACACGCTTTGAAAGACGATCCTTCAAGGGGACGCTAAAGCAATGAAATGTTGGCAGAAGTAATTATGCAGAAGCATTTTTTGCAAATAATGAGAAATATCTACTTTCATCTCACCATTTCTTGGCATGGATATTTATAAGAAATTCCTGTTCATTTCACTGCAATTTCTGTGCATGATCCAATGGTTAGAACAGAACTTGCAGAGGAAATGAAAAATTGCTCATTTAAGTTTCAGATATTTTCTGATCACTGAAAACTTTTTTCAGGACTTCGGTTTTAACCACTCTCCTTCCACCCGCGCATCTTTCCTCATTGCTTCTATGCTATTATAAATATGCAAAAAAAAAGACATTGCTCCCTGGTGTTGGACGTTACAGATGAAAAATTCCAAAATGTTTTTCTCAAACTGTTCATTTACTTTGTCTTTTAGCAAATTAGCAGTTACAATTTTTGCCAACACAGCCACCTTTTTTTCTACAGAATACACCTCTCAGAACACCCATGGAAAACAAGTTCACAAGGTCTAGACAATTTATTTTCCTCCAACTGAGTATTGTCAATTATGCAGTTTTTGACTCCTTCCTACCACTAACCGAGTTTCATGTTTACTGTGTGGCTGCCAATTTCATACTCCTTACAAAGGCCTTTTTTGGCACTTAACATTTCTGCTTTAGGTATGAAGGAAATTTAAAGTCATATATATAAATCTTCTAGAAGATTTCTTAATGAAAAGCCCAGCAAAAGGACAGGAGCTGGCTACTGAACCTAGATAGCGATATCCTTTAGGGTGCCAAGTATGACACAGTAAACAATGTTGTAACCCTTTGGCTTTTTTTGAGACTGTAAATGAGACTGACTGTTCCTCAGTCCTTGTTAAAGGAAATTGTACACACTCTGGACAGGCACAAAACAGAATGGGGATTCATATGGAGACAGGGAATATATTCCTATAGCTTCCAGATTGAATGACAGATTTTTACCACCTACATGCTGAGAATGGTGGCCCAAATTCCCGAATCCAACAGAAGCAAGGACATTGATGAGTTTATTTTAGTGATTAGAGTTGTTTCTTACATTACTAAAAAGGTATCGCAGAAGTATTGCAGGTGACTTGAAACATGTATGATTTTAAAATGTATTTAATTCTCCTGAGCTTTAATTGGTCTGCAGCGGTCACTTTTGTTCTTTCACTTAAAAAAGTAAACCCATCAACAATATAATACATGAATCAGGTCTGGGAATGGTCTTGAGAGAGGAAGCACTAATGACTGGGGTGTATAAAACACGAAGCGACGATGTTTATGCACTTTACATTGTTTTACTGGGTAATGCCTCCTCCAGCCTAAATTCACTGCTTAAAATCCAGTTAGGAGTGTGGCACCTAGCACCTTTTTTAGAAAACTGAAGAGCAGGTTTTGTGGTGGTGGATTTGTTTTCCAAACGCAGCCAAAGACAACAGATGCTGTGGGTCTGTGTTTAACAGCAGCATTCACCTAGGATGGAGACATCTGATATTTAATTACTGCCTCTGACAGAGGATTCACCCCCCTACTTCTCAGTTCCTTAGAAACTGCTCTAACCAACCACTCCTAATGCTGCCACTCTATCATGTTTGTTTGCATGCATTGCACCCTTCTCTTCCCAGTTTTATCTGATTTTATCTACCTTGTAGACGGGCTAGAAGAGCCTGTCTCTAACACAGACAACGTATTTGCTATTCACTGCAGGCTGGAGAACCCTTTTCATCTGCGAGCTGCCTGGCGTTCGCAGTAGCGGAGGCTCAGTCCTCTGTCCGCAGGCAGAACTCCAAATTCAGAAATCACAGTCTCCTGGCATCCCTGCAGTGTGCCACCAGGGACAATCAATGAATAAAAGAAAAGTCAGTATTTGTGGGACTGGGGCTGTAATTTTCTGTCAGAAACTCCAGGTTTGCATGCAAAGGGTATACAGGAAACGAAATACAAAAGCAGAGAAAAAAATTTCCATTTTAAAATCCTATGTGAACACTTGGCTAACCCCATCATTCGCAAAAATGATCTCCCAGGTGTTAGCCCACACAGAGATGACAGCAAGGAACCAAGCTAGCGCAGTTTAAGAGCCTGCTGGTCTCTCAGCTGCAATCTTTGCAGTTGATACGGACATTCAGTTTACACCTACATTAACCATCGCAGTAAAATGTCAAGTACGGCAGCATATGCCCAATTTGGTTGCAATACACAAAATCAGTTTAGCCATAGAGGGTTGGTGGGACGGAGCCTGGGCTGCTGCTGCTTCCTCCCAAACGCAGCATGAATTATGCAGACGCTACCTAATAGTCCAGCAGGTCCCGCTCCACCCCGGCTCGAGGCCTCAGGCCTTTTTCCTGATTGCTGTTCCGTAAAATCATCTCTGGCTGTACACATATGTAGAAAGAGAAAGCCCATGTCCCACGAGTTTACCAGCTAAAGACAAGAAGTGAGAGCTACTTTTAGGAAGAAGGGCCTGAGGACAACTTCTAAAGCCTCGGGCAACGCGGGGAGCGGGCAGGCTAAGGCAGGCGGCAGCGCCAGACAGCCACCGCTCAACAGGGAGCGCAGAGGTCTCTGACATTTGGTCTTGACCAGAGTCTCCCAAATCGCAATGGGAGCTGTATCTTCGAGCAACGGGGTGCTACTGGTAATTTGTGCGTTCTGGGAATTCCTGTATGAGATGACAAGGAGATAAGGTAAGGTCTTAAGACAGCCTAAAATTCAGGCACAGAGTAGAGGCTTTAGAAGTAATTCCACTCCGTCATTGCTTAGGTATCACCAGCATAAAAATCCAGCCCAGTTTTGAAAGGAAGTCTGATGTTTGCATCACTTCTTAGCAGAACTATTTTGCATTGTAATCAACATAAAAGATGCTGCTAAGGTCTTAAGATCTAATACTGATTTGCCCTAGGTAAAAAGCCAAGCTTCTTCACCAGCACCGCTTTTTGAAAATTTAGGTTTATACGATAAACACTTCGGACAGCTTGCCCCGGAAAAGATCAAGAACCACTTATTTCTTACTTTTCTTTAAATAAATTGCTTTCCTCTGTTGAAAAGTTGTCAAACTCAAACTGCTGAGTGCCACACAGCAACAAAAGAAGCCTTAACAGGACTGAAATGATTTTTTCTTGATTGCAGCATCTTCAAAAGCCTCAAATCTTCCTCTTAACTAAGTGTATTTTAAAAATCTTTTGTCAATTTAGAAAGGAAACATGTATGTGAGAAGTAGTGGGGGAGAAGCCGTAGAAGAAATATTATCTTCCTGGATTTAACATCTTCTAGAAGATGCCTGAGATAGCAGATGACAAAATTTGATGTTTTTTACAGCCTCATATTCCTAAATAGCTCAAATCTTAACTTTATCGCCCTCAGAGAAAACAAAACGTTGTCAAATTCATCAGACTGTATAATGGACCCTGAAAACTTTTATTTCCTTAATATGCTGATTAGCTTCAAGGTAAAATTGTGTTTTACCTTGAACTTACGCTACATTCAACTCATTTTAGACTAAGGGCTCAAACACAGGACTGAGCATTGGCAAGTAACTGCACCAGCAACATCTATGTGCGCCCCCTGAGCTGCTGGCGAACAACGACTAATGCAATCGCACGTTGCTTCTGACGACCTAAACTGTGATGCTATCGCAAGGCCTAGCGCTAGTCCCAGCTGACCGCCGATTTCCACAGCAAGAGAGTCGCAGCCTAAACTTGTGGCTGTGAAATGAAAGGCTCGGAAATTACAGTTTTGTCTTAGCCTACAATGCAGGAGGGTTAAGATGAATCAAAATGCCTTGCAACACGTTACAAAGCAGCGTTTTAGTCTGAAGTTACCAACTGCAGGGTTGTCACATACTCTATCACTCAGTTACTCAGTCATGTAATTCACATATGGCTGTTGATCACGTACTATTGCGTGATAATTAAATGCTACAGTTTACCAAGTTTACGTTATTAAGAGATGACAGTGCTTGATGTACTATAGAATGGCTGGTGACAGCTGTGTGAACTTGGGCCAAATACAGGATCTGGGCAGTAACTTACACATTGCAGCCACAGCAGCTCCCCATACCATTATCACCCAGGAACCTGTGACTCAGCAGCAGAATACAAATATTAACTACGTGTTACCAAAGACAACATGGTTCTACCTGAAGAGTACTTCTACCTCTAAGAGGTTCTACCTCGAAGAGTAGCACAGCTATCCTTCAACTTTCTTCAGGTAGCTATTCTTCCACATACTCAGCTCTCCACTAAACACCAATTATTGCATAAGAAACTGCCCCGGAACAGTCCTGGATCAGAGGAGGCCCACGGATGTTCAGAAGAGGTACGTTAATACCCAGTCTGACTGCAACTGAACATATCAGTAGCTTGGCCTTTCATTATCATTTAGCGAGAGGAGTATACTACTGAAACCTCACTTACACATCACGTGTAGTCATGCATACAACATAGAAACTGCACGCACACACAAAATGACATTGCAGAATGGGCACAGTCAGACTTCATAAAAGGTGATCACTAGTAACAGTTACTAAAAATTATTTTATGGTATTATGCCATTACAAACATAGTGGTAGCTTTCGTGGAATTGAGAGAAACTGACAAATACTTTTAGGCTGTTTAGAGAAGTAACGACGGATGCTTATCTAATAAAATGAAATATTCTAGCCAAGGGTATTTCCAAGAAGTCTGCCTTCTGCCATACACCGTCAAGTTTTCAGGGTCAAAAAATAACTACCTTCAGCCACAAAACTTCTAAGTAGGTGCATAGCAATTTTGCAATTCTGAGACTGCATCTGAACTCACTCTTCCTTACCGACTATGTACTGTATAGTCTTTCCGTCCTAATTTTGTTACTTACTGCTATTTAAAACTGTTTGTTTTCCTCATCTCTGATTGCAGGACCCCATAACACTTAAAGAATCCTATTTTCCCAAGAAACACAAGTCACACATCTGAATGAACTCAGCCATAGTTATTGAAAATACGGAAATAAACATTTAGTACTTGACAATTTAAAACATTTATTTTAGCACCTATGGAGGCATATACATGACTGTAAATAAAATTCACATTTCAGTCATAAATTGGTAATTTTATTCTTCACAAATGGAATCCCACCATACACACAGTACTTTACGTGATGAAAAACAACCCAGTGTGATCAATGTTATCAGAATTCACACAAGAGTCTTTTGAGGCATTCTCTCAAAGAGTCCCCCAGCGCCACCATTCCGCAAGCCTTTACAATGAGAATGGGTAGGGCAGTGGTACAAGACTGGTGCGCCTGCAGAACGACGCTTTCTGAAAGCTTTCAGAATGACGCAAAGTTCTGCTGTGCTGCCGCCTGCTTGTGTGTCCAGCTTAAGTCTGTAAGAGCTACTGAAAAGGCCTTCTTCAATGCACTGAAGAACGTTACGCAAAATGGTGACCATCCTTAATTTAACTCATAATTTAATCATGCCTATTATGATCTTTGATCTATACAAACTGGTTTTCAAGCTTTCATATAACCATAGTTTCTACAAATTCTTTCTGGTGGTTTCCAATACTTATTTTTTTTGGCTATAAAATCACGCTCTGATGTAATTCTCTTGAAATAGTGAAATGAAAATGAACTTGATTTATCTCACAAAAATCCCGAACTCCAAACATAAATTCTGTTGATTGTAAATATCCCACTGAGCAGAAGAGAGTGGGGAAAAGTAAAATGAAAATGCATTCAATTTTATGCATGAATGAAGCTAGCTAATACATCTTCATATAACTGCATAAATATCTTATTGTGAGGGCATTTTTTGTTTTAGTTTCATTTTTCAAACTGATCTCTTTTGTGTCTTCAAACACGTCTAGTTTTTCTATACTGGGGCATCTTCCCATAAGGTTCCTTCTGCAACTTGTTTGTTCATTGTCAGCATGCACAGGGAGCCCATGCAGCCGTGCGATAAGCCTCTGCTACTCTGCTGAACAGGTTTAGTAAGAACCAACACAACACTGGAATAAAAACAAAACAAAACAAAGGAAAAAAAAAACAAAACCCACCAGCTCAATTCACTCAAACTTTTCTGGCAGCTTTGCTGTATATTTAATAATTAAATCTAGCACAAATTTTGTTTGTGGTGCTGTGAGACTTTACCAAGCAGAAGCACTGTGATCTCTAACATAAGCAAGGGAAGAAATTTTGCTAAAAATGTCATTTCCTATAAATGATAAGACATGTAGCTATACCCTTCTCTTTCATCAGACGCAATACTTGGCAACTTTGACATTACGTTTATAACAATAAATTGGCTAATTCTCTTTCTATGGAAAGACACTTTAAGGTCTGATGAATTTTTAGGGGGAGAAATGGCAAAGAGAAAGAACATTTTAAAAAAAACAAACGCATCAAAAATCATCTGATAACCTGGACAGATATTGCTTTGACTCTGCCATTTGAGACTACCTCTAGTGACTTTGTCTTGTTCTCCTATACTGATCCACAGAAATACTAGATCTCATGGACCACAAGCATGTCTCACCCTTCCTGCAGATCAGCTGAATCCTGTGCAACTCTGAGAAGCTGAAAATTTGGACAAATGCAATATAAGAAGTTTTGCTGCGATTTCCACACACACACCCCCCACAGCGTGTACTTGAAACAGTGGGAACATGAAACCGGACCTGCAGGGGAAAAGTTTCTGTATTCTTTAATAAAACCATCTGGAAAAATTGTACCTAGTTCCCAAGCTGGAAAGTAAAACCATCTCCAGGAATCACCTCCTGGGAGGCAGGCTACTGATGCTCCCTCCTCCCTGTCCCTGCTCAACGTCCTAATTCAGATGTCCCTCCTCTGGGGCTTCCCACAGGACTGACTATTACTACTTTGGCAGAACATCCTTTATGACAACAGACAGTGGAGCATTTCAAAGATAGCTTTGAAACAGGGTCCTATCTCAATCAGTAGGAATTCATTCTTTGTACTGTTGGCACAACATTGTGTATTAAAAGACAAATCATTAGGGACAGGGAGCTGATGTTACAGTAAGCCACCTTCTTTAAGCTGGCTTTTTCAAAGAGTGATAAAACTTCCCACAAGAAAAAAAAAATGTTCCTCTCACTCTCCACGTACATGCTGGAGAGAGTACAATGAATACATGAGATGTAAATCGTAAGAGCAAGCCAAGACAGAGAGCCAGAACTCCATTCCTCTGATAATTACATCAAATACCAGAAAAGAAACCTTGTTTAACAAGAGGCTGTAAATTCCCAAACAAAAGAATAGAATGGATAGTGAAGCGAGAGCAAAGTTATTAAAAGAATGACACTGCAATCTAGTATAGAAACTGAGCTCACTTCAGGACTGTTTCAAGCTCTTCCTCACATACGCACAGAACTCTGGATTCCTCCATCATTTTCTCTGTTACCGTGGGTACTCAGCCCTGCCCCCTCAGCTGCTTTACCTTTCCAGTCTCCATCTGTAGCTATTCACCTCTTCATATATTCTACATTTGTCTTTTGAGTGACTTCTTTACATGCCAGAAGAGCAAGAGAAACATCCTAGTGATTTCCCAGCAGCTGCCTCTACATCACAAACGTCCATCCTCTAAGCAACGTTAATTCTCCGTGCATCTTTCAATTCATTAAACTACAGAAGGTTCAGTGCTGTACTGTAGTCTCCCACCTGGAGCCCTACAGTCATATTTCTAGTGCACTTTGCTTCATTATCAGGGTGAGATTCAGTACTTGGTAAAGGTAGATCTCAACCATATCTGATATCTTCTCTTGTTTCTCTCTTTTGCTCCCTTAGGAAAACATGTTTATATGAGCAACCTTTAGTTGTTGTGATTAAAAAGCGGCAGAAATCAAGCACAGACGCAACATTCCAGCATGATGTTTTGTAAAAGAGATATTGCCTGATTTGCAATGGAAACTGGAAGGAAACAAAGGAAGCCCTGGAAACTCAGTGATGGGCTGCAAAGGTTGCTTTGTAACAGTGGTTAAATCGGTCTGTTCTGCTTGGCTGCTGCGTTCATCCTGCCCAGCCCAAGGATATCCTTGTTGAAGTCGTGCTGTTCAATACCCCAAACCCTTTAATGTGGTAATGTAATATACTCTATCTACAAGTTTTCTCATTATTATGGAGTACCATTTCAATAATGATTCAATGAAGGGAAATAATCAGCTTTTGCTGCATGGTCTTCTCATCTGTTGCAGGGAAGATTAAAGCACAAACAAGTGGACAATTTACGGTCGAAAAAATACCATATATATCAAATAACTGAGATCACCTCTTACAGTACGCAAAGTCTCGGGTAAACACATACTTTAGTCCTAACAGGGCAATGGTGGTGTTACTGAGACGCTGGTTCAGGAAAAGAGAAAACAAAATTTTCACAGGTGATATGCTAGCTGAGCTTTGAAGAGTTTTCAAAGAGAATTAACAACTTACCTGCGTTAGTAATTCTAAGAACTCTTCCAGGTTTTCCTGAAAATCAATTTAAAAATAAAACTATCCAGTTTAGGTGTTAAAGAGTTGTTTATTTGCTTGGAAGACAGTATTTTTAATGGCACAAATACGTTTGACATTTCCTGGTAGCAACACTGTTTATCTTTCAGAAGATCAAAAAATAAACAAATCACATTTATGTGCCTGTTTACCAAAACACAATCTGAGGTTTTACAAGTGTAGAGGAAGAGATGTATTGCTCTGTGGCATGACTCAGGCACTTCAGTGAACATTTACAACTGCTGTTTAATGAATATACAAAATGTCCTCGCGGGCCTGCTGTGGCTAATGGATTTTCAAAGTCACATTTTGATGGAATCTGATCTCTCACGACAGACACAGAACAGGTATTTCCAATAAATGGTTTAAGATTTTACCCTGAACAACAGATATTTGGGAAAAGTGGAATATGTATAAAGATTTACTTCCAAATTTCTTACTTTAAGGAAAACCTATATGAAATGTAGGTTTTTCTTTAAAAGTTTTGGCTTTGCCTATTTGGCATGTGCATCTTCAAATTTCGTATAGCTCAAAACCTTAATATTTTGCCTCACCTGGAGCAGGGCAGGCCTGAGATGACAGCAGGGTAGGGGCAGCACACTGCAACCTTCTCCGTACAGGGAGAGCGTTCATGCCCCCTCTTCCACATCTGCCACGCTGCTGCTCAGCAGCCACAGGGACTGCAGACTGCAGCTGCTTTCAGGTGAAACAGGACAACAGTACGTGGAGGAACTACGCGTGCGTATGTTTTGTTGTGGCTGGGATTTGGGAAGTAAAACTATAATAAAATCTAGATAAAACAGGTGTCATGGCTAGATTTCCTTCCACCAAAAATATCCCTGTCATCGTAAAGTGCCTAGTAAAACACAACATGGCAAAAATATATACACAAATACATATATTGGCATGAGAAAATACACAAGTGAAAAAAAGGTTAGCCCCCAACCAACCAAAGAAACAAAAAATCACTTATACCAGAAAGCCAAACCTTAGTGTAGTGTCATCCCAAACAACTGACAAACAAGCATCCAGTCTTGCCAAAAAAGATCACTATATTTTGTTCTCAAGACGCACAAGTCTGTACTCTTGACGTATAACCAAATTACTGGCCAGGCGAAAAGAGTGCCCAAGGGTATCTGAAATACTCTGAAGTAGTATGTTCCATCATGGGTTAGTAAATAGGGCTGTTATCATAGGGCTTTTGCAAAAAGAGGTACATGTGAATTCAAATGCACTCAAATGCAGATGGAGTAAATCATATCCTACCTGTGAAGTGGCTTGATAGACTAATTATGCACAAGATAATAAGTGCTGAAAAAAATAAATAATATTTGTGCAAGACTGAAAGGACTTCCCAAAAGCACTAGAGCGTAAGTTGTTTCTTCAACTCATAGTTTCCCCCCTTCTCAAAAATTAAATTTCTCCAGCAACCGACCAGCCACAACAGAAGGACAAACTTCTCATGTTATTGCCACATCAGGCAGCAAAAAGGAAAATATGCATCACTAATTCAAAGACAGATTTCACTAATGCTATGCTCTTAGCAAATACCAGGGGCACAGGACAAAGCAGTAGAAAACAAATGAAGAAATCTATTAAAAAACATTCAGTAATCTATTGAAATAATACTGTACTACTCTTTCGTCAGCAAAAGACTGCCAGCACTGCACCAAATTTTCTAAGCACGGCAAAGATAAACAAAGAAATACAAGAGAAAAATGAGAACTGTGGCATACCTGATTAATTTATGGTTAATGTTTTAGATAACCGCATTTTCTTGGGAAACTTATTTTGGTGCTCATCAGTCACTTCATTTTTTTAAAATTTTTTTAAAGATCTTATGCAAAGTGCATGGTCATTGTTGTTCTTCACAAAACAAGTCAAGTTTTCCTCCTTTCTTTGCAGCTGCTGAAGCAAAAGGTGCTAATATACAAAAAGTGAGAATACATTGTTTAATAATGTCTTAAATCAACTTGTCTTTACAAAACAAGCCCCTCCCCAGCAGCAAGGTGGATGTGACATAAGTGCGTAACACTGCAACAGAGAAATCACTTAGGGTAAAGCTGGAACTCCATTAGGCGATAACATCAGCAACAGTGACAGCGAAAGCATCCTTTATGCCCACTGACCCTAGAAGAAAACACAGCATCTGCTTTCCCTGAGAGTTACAACTGCCTGTGCCCATAAGCAAATTGTTTCCCATTAAGATCACCTTTCAAGCACGTCACAGCTGATGGCTCGCACCCCGCTCTCTTCTGGCTGCAGCCCAGCTAGAAGCAGTCTAGAACTGGGGGGACACACACGTATCCCTCACCTGTACCTACTGCGCATCCCGCCTGCCAAACAGCCTCCATTGCACAAATGGGCAGATTCCAGTTTACAGATATAAATGAAGAGTTTTTGCAAGCCATCAGCAATGCAGTTACCCCTTCGGCAGAAAGTGCGAAAAAACAAGACAGAAGAAATGCCTGTATTTTGTCAGAAGTAATGTTGCAGGGAATGATAAATATGCACTCAAATTGTTCAGAATAAAACAACATTTTAGTTACAAAAAGGCAGGTCCTCATCTTCACAAACTGACTTTTGATTTACTCGGCAACAAGTTTGAAGTGGAACAGAAAAAGAGTTCAATTTTGCAGACATACCAGCTACAACTTAACCCAATAATGTAACTGTACCACAGGTGTTCAATTTTATTTTTTGCAGTCCAAACACCATATTTTTTGTTTTCAATTTCAATACAGACAGACAGTGATGGATTATTACAATTGTAACTCTATACTACACATCCTGTGGGGTGGCATGTGATAAAGATTTTTTTTCTTTTTTTGTATATGTGTATCTCCACGCCCAATTATTTGTGTCAAAATGACAGTACACTGAGTTTCTACAGTATTATCTATGCTGCACAATCCTCTGGTACAAGTGATTTTTATGCTCTTTGAAATCTTGCGGTTGGTTTAGGGATATGGTAAAAATGCATGACTGAAAAATGCTTTTAGAGATTTATAATCTATTATTTGGCTGCTGAGGCACATCTCAGTGGCAGAAATAGGGCATCTGATGCCCTTCAGCTACTCTGAGATCACACAGAGCTCCCGCCTGAACATATCCATAAGGCTCAGATCCGACTTCCTGAAATTAAAGAGCAAGCAGAAGTAATATGGAGTCTGCCTCTTCTGCCTTGTCTAATGCTGTAGTGGAGAGTTTCTTTGACTTCATCTCTCTACAGACAACTAGCCAGTAGTATAAATCACTGTGGTTTCATTGATAGTGATGTATAAATGTCTATGGTCCATACAATCAAAATTGAAAATACGCCTTTCAGGATCTATTCCATGCCTTCCTTGCAAGCATTTTTGGCTTCATGAAGATCTTCTCTAGGAAAGTGCATGCACAGGACAAGATTAACTAGACTATGACTAAGACTTCGTGATTGCCAAACATGTTCTAAGACAGTGAGATTTGATCAGATTTAATGAGATTGGAAAGAAAATGAAAATTTCCTCCAAACTAGAAGTTCTGCCTTACAACCATTATAGCAATAATACTATTTCCCTTTAAGTCTTTCTGTGTGTGTAATTTCAGTGTCAACGTACTTCGGACACAAACTAAAAGATGACACATACATGCATTACCATTACTGAGGAATTTTAGTGCCAGTGCTCATGTGATAGCAACAGGAGAAATATTTATATTCAAATTTAGATGCTTGTATAAGAGAGGCTGAACTATAATCACACCCTGCCACAGACATTCATCAGTAATTACATTTTTTAAAGTTTTCTAAAATGCATGCCATGAAAATCAAAAGCACATAATTAAGAGCAACATGCAAACAAGGGTTTTTATTTACATCTAGTCAACATTTCTGTCACAGATAATTGCAGACCTTAATGAAAACAATTTGATCTATTAAAGATGTATAAAATAAGCATGATGGATATGCAAACTAGATTTCATTTCTTTCAAAAGAAGAAAATGTATTAAAAAAATCAATTAGGGAAGGGACTGCTTGGTATAGGGAGCCAATAAGACGCATCAGTACAGAACTATTCATTAAAAATAATCTTCCTTTGCACTTAGTCCTTTATTTATTGAATCTTTCACAAATGAATACTGTTCTTTTTTAATCAAATGTATTTATTATTTGTGAGTATTTTACAAATTGTTAAAATAATGCTACACCATAGTAATTTGAATTACCTGATTTTGTTATGCACTAACTCTGTTTAGTTTGGATACACTGCATTGTTTCTGCTTTTTTCACTGTTTGCCATAAGCATTTTTAAACAGGGACACAATGCAGGGTAAACAGTGGGCAGGAATACGTTGTGCTGAAGCTTCACACAAACACCTCACAAAATTATTTTAATTAAACAGAAGTTCCAGATGGCTGTATTTTGACCAGAAAAGCTCTCACTTCAGACTTTTCTCTCTACCAAACCTGGTCAGGAAAATGAGTTATCTTTGCTTTTAGAACTTGGCCATAAATACAACTTTTCACTATATGACCCTGAAGTATCTCAGGGATTTCATTCAAAATTGTAGTCACAAGCTGAACACTACTACAATGAGCTGGTACAAACTACTGGTTGTTTTCTGATTCATGTAAAAAATTTTAAAAAATATATTAATAAACCCTAGAATTTTCATACACTTTCTTACAGACCAGTGTCTACAAAATTAGTAGACGAACAATTTTGTCTTACCTTGTGTAAAGAGATCTAAAGCTCAATGGATATGAAGGATTAGCAGGAAAGGCAGCCTTCCTCAGGCGTACATGAAACACACTAGAGGATACGTGCAAAAAAGATCGGGCCTGAACCAGCTGTTCAGAAAATTTCAGGTGAGAGGAAAAAAAAAATTGTCATCCCACTTCTTTTCCTGCCTTCCATTTCCAAAGGCATCACTGGATTTTCACCCACCTAGGATCTACGTATCTACAAATTATATCCTCTTTGATATCTACAAAAGCCCCATCACTGGCAGACGTATCTCAATGGAATATAAACCTCTGCTGTTGTACATGCAAAAGTTAAAAAATAAAAAAGCCCGAAAGCAAGCTACCAGCTCCTCTTGCTCATCAGTCAAAACCAAGCAAAATCCAAACAATGCTTTGTTTCTAAATAATGTCTGAATACATATAAGGGGATGGTTTTTTTTAAGTAAGGGGATGCCAGTTTTACAAAGTGATTTTTCAGAGTATTGGACAGGTTATTTCTTCTAATTCATGCTCTCTGTCCGAGTTTGACAAATTCCTTGACGGTGTCATTTTTCAGCTGTATGTTTATCGAATGTAGAGGTCAATGGTTAGAGGGATGAATAACCTTGAGCAGTTTTCACTGCTGTCAAATATCACAGGAGAAGGTGTTTCTAAATTCCTGTGATTGTCCAAGAACTTTAGCCTAGATTAACTCTTTCTCCTCCACCACATTAAAAAAACAAAACAAAAGAAACAAAAACAAAAAAAGGAGGGGGGAGGTAACACAAACTTGCTATTTTGGAAACTCATAATTCTCTGGGAAGAAAAAAGGGTATTGAGGAAAGGAGGACAACTCCTTTTTTTTTTTGTTGTTATTTTTAATTATGAGATTGGAAATGCTGAGTCACCTCTGTTCCATATGTGTGTGACTGCAAGCAGAACACATGCTCATGTGCTATGAATTTCACAAGGAAGACACAGGAAATTTTTATACTGACAGATGCTGAAGCACCTCGTTCTACTCATATTAGTCTCAAACTCGGAAATGCACAAGTTGTAATTGCAATGCTGTCAACAGGCATCTGACCTTAGATCCAGATAGAGTCTAGTCACAAAGGTTTGGCATGGTGTCAAAGCTAATAATCTCTTGGCAAGAATCAAAGCTTCTTAATTTAGGCTTGGTACCAAGTTAATTTGTCTAGATTGTATCTGGTCCTGATCAGAAAAGTCTATGCAGTGTTGTTTCATGTGAATTTATAAGCTTGGATCTCACCTAGCTTGAACATCTCTGCATTGAACTCCTTTTCATGGCACACACTTTCACCAGAGTCTGTCTGTTCACTTTCCGTAAGCACATAGGAACTGCAAAATTGTTATCGGCTGAGGAAAGCAAAGGACTGAGCAGTTTTAAGCACAAACCAGCATTGCTCTGTCAGATGCCTGCAGAATTACAGCAAAATATAGTCCATCCTGATTTCTTTGTTTTTTTTTTTTTCTTTTTTTTTTTTTTTTGGACACACACATGGCCTATTTTCTTCTTAAACCCATAAACAGGCTGAGATCTCGCACTAGCTTTGAAGACAGAATCTCAAAAACTATTCCAAGCATTTTACAGAAAGGGAGCCTTTGGTAGGATGTTCTCCATAAGAGCTCCTTAACTCTGACACTTTATTGCACTTCTGCAGTACTATTTTAGATCCTTTCTTGGTCAGTTATTTATTTGGGCAGGTAGTGTGGAGGAAAAGAAACTGTACTGGTCTCTACAGAAGGACAGCATTTGTGCCATTTGCTACTCTTTTTATTCTTTTTCCGGTTTTCTGCTGTTTTATTTTCAGTATCATTTTCATATTTTGCCAGGGAGGTTGAAGCCATTACCAAGACAGGAATTTCTCAGCATATTTATATGTGTTATATATATGTTATTATATTCTTCCTGGGGAGGAATAACCCCATGCACCGGTACAGGTTGGGGGCTGACCTGCTGGAGAGCAGCTCGGTGGAAAGAGACCTGGGAGTCCTGAGGGGCAACAGGATGACCATGAGCCAGCAATGTGCCCTTGTGGCCAAGAAGGCCAATGGCATCCTGGGGTGCATCAAGAAGAGTGTGGCCAGCAGGTCGAGGGAGGTCATCCTCCCCCTCTACTCTGCCTTGGTGAGGCCACACCTCGAGTACTGTGTCCAGTTCTGGGCTCCCCAGCTCAAGAAGGACAGGGAACTGCTGGAGAAGGGACAGCAAAGGGCTACCAAGATGATTAGGGGACTGGAACACCTCTCTTATGAGGAAAGGCTGAGGGAATTGGGTCTGTTTAGTCTGGAAAAGAGACGGCTGAGGGGTGACCTTATTAATGCATACAAATACTTAAAGGGTGGGTGTCAGGAGGATGGGGCCAGGCTCTTTTCAATGGTGCCCGGCAACAGGACAAGAGGTAACGGGCACCAACTTGAGTGTAGGAAGTTCCATCTCAACATGAGGAGGAACTTCTTTACTTTGAGGGTGGCAGAGCACTGGAACAGGCTGCCCAGAGAGGTGGTGGAGTCTCCATCTCTGGAGACACTCAAAACCCGCCTGGACGCGTTCCTGTGCAACCTGCTCTAAGGTGACCCTGCTCTGGCAGGGGGGTTGGACTAGATGATCTCCAGAGGTCCCTTCCAACCCTATGATTCTATGGTTATGTAGATTCTCTGGAGATACACAGTTCTGTGATCTAACTCACGCTAGCCAAAGAGATAAGAGAAACTGGATTGATATTCAGCTCTTCTGAAGCTGGGGAAGTATGAAACAGATGTAAATCAAAGAATGAATTTTGTCCAGATTCCTCTGCAATTCTGGATTCTTCTGCAGGAATCTCTCTCATGCATTAACAAGGAAATGCACATTAGATGTTAGACTCTATATTTACTTGAAATTTTCTGATTAAATACCATTGGTAAAAATGGCATTAAGCACTTGCAATAGAATAGCTATATCTGACTCTACTGAACAGTACTTTATTGCTCATTCCTCTTCATCTCATAACAAGGGGCTTCTTAAAGGATCCTACATCATGAGACTGAAAAGGAACATCCAGATAACTGAATTTACAAAGCTGTGATAACAAAAAAAAAAAAAAAAAAAAAATATAAATCAAACCAATGAAAAAAAAAATCCTTGGTTTAAAGACTTCTGAATAAAATGCATAATAAATTTGAAGTCTTGAGTCAGGGACACCTCTTTTTTTTAATCACTCATTTGTTAAGTGTTTCTGTTTTTGTGAACAAGCACATACAAATGACATGAGATAAACAAGCAGGTAACAGTGACTGAATTCTTGTTCTAGAGACCTTGGATCAAACTTGAACTGAAAAGCTGAAAATAACTTTATATTTATTTCTTCTCTTGCAGTTGTTAATGCAACCCAAAACGCAAGAGCTGCTAACAATAATCAGCATCCTATCTAAAAAAACCCAGAGCTATGCAAGACCAGAAAGGCCACGGTATATGGGCTTCCATAAATGGTACACATTACTTGCTTATATGAGAGGAAGAAATCATCATTTTTGCACATTCCAACTTCTGTTTAAGAGTACACTGCTGTATCAATTTCACAATACCCACAGGACATTGCATTCTATACGATAATCATCAGACTCAACATTGCAGAAGACAAATGTAGGGTGAAACTAATGGAGCTCACTTAGGATACTGAAATGGAATCTCTAACTCCATCTCTATTGGTGCCCAGGTATTCAATTCTCCATCCTAGTGTACCAAGAGAACCAGGTATGAACTGGCCATGGGCAAAACTAGTTTGGAAATTCTTCTGTCACAATGACGACGTTTGGAGACAACATTCTAATAGCAGTATCGAACAGAGGCATCTAAAGAGATGACGTCTGCTAAACTTGGGAAAAGATTAGATATTAGTCATCCGTGCTTCCGTGCACATTCCGTGCACGTGCATCCGTGCTCTTCATTCTTATGTTCTCCTTTTGAAGAATCATTCAACCATAAGTTGAGTAGAGTAAAGAAAGTAACAGTTGCAACAAACAAGGCATAAGAAAGTAAAACTGTATGGGCAAGACGCTGGATGAACCACCTCTAGAAGAAACATTGTCATATTTCATAAGTTTTCATAAATATTCAGTGCAGTAAGAAATTCAGTAAGAAATGACTCAGTGGTGCTGTGGGAATAGCAGAAATAGTTCTGTAAGTATTCTATGAGAAGAACAACTTGGCATACATTATATAAAAGAAACTTCAAGTAATCTTTAAGTCTGACAGTACTGGCAGAGTTCCAAGGATCAAATATTTGGGTAAAGCTGTGTACTTAGGGACTGATCAAGAGTATACTTTTCATGATAAAATCTGACTATTGTGAAGACTAATTACTATAGGTTACCAAAAAAATAAAAAAAATATTTGAAAAAAAATATCAAGCATTGCCAGGCTGGAAATGAAGAAGCTGAGGATTTATCAGCTTCTGACAAAAGACATTATTCTTCATTTTCTGGACATTAACTTAGGAAAAATATTGCTGTATACTTGCAAGGAGATAAAATAAGAACTATGATGCAGGCTGTATAATTATAATGCTACCTGACACATACGACTATACTGCATTGTGGGAGCTGAACAAGTGACATCGTGAGAAAAAGTATCGTGTTCTCCTTACAGAGAGCTTGGCTTTCTAGTTTATAAGAAAGAACATAATGGTATTAAGACACATGTCATAAGAAAAGGAGAGCATCTTTGCCATTATGCCACAAGTATGGCAGCAGCATCTTCAAACTCCAAGAGTTTCTAGTAAATCAGTTAATGATTGCCTTTTTAGGGAATAGTGAGACAAATAAACCATAAGGAGTTTGCCAGACAGAACGATCCTGGTACTTAAAGTACTTAAATTCTACTTTTTTCTTTAAGAAAAAAAAAAAGCCACAATATTTTACCCACTCAAGAATGTAAGTGATTTTAATCCTGTTCCTTCTCAATTCTCAGTAGAAATAAAAATAATTCTAAATACATACTAAAACCTGCAACTTATGTCTACTGGAAATAATCAAGATCCAGGCAAAACGGTCCCTATAAAATATCCCTGATCATTTCCCCCAAGACTCCTCTGGGAGTGTACACTGAGCAGCCCTTAACAGAAAGATTTAGCCAATTGAGGATCCTTCCACAAATGGAAAAAGAGATGGAACTGGGCCCCTTGAAAAGAATCAAGACTGGCATATGTGGTAGCCATGAAAGGTCACAGGATAGGCGACAGAATTAAATCAGACATGTAGTTGAATTATACATGAGATTACTTTAATCTCGGTGTTATAAAGAACTGCTGTGCAGTGTCAGGCCAAAGGGCCAAACAGCTGGAAGAGTGGTCCATGGGGCATGTCCCGGGAAGAGCACGGCAATGACAATGTCTTTGACGTATGGTCATGATTACTGTATGTCTGAGCAGCTGATTACATGTGAAGCTAAAAAAAAAGTTGATAGGTACAGGACTATGCCTCTCCTAAGGTTAAAAGAGGCATGTAAAAATCCCCCAAGCCCTTAAACCCCTGTTGCTCTCCCATGCTTCATCGTTACAGACCTGACAAAAATACAACCTGCAGGTAAGAAGACTCTTGAGTAAACTGGTATGTCATCTTGTATTTGTGACATATTGCACTACAATATGGCACTCATAATGAGGACTCCACAGAAAGGTGGATACTACCAACTCCTGATGGAGTCGGAACATGCATTAGTTCACAGGCGGCCCAACGCGCTAATTAGTCACCATGTCTCCAGGTGGGAACAGCTGGACACAAGTCCTTTTTGATGACAAACTGCTCGAATTTGTATGAGCAAAACTATAAAAATTTTGGGATCAAAGCTTTGTATCTAAAGGAACAAATGGTCATTTTCCAATTTGAGGACTGTCATTTATGGGTTTTGTATTTCTTTTACTTTGTTTTGTAGTGTCCAGTTGAGTACTGCGTATCACAGCTAGGGTATAAATAGAACGTGTCAGTCCTTCAAAATCAGGCAGCCTTGCCAATTGGGCAAAGAATTTTGAATTACATTTCCACATATCTACAACATCACCAGACAAAAATGAAAAAAATGCAAATAATATATTTAATACACAAGAAGACAGATGGCAGAATTCATCTTAGTGCGTTCTGACATAGCGGTAGTGCAAGAAGCCAGTTCCTTCCCCTGACAAAATTCTACATCATAGCCAAAGTGGAGCAACCTGATAATTTTGGCAAAAATTGATAGATGGATTTTTAAATTTTATTTTATTTTTAAAATGCGTTTTGGATATATCGAGATTTTTCACAAACCGCCTCTCAGTGTTGGCAAAGAGCGGAATAACCACTCTGTGTTTTGAAATAGTCAAAGTGGACTAAGATTCTATGAGAATGAAATATATTGATTTCTTAATCCAAAATGTCTTTTCATTTTCAAAATATCCTTCCTTCTCAATTAAGTTGTCCCTTAAGTTTTTGTTTTTCAAACAGTGAGGAAAAAAATGTTAGGTGGAACCCTTTGGTCTAGGTTCTTCACCAAATAAAATGAGTTAGACATGCTTTGTAGATAAATATCTGTTATTTTGACAGTTCTGTTGAGAGGATAAGGTCCAAGACTAGGCCAAAGTATATTTATTATATAGTAACAGTTACTATGTTTGCCATAAGGATTATGCTTAGTTCTGTAAACTGTATTTCATGACAAATTAACATGGTAATGAACATATGACTTAGCTACTGGGCTATCGCAGTAGTTCTCACCAAGCCGTAACTATTGACAAAGAAAACCGTGAGACATTACAAAAGCAAACTAGAGAAAAAGAAAATGTCAGCCCTTAATGTAAACTGTGCTTCACTAATATAACAACTTACTCTTGGGGCATTTATAATCAAAGAATCACTACATAAAAATGCCAAAGAAAATGACTACGTATGTGAATGTCTGACGCTGAAAAGAAAACTGATTGATGAGAACAATATTGCGACTTAAATATCGCCTAATCACAATCAGTAACTTTTAGTCTGTCTACCTGCACAACCAAATGCATGTGAAAAAAAGACAAAATTGCACGAATAATTTCACAGGAACACGCAGCTGAGAATCAAAACACATGATGGCAAAAAGCTTCAGTGCACATTTCTTCAAATATTAAATAGCTGAAAATTAAAGTATCAAAAATCCAGACAAAGGGGTATTATGCTTCACAAGGTCTGCATTTGAACTTTTATGTGACAGAATGGTTTGCTTTCAGATCTTTGTGAAAAGTTTTTCCTCTGCCAGCCACTATTCTCCTCTGAAATAGTTTCTACTGCTTCACCGCTGGTCAAATGTCAAATACGCGCAGTGGGGAACCAAAGAACTGTAGCTCGTCCCTATCACCTTGGTCACACCAAAATTTTCTCCAACTACTTTTCACCATTCTGTAGTAAGTAGGTAACAACACTTACCTGCCCTTTGAAGGTATTTCCCAAGTGGGACGCACTGATGAGTGGCATCAACAGAAATACAATTAAAAATCCATCCTTTTATTGTCCTAATAAATGCACAAACTTCAAATGCAGCCATTTTATTCCAATTAATAAAACCCATTGATGCCTGCATGTAATTATTTTAACCTCCTTATGTTAAGAAGTCCAAACACTGCACACAGACTGTGTCAATACCATCTTTTTTCTAGCCAGAGCCTGCCTCAGAGGCTGAAGGGCACGGAGTTCAGTGTGGGCAACACAGCTTCCCAAATGCCAGGACACACTGTTAACACCAACAAGGAGAACTAGCAGTGAGGCAGCCAGACACATCTGCACACACTCTGCTCACATCAGAACAGCACGAGCAGTCACAGATACGCTTGTGACTGCTACTTCTCTGAGCATCAGACTTGTCCTCTCCAACACTAAAAAGACATAAATCAAATCCAAGAGCAAGTTGTAAAGGCTGAAATATGTGGGATTGGCGACAGCCTGAAACAGCTTGTTTAAGGACCAAAAATTTGTGCATGGTCTGTGGCACTTTCTGGAAGACGCATACATAGTTGTTAATTGCCTTTGATTGTCCTAAGAGCCTGAATGTATTTGGGCTTGGGACTAAAAAATTCAAGCAAATAAGGAATGGAAGTGCTATTCAAAGCAATAAAACACCGTGAAGAATGTGTCCTTTCAAAGGACATCACCTTCAGAAAAGGCAAAAAGGGAATCAGAGATACACAAATTGATTTTATGATCATTATTTAATGCAGAAGGACATGAGGGTCCTTTGAAGCTAAAAATTATTCTAATCAAGCTATGATTACCTATTTTCATCCTAAATCAATTTCCCTCATAGGCTTTAGCTGAAATCAGTAAGGTAATAAATGTCAGTCCTGTAAATTCAACGTGAGAGAAAGTTCATAAGCATCTGTTCCTTAAAAAGATTTATGTACAAACTTTGGCATTTTTTCCCCAAAGCCCGATGATGGATGTGCAAAGGTTCATAGCTGTGCCTGACAGGGGCGGACACTTTGTAAAACATAACAAACAGCGCCCTTGTAGATGAAAGGCAAACAGTTAGCCAGGCTTAACCTCTTGGAAAATGGTTACACCTCACCTACAAAGAGAGCTACAATTTACTTTGCTATCATATTAAAAGGTTACTAAAACTACGGAATGGTATGTGCTTCCCCAGGGAATGCAGAGCAGACTGGCAGATCCTGGGCTACAACAGAAGCCTCCAGAGCAATGTGACAGTCCAGAGAGGCAAACTTCACACTTGGTGTACGACAATTCCTCTAGAGGCAAACCAGAATAATTTGGGTTTTTTGTTTATTCTAAAAACACACATTTAATGCTGATGAGAATAAACATTTTGTATCTAATTGCAATTGAGCATGTAGAAGGGCACCAGGACACGGAGCAGAATCCACGGCGGGTCCCCACTAGCTCTTTCATAATCTGCAGGCACCGTTTTAAGTGACCTTGTTTATAACCATAGCCGCCTTTCTAGCAGAAGAGTTTAGAGTTCCGTTGGTTTCCCTGGCAACTATTAGTAATGCAAGCAAGATGCAAGATAGAAAAAATATTTTACCCAGTCCTATTTCCAATAATTGTGCTAATTTCCCTTGCATAGCAAAGGGAATTTTACAGTAAAATTTTCCCTCCCATATTGAGGATGGCCAAGAATAACAGGTAACGCAACAACTCTACCACAGTAAAGGCCTTTTCATACCTCTTTAACCACCACATATGACTCTGCCTAGAGTTGTACAAAATAAATGCTAACCTTTTCTAGAAGTTTTCCACAAATAGCTTTAAATCTGTGTAAGTCTGTTGTGTTTCTGGAGGGAGCAAGGCAGGGAGGTTTAGCAAAACGCAGACACTTCTCCCTGTTCAGCTCCATACCTTTTTCCCAACATATTCCTCTCCTGTTCCATAACACATGGCATATTGGCAGTGGCGCGCATAAACCACACTCCAGAAGAGGCGACTCAGCCTCATTCAGCAGGACTGAGGTGGTGACTTCTCCCTGTTGATTCCTCCTCATTATTATTCTAACACCAACTGAATTCAGCTTCTGCAGAAGTGCCACACTGATAACTTCTTTTCCCCCAATACTGGTCCTCGCAGCCTGCCTTTGCGGCTTACACACGTTCACCTTCTCCACATGAATGTCACATTCAAAAGGGAAACGACTGCTGAGTTGTAAAATCTGTGTCGGTTTATCCTCTGTTTGGCAGAGTCGGCATTTACACGGACAAGTAATACTTGGTCACATTGCAAAGCTTTCACCGGAACTCAGGACTGAGCAGAGGGTGACCTTGAAATCTACAGATGAAAGGAAACATTATGTGGCAACCACAGCTGCGAAAGGCAGGGGAAATCCGCCCCTCAAATAAATAAATAAATAAAATCAGAGATCGGTGGAGAGGAAGAGGAAAGAGTTAAAGATAATAGAGAATGTGAAGATTAAGTGAGGCTGTAGCAGGAAATGGAATTTCAGCCCCCTACTGACAGATCTGGAGGAAAAAAATAGGTATTTGTATTTCTGAAAGACTGTGTTTACAGCAAGGACAAAGGGGCAGGGTAAGTGCGCTTTTAAGTGGGGAACAAAGGTAACAATAACATACAGAAGTTCATTAGGATTTTATATAAATGATTCACAATCTCTATATACTTTTTTCAGCTATAAAGTGTAGATTTACCCTTCAGTATTCCTTCTATACCTTCAAAAACATTTTCAGATTTTTACTGAATACATGGACAATTCTCTACTCAAATCGTTTTTACAGGGAAAAAAAGGGTTTTTAGAGAACATAAAAAAAAAAAAAAGACGACGACTCTAACCTATTTAAAGCCCTGTGTCTTCACCCACAGGCTTTTCTGTCTGTGCAAGCCCGTCTCATTAACGTAATTTTATCTCCAGACTAATTGAGTCAAGCCAGATGCAGTCAGCAACAGGGTAACACATCTACTCTTTCCAGGCATTTCTAGCAAATCAGATGCACGAAGCCTGGAATATTATTAGCATTCTTTAATAAAACGCACCAAGGAAAACTGCGTTGCTTAGTAATGTAACTCAGAAGCTCCAGTTTTCAAAAGGTAAATCCAGAGAGAGCATAAAATTACTTCATAGACACGGAGGGAGTGAAAACCGAAGTGGGAAGAAACAAATTGTACCAAACTGACCTTCTGTGTACCAAGTCAAGTGACAACCAAATCCCGTAAGCACATGTGCCACTCTCAGAAAGGGTATTTGCTTTAACTCAGGATCTGCAGTTGTCTTCGTACATCTGCAGCCCAGTGCAGACTGGTGCAGAGATGCCTGAGCCAGCTACGAACAAGCAAGCCCTGAAACTTGCCACAGGATAAATACAGCAGTGAGGTGCTAATTAGCACAGCCAGCGCAAACCCACTGCTTCCAGGTGCTGGTGTCACTGTAAGACACCCTTCTGTGTCATGTAGAAGTACCGACTTGCTGATTGTTAGGTTAGACTCTTAACCCAGGGTCAAACTGTGCTATACAAGCCTCTGCTATGTAGAACTTAACAGACATTGTGCTATTTGTTATTTTTCTTTAAAAGACCCACCACTGGCAAACAAGGGCCCATGAAAGACTCTCACTTTTCACTTTCCTTTTCTTGAAGCGATGTCTGGCTTTAATGTTCACTGAAAAAGCAACCCTGAAACGTAACCTGAGTGGCTCAGAAACCTGGAAGGCAAATGAAGAAAATCATCAGGAGAAAAAAAAACAAACAAAATCCTCAATCGTCCAATACATGGAATTTGAGCATTCATATCTCAATCTGTATCATCCATGCTGTATTTCCAGCCCTTTACAGAGGGAGTGTATAGTTTAGACACTATTCCCAGCACATGTTTTGGAACTTTACTGGTTTGAAAATACCATTCAATAGCTTCAGTAACTCCGCTGTCACCTCAGAGACACAGTCAATCTTACACCAATGGGGAGCACAAACAGAAGATATACGTCCATTCCTCCTTCCACTGCTAGATTCTCCAGTTTTACACTTAGCCTAGTAAGGTTCCTCTCATGGCAAGGGTTGTGGACAATTGCCTCATGAAGACAGATTTAGGGTAATTCCCACTGTCTTAACCCAGCAAGCAGAAATGACTGTTCCAGTGATCAGATCGGATTTGATTTTTAGCTCTCACTAAACAGTGCTGCCCTTTTAACAGCCATAATTTGCAGGTCAAAAACAACTACAAGTGCACTTTTGTGCCCTCTAACTGCATCAAAACATTATATTTGTGTTTCTGATTACACTCATTCAGATGTCCAATGACAAGCTCCATTTGGAAGTAATTGTGATAACAAAAAGGAACTAAATCACAGCATTTTGGTATTACCTACAGTGCCATACCATTTTACTAGGGCAATGCTGTCCAAGAAGGGAAGACGCCCTGTTTTGATGAACCAAGTTAACTAAAGAATCTCTCTGATAAATTCTCAGTCAATGACAACGCTTTCACAGTCATTTTTCCACACGTGCCTCTCTTCTTTTGCAATTGTGGCTTACACAGAGATCTGTCAGGGCAGAACCAAGGATTTACAAACGAATTCCTCGACCACACTCCGCTGCTCTTGCAGCTGCACGCAGAAAAGGACAATTCAGTCTCTACTCTGGATTTTGCCTCTGTTTTTCTTTGGGAAAACATGCATACTTCTGTTTGGTGCCACATGTACATAACGTGTATTATAATGAAAAACAGCAATTCTAATTAGCCTCATTTGGTCATAGAATCATAGAATTATTTAAGTTGGAAAAGACCTCAAGGTCATCAAGTCCAAACATAAAATGGCACAGATCAAAAAAAGGCAGTATAGATATAAACCCAAACATAGCCCTGTGTTTCTCTATCTGAAAGGGCATACCTCCACAGATGCTGGAGCACAGTATAGAGACCTCCAACTAACTCCAGAACCAGCCTAATTGCATTTTCCTCCCTTTGAGAAACAATTCCTTGGAACAAAAAACATTCCTGCCATCAATAAAAATGACTTGGTAAATGAAGATGCAAAATTCTCAAAAGGTTCAACAAGAAGGTTTCACACCAAGTACATTATGGAAGGAGATACTAAGATGCTAACTTGGGCATTACAGTTAAAACCAAAAGCAAGCAAAAATTTACCTTTAGCCCTCAAAACCAAAGTAAATAAGATAAGAGATATCACAGCATATAACATGACTGAGTTCAGTCCTTAAATAAAATCTACAATAGCCAGGAAATATATTCACACAAATGTAAGAAGACAACACCTAAAGAAATCTTTAAGAAAGGTCTGTGATAGGGAAACACATAAACAAAACAAAAAATAAGAAATGCTCTCATTGGCCAAGTTTTCCTGATACCATACTGCATATAGGACTTTGTTTCATAAACTTTCAGATTGTGTACTAAATTTGATGTTTCATCCTTTACGAGCTGAAACAAATGAAAGCAAACAAAATTTCAGTGGTGCATTTTACCCAGAAGAAAGATGCAATAGGGATGCCCTATAACTTTATTACACAGTCAAATATTTGTAGATGTGTTTGAGGTAAAAAATACCCACGAAATTTAGCCGTGGAAGTGCCAGCAATAGAGTGCTATCATAAGAATTCATCTTTTTCATTAAAAGCCTACTCAGAAGCGTCTTCTGCCGTAACGTGGCACTGTATCTATGGGTTTAATGCATTAACTCAAGTTACTGTTTAAAAAAGCATTCAGTTTAGTCTCTATAAATTCTGACGCTTAGACTGTAAAGAATTTTTGCAACATTAAAATACAAAAGCTACTATTAATCACCAGATTATGCAAAATTATGCTTATGGAAATACCTCTGTAGTTTAGCAAGAAAATTATCAATGGAAATTGCATGAAACTGAGATGAAACTGCTTAATATTTACTACTAAATTTAATATTTACTTACTAAAATTACCATTATAAATGCTTATAAATAACAGATTATGTGGAAGAGCAAATACAAGCGTTGTTATTCTGAAGATACATCTTGTTTTCTATATTTTATAAAAGTGTTTCCAGTAAAATGTTTTGCACAATATTAATTAAAATACAAACCAGGACTTTTTCCTCTTAACTGACTTTCTTTAAAAGAATAGCTTCAAAGCTATGAGAAATAATTTCCACCTGTGAAAAAACAATGCTCCTTATGAATAAGTAGCTACAAATTTGCACATGAATCAGCTGAATTTCAGAACTACCTCAACAAAATAAATCACTCAAAATGACATCGGAACACTGAAAATTTTCTGCAAACAACAAAACAGTATTAAAGGAGACTGGGGGACACATGTCACACAACGCGTAAGTGATGATACACACTTTGCTCAGACTGAACCTTGATTCATCCCTTTCTAAGGTGGTGATGAGCTTCAGAATAGTGAAGTTGAACGGTACAGAACTGTCCCCCTTTGATCACGGTGGAGAAGTTCAAATAGAGTGCAACCCCTCTCAGTAGCAAAAATCGTGAGGTGAAGTGTTTTGAATGTAAACAACCTGGCAGAATTTAACAGCAAATTCTACATCCAGAGTTAATTTTAATGTGAATGGGGAGACAGGAACAGGACAGACTTTGGTCTGCAAAACCACTGGGGAGGAATCAAACTAGTGCAGTGTGGAGAAGAAACTGAAGGTCTCAGCGGAAGAGATGGGGAGCAGATCTCTAACAGCAAGAAATCTCTGCTCTGAGATGCGCAGAGCTCTCCCTCTGTGGGAGAGGTTTGCAGAGTCATGAAAATTTTTAATAAAGTTCTCTCACTGCCCAACTTTAAGTGAGACAGCAGGATATATTGCCATTTCTTGGTTTTCTTCCCGAATTCTTAAATATTTAGATTTCATTTGATACTGAGAATTCATTTGTAAATAGTTTATGACAAAGCTAATAAATTATGAATATATATTTGGAGCACTCAGGTAATTTTGGTATGAAATGAGTTCAACTGGCAGAGAGCTTGCTAAAATCCCAGCTTACAATTATAGTTACAAAACTTTCTGTTGATATATTTGCTATATATTCACAATATTACTAGGTTTTGTAATGTGTGTAACTTCTAATAATAAAAGTTTTGACCCATTATAATTAAAGAAGCTATGGCATAATGAATAAAAATTTTAAAAATGACTAAAATTTGCTTTCAACATGATAAATTTTGAATTTACATCGGGTTACTGATTCATACGTACTGGAAAATTTACCAGTTAATCCAACACCTCATTTAAATGCAGAAAAATTATTTTGCAATGTACTTTTCACCTCATGTAAAGTCCGAGGTAAATAAATAACAGCAAAAATTGTGATAAATTACTGAATAATATTCATTGTAAAATACTGCTGTAAAAGTTAACTTCCCATACCTCACTGGATATATAAAATTTATCTTCAGGTCTTCAGTATTAGGAAGGAACAATACTTTTTAGAAAAATCCTTTAAAAAATATTTATATTGAACACAAGGTTACCTCAAAGCTATAATTTAGGGTTTTATCTAATTATGGATACTTTCTCTTTATTATGCTGCTAGATGGGAAATTGGTAACCAACAAAACTAAAGGTGAGATATAAATCTTCCTGTTCATTTCCATCATATATTTCCTGAACTCTGAAGAGAAAGCTGAACCAGTGTGGATCCCACACACCAGTAAACACAAGAGAATTTCCACCACATGAGCAGTTCCCTCCATTCCCAGGTTCCACAGCTGTTTGCTCCACTTCAAGCATGCTAGTTTCTTCTCAGCTGTTCTGAATGGAGCCCACATAGTATATTTTTTTTTTTCCATTAATCTGACTTCTCACTTCACTTAATTTTGGTATCACAGAATCATAGGGTTGGAAGGGACCTCTGGAGATCATCTAGTCCAACCCCCTGCCAGAGCAGGGTCACCTTAGAGCAGGTTGCACAGGAACGCGTCCAGGCGGGTTTTGAATGTCTCCAGAGATGGAGAATCCACCACCTCTCTGGGCAGCCTGTGCCAGGGCTCTGCCACCCTCAAAGTAAAGAAGTTCCTCCTCATGTTGAGATGGAACTTCCTACACTCAAGTTTGTACCCATTACCTCTTGTCCTGTTGCCAGGCACCATTGAAAAGAGCCTGGCCCCATCCTCCTGACACCCACCCTTTAAGTATTTGTAAGCATTAATAAGGTCACCCCTCAGCCGTCTCTTTTCCAGACTAAACAGACCCAATTCCCTCAGCCTTTCCTCATAAGAGAGGTGTTCCAGTCCCCTAATCATCCTGGTAGCCCTTTGCTGCACCCTCTCCAGCAGTTCCCTGTCCTTCTTGAGCTGGGGAGCCCAGAACTGGACACAGTACTCCAGGTGTGGCCTCACCAGGGCAGAGGTGTCTTTGTTTGTTTCTTTGCTTCCCAATTGAAAATAGCTTAATTGCCAAATTTCACCAGTAGTCTTTATTAGTCAGGTTATGGCTTATCAAATCAAAATCCATAGTGCTACTCCCCTGTCTTACGCTTCCTCATTGAAAAAGCCTGCTATCCTTTAAAGCTCTGATTTAAATTTCTGCTTAAAGTAACTTTGAGATCTAGCCTGTTGGAAAGTGCTGTAAATAAGATGCTTCTATTTTTTTCCACGATTTTCCAATATTCCATTAAAAAATATCGTATACACTCAAAAAAGTAATTTACAACCTGATATCAAAACAAAGTTTACATTACAACCAAAGACTGATTCATGCAATATTTTTTTCAATAGGATCTTGTGAAAATTATGAAAGCGATTTTTGTCAGACTTTAGTTATAAAATCCTTTTTGGAAATCTTAAGTTTTCAATGCATAGAGAAGTCATTTTCTCTCTCAATTCTAGCCATAATTCTTTGAAGTCATATTACTTTGAATGTGACTTCAGAAAGCCACAGAAACATGAATGAGTGAGGCAAATGAGACTTAACCCTAAGTTTAACTAGCCATGAGTCTAATTTTACACCAACAGTACCTTCTGTTGACTTAAAAAAGAATATTATTTGAAAAATCATCTATGATTACATGATTGATGCCTGTATTTGCAGTATACGGTGATGAAAGAAAATCCATACTATATTTTATTGAGATAAAGTACTATATTTTCACCTGAATGGTTCACAAGTTATATGTAATTTAGCAGCATACCACATACTTCTATATGCTGTGTATAAAGACAAATTTACTCCAGTCTTCTGTTACTTGCTTCTCCTACCCCAAAATACCCCACGGTCTTCTCCTGTAATGTGCTGTGGCTTACCAGTGAATTCATCTTCAAGCTCCAGTAATTTCTGAGATGCATGTTACTGGAGGTATAGGTTATATAGTAAACATACGGTACTTGTAACAAAGAATATAATTATTGTCAGTAGCCTAAACAGTGACTGCACAGGACTTTAGACTAAAAAGACATATTTACTAGTGAAATACCAAAATGCCTTAACCTCTGCCACAAAAAAAACATTAGCGTAAGATTTAAAGCTTGGTAAAATTAGATGCTCTGATATATTTTTTCCAAACAGATCTGTAATTTGATATTCTACTGTTAAAGAAAAAGAAGAAAGGGAACTTTTTTTTTCTTTGATGATAAAGAAAGATAACCCTGGGGTGAAATTCAAAGGTTCACTTGAAAAGGTCCCTTTTTCATTCATGTCTGGTTTCTTTTTTATATTTTTCTTCTTGGAGGTAATTTCAAGCTGTAATTTGTTCTTGTACACAGTTTGTAGATACTTTGATAAAAAGCGGGGAAAAAAAGAAACCCCACTGGTAAGATCAACTAAGGTTGCTTTGGAGCAAAAGCAGGATTGCCACATTTCTGTCCAGACTTTCACATAGGGTATGTAAATACGCTGAATGGTACAAATGCAGAAACCCCTCATTTCACACAGATGGATCAAAACATACTGGACTTCTTGGGCATGAGCTATAAATTTTATCTAGCCATGCTGATCCCACGTGTTCCTGGAATTTCTGGACATCTAGCTAATCCCAAACACGTAAAGCCCTTCTATCATCCTTCACTAAGCAGGATGGATGAGCCCTCTCTGTCCTTCTAGAAGTTTCATCTTTCAGTCTCCTCCTCTTTTCTATTGTGTCTATCAGCCCAGATAGGACCCATTCCAGTCTCTGGACCCATTCCAATACTCATCCCTTTTTGAAACTGCGTAACGAATAATGAGGTCTTAGCGGGCTCTTAAGCAACAATATCCATACTTTCCTATTTCACTTGGAAACACCTTCCCTAACATATTCCAAAATCATATGTAATGTCCCAACAACTATACCAGTCTCTAGTCATTCTGTCATCACAATTATTTCCTTGATCTAACGAACCATTTGCAACTGAAAAGCCTCCTTCTCTGGAAGGAATAGTCATTACCATATGATGCTCATGCATTACTGCATTTTAACCTAATTCATCACTCCATTCTTCAAAGTTATCCAGGACTTTTTACAAAATGATGGATCTTCCTTTACATGTGATTTTCAAAGTTGTGCTCACTGCAGCTTTAACACTTCATATTTTGTTCTGGACTTTTACAAAGACAATACTGAACAGTTTTGACCTCATGAAAAAGATCTTCAAAAACGTCACTAATAATTCTACTACCTTTCAAGTAAATGAGATTTAACTTCCCTCTCAGACACTAATTCAGATTAATAGACAGGTTGAGATTACCTTTTATGCTACTTGCAATTTTAATTATTCTGTGCAAGACCTTATTCATCACTGGCAGCGATACTTGTGTTCTGCATTACTGAACCCAGTCTCTCTCTTTGCAACAAAGAGGCCGGACTCACATTAAATCCTCAGGAACTTAAAACAAAAGAAGACTTTTGATAACTAAAAAATCAGTAATTAAAGAGTTAATGTATCAAAAAAAGTGTGGGGGAGGAACAAGAAAAGGAGAACAAGAATATGAGACTTAAACATAAACAATCAGGAGAACAGCGTTGTTACTACACATCCTTGCAAAAGGAGATATACCTAGTAGAAAAGTCAGCCAGTTCTACCATATTTGTTTGCGTGACTTCAGCTTGCAGTCTAAAGTTCATAATCTACATAAAATGCATTACAATTGTGGTTGTTACCTTAATCATTCTCTAAAAAATTTGAGCTGTGGATTTATTTAATCCTTGCAGCGTGCTTTGTCCTTACAGTTTCTTTTTAGCTTAATACAGTACTTATTTTATAGCTGTCTGTCTGATACGCCGGTGACAGGCAGCACGCACTTACAGAATTAACGATAGGCTTGTTTGCCATCTCAGCCGTTGGCGGCTGACTGATGTTGAGACCTGTCTTCTGAATTTTTGTCTCCAACAAATTATAGTCAGGATTGCCAATAAAATGTTGAATTGTGATGCCAGTATCAACGCCACCAAATGTCTTCCAAATTATGAAGCCATCTAAACCAATAAAATTCTGTTTTCTCTTCTTCCACTAAATCACTGGCCCATTTCTAGCACACATGTACACCAAGTAGCTCTATCTGCACAAATCATGATTTTTCGTAAAAAAGGCCAAAGCAGCTCAATCAAAAAGATTTTTGTTCCATAAAAAACAGCTTAATGTTTGTTTTTCTTTTTTTCCTCAAGGTGGATAACCATTTATGATTTAAATCACTGATAAAAGCAATGGCAGTTTAGTATAGCCCTTGCAAACCAAGGTACTCAGATACAACTGGATTAGCCAAAAGTTCCTGTTTCTTTCTAACCACTGAGAAAATTAAAGTACAGGGAGGTTATTGTCTTTTGAGACAACAGCCAAGACTGTAATTTCTGTCTTTGAGTCAGTCTTGGACTAGATTTCTGTGGTCTCAACCTAATGCTCCAAGTCAGAGGTAAGACTGAACTTGAATATACTTTTTTCCAGGCTTGTCACTGAGAAATATTTTAGCAAATCTATGTTTCTGAGAGACAAGATAAGTAGGATCAAACCTACAAATGTATAATTTAGCCACCAATCTTCAAATTTGATGGAAACAAAGAACCTGAAATCATGTGCATCTGGCCTTACCATTCCAAGATAAAACATACGGCAATAAGAACAAACAAAAATCAAACAGAACTATAAAAGTTCCAGATATGTAGTCCCAGCACTTTGAAAGGATGAGGCAGGAAATAATTTATCCAACACAGTTTGATTTTAGATGTGCCCTTCAAATACAAATGTGAACTAAATCAGAATAGCTTCCTACACTGCATACGTTATAGGGACAATATTGGAATTACTGGGGGGAAATCTGGCCTGTGCCATGCAGAAGGTCAGACTACAAGATTATTATGGTCCCTTCTGATTTTCAGATCTATGAAACTATGAATAATTTAAGTAACTTTGCAGGACAAACAGAGGAACTGGAGCTTAACAGCTGAGCAGGGAAAAAAAATTCATCTCACCCACCAAATGAAGTTAAGCAAGATTTGCAAATATCTGCAAAAAAAATAACGTTTCAACAGTGAAGAGCTGTTTTCACAGCCTTACCATGGCCAATATAGCTGGTTTTGGTATTTTAACCTACTTACTACAGACACGGAGTAGAGCTGTATGGAAACAAGAGGCCATGGTTACATGTCTACTTTAATCTGGCATTAGCCCAGGATGCTGCTGAAGAGGAGCATCTGTCCAGACATCCAAACAAGTATCCCATTCCCATCCCTTGAGAGAACCGCTGCAGCTTCACCAAGTGTCTGCACAAGTGCTAGTGGCAGCACAACGGAGTCAGGGAGATCACGTAGCCGTGGCAATTGGAAAGACAGGAGTGAATTTATGTCAGATTTAACTGATGCCATAATCATGGTCTGGGTCACTACTAGTTCAGTTGACTGAAAAGCCTAACATAGTAGCTCAAAGCACAAGCATGCTTACTTTCTAACTTGTACTAACTAATACTCTGAAACTTGTACAGTGGATTTTTATGTCATTACTTTTGTACTTGTGACCCAAAGATTCAGTTTAGCAATTCCTTCATTACAATTCACGCTCCACCACTGCACAGACTCAGAAAGCAAGCTGCTGAATACAAACATTTGAATTTAAAAAAAAACCCAAGTCTGCCAATAAAGCCTTTATATGCAAACACGAAGAGAAAAATAAACACTCCTGTCTTTGGCCTCCAAAGGAACTATCTCTTCTGTGTTATTAGAGATAGAAATACGTTAAGAATTCTATCAAATGACATGTTATTTTTAACTATATTCATATCACAATAAAAAAAGAATGATGTCCTCTGTGGGGAGACAAACATTTAAAAAGCGGGGAATTTTGAAAAGGAAATCCTGAAAGATAATGTACAAAAGAGTAAAGATGAAGATAATTTTCTCCATTCAGCCTGTAAAGGACATATAGGAAGTGAAATAGTTTTCTCACAATCCAAATTCTTTGCATGTAGGAACCTATTATCAGCACTAGTGATTGCTACTATCCAAGAGTGCATCATGAAAGACCTCCAGAATCCTCATAGACCATTGAAAGTCTATTAATCTACAAAGCTGAAAAATATCTGGCAAAACCAGCTACAGGAGAACTGCACTGATGTGTCCATCAGATCGTCAGAGGATATTTACATTCTTGTGTCCCATCTAACCAACTAAGAGGCTGTGTGGCTCCACAGCTGCTGTCCATCCTTTTTGAGCACTTCTTGAGAGACAGTGAAGAGGCATCATCCTTGATCTGAAAAGGCTCTTAGTTCACTATTACTGTTTGCATGACTAAAATATTTACAAGGCCTTGGCCACTGTACTAGTTGCTATAAAGAATAGAGGCAAAAAACATGGTCCTGATATTACACTGAATCTCCAAAATCTCTTGTTTTCACAGCCTTTTTATGTCCCCATGAGCTCCTCTAGACCTCTGCACTCCATGTTTGTTAGATCATCTATCAGGAGGTGATCAAATAAAACCAGTTGTTGATTCCCTGGTTTTTCACAAAACAGCCCAGGTTTTTCACAAAATTTATTCTGACGTCCATAAATAGCGTAAACACTATCTGGTAGTCAAAATAAAAATAAAAGCCCCCTTTCAGTCCGCAAATATAACTTGAAGAAATTTATATCTAAATGGAATCAGCAATATATCCTCAGCTGCAGAGAAGTAAAAATGTGCCCATGAGTCTGCTCGTTTGAAACTAGGAAACTGCATGCTGCAGTCTTTCACCTATTTCTATTCATAGTTGTTAATTTTTAAAGAGACCAAAACAGCAAGAGGACAGAACAGTCAATCCTGTCAGATCCAGAGAAAAAACACATTAGTCACCTCCCGAAGTGTGGCTCCTTATTCCAGCCCTCCTATGGTTTATTTAGCAAAGTCAGTGTTCTGCTTTTTCTCTTTATCCCAGATGCTGTGCCTCCCACTCCACCTCAGCTAACTGTGCTCGTGCTTCGGCTTGCCAGAGAGAAGCAAAAGAGGAACACCATCCCTAATGCTCCACTCTACCACAAAACTCCATCTTCTTAGCCACAAATGGACTTTGTTGCCCTTCCTGTTACAGCTTTTACTTAGGGATTCATTTGCTTGGGAACCATGGACACACAGAGGAATCACAGCCACGGACTTGCTATCCCAGCGCTGACTTTGTGGTAAATACTGTATAAAAGTTCCAGCTGTAAAACCCATAATTTACCTGATCCTGTAGATTGCTGACAGATGAGATAGGAGATGCTTTTAGAGCTGTCTCAGCAATAGTGTAGAGGTTGTGTAACCCTCTTCTAATGTTCTCCAAACTCTTCGTTGCTTTTATGATAGATTCCACTTCATTTAAAATTTCTTGTACATCGTTTGTTTGAGAAAGACTAAGAGTTCATTCCTCCAGCCCTGACAGTGCGTAAAGCCTGATGGGCTTACTTCATGAAAGTACCTTTACTTTCATGAGTCAAGTTTCACAGATTTTCTTGAGCCTCATTTTCATCTTTCAGATTCAGGAGTTCCCCATGAAGGCGTTAATGCTTATAGCCAATTACACAGATTTTTATAACTCAGGAAACATTACATTCAATATAAAGTTACTAAAAAGACTGGAATGCCCAGACTACAGTGGGCCTTTTTTTTCAATACTTTGCCCTTTCCCTTTATGATTATAAGCATGGTTTTGATAATAAAAGAGCTGTCCCATAGGTTTGATCTCCTAGATACGCTATCTTTGTAATGAAACAGTATCTCTTTCTCCCTCCCTCTCGAGTGCCTGTTCCATGTGCTATCAAGTCTGTCCGCCTGTCTTTCCCTACTTTCTTCCAAATTCTTCCCTTGGCAGTGGCCCCCCTGCACTGTTCCAAGGTCATTCTCCCCTTGAGGCTTTACTATTTCTTGACTAATTACTGCGATAAAGAAAAGGTGTCCCTGCAGAGATTTGTACTCTGGAAGACTAGATGCCTCATAATACCAGGACTAACAAAATGCCTCAAAAAATATTGACTCATAAATAACACAACATTAGTATTTGGAAGTGTACGTGGGTCTCTACAAGAACAAAAAGAAAAGTAAAAGTATTTATGCATAGAAATTATAATGTAATACAGAAATAGTGTAACAGAACTTCTACTGGTACTAAATTTTTAGTTGAAACAGTATCTTTGGTACACTTAAACCACAATTCAATAAGCTTCCTGACGTGGAATATTATCTCACTCATTGACTGTACATAATTATGCAGGGAACAGAAGATTACTTCGTGAAAATAAATAAATGAATGAAATCTATACTGAACCTTTTCATGTGCAACCTGCTTAATTCAAGCAGAAAATATTTGCATCCTGTCAAAATATTCATAGTGGAATAACATTTACCACAAAATGGAAATATACTACAGGATGATCAATGCGGGGGAAATAAAAGATTTTTTTTTTAACTACTAGTTGCAAGGTGAGAAACATTCTAAGTACTCGGTTACTAAATTAGTCATTACGTGAGATCACATGAGAGAACGGCACCTAGGCCGAAAAACAACAACAACAATTTAATACTCAAAAGATGACCTGTCAGAACAAAGAACAATACAGCATTCCAGTTGCATAAAAATATTTCATAAAAATATCACAGAAAGGAACCGATAGGTTGAAGATCATTGTATTCTAGCTGAAAAATAAGCCTGGTAACGAGCAAAACAGAAGGAAATTTTAACTCCTTAGACAATAAAAGTAGAAAGTAGGGGTTTTTTTCAGCAATTACATGATTTACATGCATAGCAAGAAAAGCCTACATGATAAATAATCTTCACATCTGACTCAACCTTCTGTCCTTCTTTTGGCCTGATATACCCCATTTTACATCTATTCCAGAAACTGCAAGGTCGAGCTGTGTGATAGACTGCCTAGTTATATTTAATTTGTTTGGCCCATCCTAGTTGTAAAGATCTGACGTGGTGATATCTGTCATGACCCATGGAAGACCGTGGGATAATCTCTCAACAGTCACAAGTTCCTTTTCTCAGCACTAGCAAGGTTTTGTCTTGGGTCTACAGTACAGATGAAAAGTATCAACAATTTATTTAGGCAACCTTCAGAAGGACAAGAGAGAGTTTTTCCTTTGCCTTAAATACCCCTAGTTCATCGAGCAGCAGAAGCTAGGCTGTTGTGCCTGAATGAAAACAGATTGCACACCAGCCATATATGTTTGCTCCTTTTCCAGGATAGGTACATATAGTTGAAAATAATCAGCCTTCACAGACGAATTTATGGAAGAGAGACAAGGAGATACAGACACTGAGTTCCCCCTCTCTCCCTGCCCAGACTGCAGATGCAGGAACTCCCTGTTTAGCATTCCCGCTTCTTTCCTGCGTCCCAGTCCGTATGTAAAGAGAGTAACAGAGTCGATGTGCTCTTTGGAAGGGATGCTTGTCCCTCCCAGCCAAAGAGGTCTCAATATTGCAGTCACATGTTGGAGCACGGCTGCAAAATTTTGCTGCTGTCACTCACAGACAGGCTGCAGCCACTTTATTTTTACTACAAATATAGCCAAATTTTTATTTCATTAGTGCTACATCCTCTGATAAGCAGAGTCTCCCAAGTGTGCACTATAAATCAGCACTTGAAAGACATCACACAAAGCTCCATTAAGAACATAACATTTCTCATACCCTCATAATTAGCTGTAAATTAGCTGTAAAACTCTTACTTAAAACAAGAAGCATTGCAAGTATTCTAGTACAAATAACAACTAGGGGTGCACTCTTTAATTGGTGTGTATGTCTGCTTCCACAAACAGAGCATCATTTGGTCTCTGTCTACTCTTTTATTCTAAGTGACAATTGTAGCAAAAAGAATTTTTCTCCTTGCTTGAGACAGATGATAAGGACTGTTGCAGTTAGAGAACAGTAATATTACAACTGCATAATTGAATCTGACTGAAAACCTCTCCCAGTTTGCTGCATCCTACTACCTAAAATTCAACCCCTCGAAACAACAGTATTAAAGACTTTCAGCTAAAAGCCAATGTAGACATATGCTTTCCGAGGAGCATCTTCTGCAAAGATCATATATATGTTACCCACATATTCCTCCTCTTTTTTTTTTTTTTCCTGGTTGTATTTCAAAATGTCAATTTTCACACAGCCTTACAATTTGGCTACTAGCTTGCTAACTGACCATCTTGTTCCACATATTCTCTTTTTTTCTGTTGAGATGATCTGAACAATTGTCCTCAAGTTTGTGTAGAACTGTCAATATTAGAAACTCATTTGTTATCCACAGTTAATTAGACATAAGGCAGTTTCATCGGACATGGCTTTTCTCTATTTCCTGGCTGTCTCAGTGTAGAGACATGGGAATGCCAAGCTACTAATGCGATTTGAGAACGGTTTCTTTGCACAGAAAGCTGTGATATTACAGATGGGGGCATGACATGAAATAACATAATATAACAGCCTTTTATTTTTTTAATAGAATGTTTTCCCAACTGTATTCTCTTTGGTAATTGGATATACTGAATCTAAAAAGCTCCACTGTATAAACACAATGAATTCATTGGATTTACAGTTTACTAGAACTCAAAAATATTTTAGGATTAGCATCTGTATGCTAGATGGTCCAAATGCTGATGAGGACATCATGTTCATGCAAAATTTCATACTCAGTTATGAGATTTCTGCCTGTGCTCTTCGCTAAATTGACTCACAACCCTACCTGCTCTACAGTATCAGAATGGAGATTATTTCTCATTAACTCAAAAATTGGAGACCCCTCCACATACAAAGCCCTTGTGACTTTCGCAACAAGGTAGAACTACTACTTTTCTTTCTTAGAAAGGTACTAGTCAACCAATTAAATGAGTACTGATATCCGTGGAGGTGAGATAAAGTTACAGAAATAGATATTAATGTTTTAATACAATGCAGTAATGTATTGTCTCTCCTGAAAAAGACACAAACCAAGAAATTCTAGGTTACATACTCCCACCACTACATGCACACAGCTTTCATATGCGTAAAATGCAATTCCATTCCTCTAGAGCCACACATGGATGCCACCTCAGAGAATCACAGGCAGAATTCGGAAGACAAAAAACTCTTTCAATTAGCAGTATATATGTATTTGTATCTTTTAACCAATGCACCCCTCTCATGGACATAATTATACCTGTATAAACTTGGCTCATCTTCTTTTAGTTAGTATAGTTAATTTCCTTCCCAAATGAATAAAACCAGTATCATTAAAACAATTTTATCCTGATATCCTTACAACCACACAATGATTCTGAGGGACAAAATGTCGTGCCCTTTTTGTTTTAAGCATATACTTAAACTTCAGTGAGAATATAAGTTTATCCAGGTATCAATAATTACCTTTCCTACTCAAAATGCTTGAGTTGTTAATATTAGCTCCCCATGTTCAGCACCAGTTATCTCACACTCTGCTATATGCAGTTGCGCTACCTTTTTGGTAGGCTCAGCATATTGGGTACTACGTACCAACACTATAGAAGATTCTTATTCTTTCAATCTGCAACAAAATAAGATTGCTTATGGCATTTCATAGGTGAATCTACAGGGACTGGCTAAAGATCTGTAGTGTCTAATACTCAGTGCAAAGATTTTAATTATTCAAAGCTATGTAAAACCAAAATGTGGCAATTCTTTAAAATGTATCCTTTTTATATCATTATCAACAAAAAGTAATAATAATTTCTTCAGAACTGATAATTTTCAACAACACTGTTTTCTTTTCTCACTGTTTTCAAGCCACTCCTTCTTTCAACTTAAGAGAAGACATATTTTCATTAGGTTTTACATTTCTATTGTAACAAAATGTTTCCAGTTTATCGAAACTGCCTTTAAAACACACTGTATCAAATAAATAATAGCATATTCTTTCCTAGAGCAACTGCAATTTGGTAAAATACTTTAATAATATTTAGGTCATGTTTTTTCCTCAGAACAAAATAAATATGTATATTTAATATCATTTAATAAAAATATCCTTTGTTGCCCTTATAGCAGAACATTTTGGTCAGTTTTCTAGCATGCAATTTAAGGCATTTCTCTGTAAGCTGTATGTCATTTAAACGACAAATTGTTATGGTGCTGACCCAAAATGCAATGCAGTCACTACAATGCATTGACTTCAATAAACATTAGACTTTTTTTTTTTAAGGCACATGTCGAGCATTAGATATGTGCATAACTCATTCATGTGCAGAATACATCTTCCATTAGAACAAAAAGGTTTTGCAAGCACTAATACTTGTCTGCTTCGGATGTCTTCCGTCCTTACAAGAATGAAAGCAATAGGCTGAGGACAGGCACATAGAAGAACCTACCCACTGATATTATTTTAATCACTGTTCACTCCTGCTTCTGCTTTTCTGTGTGGCTCCAAGCTAGTTTCTGCGGTCATACAGTGGTTCCTTTTCAAAGAATACTCTTTTCTAACAAACTTTCCATCCAAACATTTACATTTGTTTAATTCAAAAAGCTATCTGACGCTTAGGATGAAACCACTTAACATGTGAAGAAAACTTAATTAAATAGGACTGATTTGCACATCAGTTGCAAAATAGAACAGCACTTCCCTGGACACATTTGTCCAGAAAGTTCTCTTTGAGCTTCAGTCTGCTAACTTTACTTTGTTGCTGATGTTAAAGTGGGTTTTGACTGAGTAGAGAGGTTGAGATTCAAATTTTTAAAGGTGAAAATTTCCCATGCTAAAGACCATCTCAATCATTCACCCAGAAATCAGCCTTGAGCAAAAGCCATTTAAGGAGATGAATGAAAGAGTCAGATTTCTTCAAGAGTTCCTAAACTTTAATCATCCATCCGTCTATTTGGTGCTATTGGATGTTCAGTAATTTGAGAGAGTAATCATTTTGCTTAAGGGTGGACGTGGGAACTCCACAAATTTTAAGAGTTTACTCCTCTGTTGCGTGTGCTAGAAGTACTTACACAGCTATCTAGCCAGACTCAACAAAGGTCTAATCAAGAGCCCAAACAATTAAAATATTGCCATGTCCAACTTTGAACTAGCATAGCAAACAACCTACCCAATCAAAAAAGAAAGAACTGGGCAGAATTGGTTCAAGATTTTTCCTTTAGGCATACAGGCAAAATTAATACTATACTCATCCTCAGGCTAGAAAAATCAATTTTGCAGTACCAGCAGAGGAGGTTCCCGTTTGGAAGAGAAATTAAATAAAGGTCTTGCGATGTGATGTATATTTACACTTATCTAATGGAAACCTGATGAAAATCCTAAAATTCAGCAATATCTGAATGAGCCCTAGAGTCTCCAGGGATGCGATAGTCTTCCTATTGGGAAAGTGCAATAAAATAGGACAAGAATGAACGCCCTGAGGGGATCCTATGGTTTTCGTATTCACAGAATCCTTCCACAGAATTTAAAAAAGGGATGAATCCAGCCTTAAATTCTTTAGGTAGCCTTCAGTTCATTTGTATTTCTGGTAAATGAAAAAAGCCTCAGACCTTCATAATCCACACTCACTGTAGGCAGATATTACCAGGAATGTCAGAGCAGTCAACTTTTATGGACCTAAAGATTTCTTTACCCTCTAGACATTTCAACAGATAATTTTTAGGCTTGTCTCCCTATTTTTTCCTCATAGAATTTCCCTTCACCCACAGGCTATTTTTAATACATATTTCCTATCTCAATAACTAAAGCATTTCACATGAAGTGATCTTGCTTTCTTCCATTTCCAGGGTCGGTGAGCTTTTTCTGTTAACTTGGAAAATACGCATTGTGTCTTGCAGACAAGATCTTTAAGAAAAGAGTGAATGCATTTTATAAAGTCAGACCCTTCAGCATACTCTGGAAGGCCAATTATTTTCATGTTTGATCTTCTGTGGCGATTCTCCAGACTGTCAACTTTTTCAAGAAGATAAAATATTTCCTTGTTATGTTATTCTTGATCCTACTTAAAGCCTGAAATACCATCTTCTGAATTACTAATCCTTTCCTCTACAGCACTTGCTCAAACATATATTTTATTTACCAAATACTACTATGTCCTCTCAAACTTTCTTTTCTCTGGTACCACTAAGACTGAAACTATATGGAAATATCTCTCCATAAAGAATTAAAAAAATAAAAAAAAAGTGCTTTGTGTGCATCAAATTATGCAGACTTGTAGTGTGATTATCTACAATAAAGAAAGAATGCAGGGATCAGATTTATTATTTTTTTAACCCAGAATTTTTCCCAACTGTGTTATGAATCCACAACTTTAATTTTATGACTTATTAGCTGTATTATTATTAGAGAGAGAAATGCTGGCCAGGGAAAATTCAGAGCATGTCTGTGAGACTGAAGAACAAGAGTAGACAATGGGTTTTGACAGAAGATGCAAAAAGTCTACTGAAAAGGGGAAAAAAGGTTAGGATAGGTTATTATTTGGAATTTTTAGTCCTGAAACTGGCTTCATTTGAGAAATTCCATAATTATTTAAAGTGAGGGTTCTGGTTTACTGTCCCACTGAAGAACCACCACCTGCTTTTATTTCATATTGCTAAGTGCTTTTCATAGCTAAACACTTTGAAAGAGCAAGAAATATTATCCAGGTTATGCCATTTTATGTTTTCTTAGGGAAAATAGTGAAAGCAATTCCTCGTCCTTAGAAAAATGCTTAAAGTGATTTGAAGTACATCATATTCTATGAAGAAAGGGATATTACAGTGCCTTACTCGATTGGTGTAAAGAGCAAGATTTAAATATTTTATTTGCCTGTACAGCGAAGGAATAATCAACATTGTCAAATCATTTTGTTAAGAGTACTTTCTAGAAAATTTATTGGCTCTAATGTCAGAAACATCTTTCTAAATATGAGAATGAATTCAAGGATTAATTAAACCCAATAAAATTAACTTAATTAATAAAAATAATTAATAAAATGGGTCTCCTGGGGTAATAGGAACCAACAGAGAAATACCAGTGAAATATCTCAAAGAAATTAAGGGGCATTTCTCTAAGGTGACATGGCCGACAGTCCAAGCTGAAGGGCCTCTACACCAATGCACACAGCATGGGCAACAAACAGGAGGAGCTGGAAGCCACCGTGCTGCCAGAAAGCTATGACCTACTTGTCATTACTGAAACTTGGTGGGACGAATCCCATGACCGCAGTGTGTCTGATCAGAAGGGACAGGCAAGGAAGGAGGGGTGGAGGCATTGCCCTCTACCTCAAGAAACGGACGGACTGTGAAGAGTTGTCTCTGAATAGCCATGAGCAGGCTGAAAGCCTATGGGTGAGAATTAGAGACTGAGGCCAACAAGGAACCTTGTTCAGTACCACTGGTTACTGCATTCATTCACTATACTTCAGTATTCCTATAATTCTCTCAAAACCAAATGATTTACTGTCTTTCATTAAAAAAAAACCCAAATCTTAAATATCGAGACAATTGTTAAAAATATTAATTTGACACTGCATAGGTTTAATTGTGGCCCATTACAATAATAAACTGCTAATTCCTTTCTTTGCTGCAATATCAAGGAAAAAAGACACTGCATTGAACCCAAGGGGAAATAGACTTTTGTTATCATATCTACATGATTAGCTGCTATACAATAGATTTTTTTACTCATTACACTCTGCACAGCATTCTAAAACACAATTATACTGTAAAGTATAAAAACATAACTGAACCTTGGAGTTTCATGTTTTATTGTCTTTTTAAATGAGTATAGTATTAAATGCAATGATAACACGGAAAAGAGAATATTTAATGTTGTGATTTTAATTTAGCATTTGGCAACACACACAGATGGCGTAGGGTGGCAATGCTGCCACTATTTGAGCAACAGTGTCTGCAGGTAAGAGGATATAAAAGTCAAATGAAATTTGGAACAGTCTATTGAAGATTATGAAATAAAATCAATGTGTCAACAATCTGACATTGCAAATTAGAAGACGGTTATCTATCTTGGTGCTGGGCTGCAGGATGTGTAAAATGGCCTCTGTGGTCTATTAAATGAGATTCTACTAGACATCAAAAGTAGGACAACTCCTTCCTTCTGTCAAACAAGAAACTGATCATGATACTTTGGTTCTACTGAACACAATTTTGGCAACTGATAAGTATTCATGGCTTTTCTTTTCCTGTAAAATACCTTACCCTACCTCACCCAAAAGAGCAATAAAAGCTGTTGATTTTAATAAATCAAAAGCTTTTCAATGTTCTTGCCTACTTCCAGACAAAAATAAAACCTTACTTACTGCATATTTTACAGTAATGTCTTACATCATTCCAGATTTAGATCAGCGAGTAATTTTCATCAACTTGGACCACAGTGCAAATCACACCTAGTCATTACATGACCATTACCAGGCTCACATTTCTTTATCTAAGGATAAGCTGTAACAGCAAAGACACACACTAGTGCTGGCAGTATCCAGGATTTTCTCTTTAACGAGTGACTCCTAATATATAATATTTTCAGGGTTTTTTTTCCACAGGTCAGGTGATTATATACCTAGTTTGAACACGCAGTTATTATAGCTCCATGCAGAAATTAAGTATTTCCATAATAGCAACCTACAAATGATTTGTTGTCCTAATACTGAAAGGAAAAAGAAAAAAAAAAAAAACCAACAACAAAACAAAACCAACCCACCAAGCTGGTAAAGGGATAATGTTTCCAGAAAGGAAATGGTCCTGCCACTTCCATTTATAAGATGACTTCAAACCTCAATGTCAGACCTCACTGCTGGAAGCACTACAGTTACAAGTTACCCAGAATACTTAATAAGGACTGCATATCTTCATCCTCCCACTTCACCTAACAATACTTTTGGTATGTAACTTTCAACAGTCAGTGAACACGGCCTTTATTCTCCCATTTCTATCAAATATCTCAAGAGTTTGAAGAAAGCTATTTGCTTGATGAGCCATTTATTTCTAGATAGATCTTCATAGAGAGGGCAGCCACGTAGGACACCTCTGAGGAATCTTGTACTTGGGTAGAGGATTATAATATATGCAACAGGAGTCTATTAATGAGACATCTAGATGCTTAAATGAGCCTTTGAAGGTTTCAGTACCAATCCCACTGAACATTCTTCTCTTCTATTTATGCCACTGTAAAAGTGAAGATCCAACAGCAACTGAAAATACCCGCCTGCTAATCCAAGCATTCAAATCCATGCTCTAAGCTTTCTATTCAGATGCTATTTTAGAACTGATTTTTCAGTCCCTCCTTCTCAACTTCTCCATAACATTTCCAGGAAAAGACCTTTCATTTCTACTCACTCTTGCAGATTTTATATGCATATGTATGTGTATTTATGTATCCTCTTTAAATTCTTTTGCCCACAGAACAGCACACGTATTTAGTGACTTCAAACAGAATTCAGTAGGAACCAAGTACATTATGAGCTTGGTTCTGAACACTTCTGACATGAGGGAATTCTTGCAGATACACCCATATCAACCCTTTTTCTTAAGCTCCCACTATAATTCAAAAACATACATACAAAGGTTGTGTCAGGTCAGTATGCACCACACATATGCTTATGCTGCAGAGTTGATGGATTCTGCCTGTGGAGGAATGGATAAACCGAACAGATGGGATCAAAGGCTATTATGAAAGGCAAAACTCTCAGTGTGTAAGTTCAAACTGATGAAACAAAATCATCTGTCCTCTGACTGGAGAATCTTTTAATAAATGGCATTCTGCAAGACAATAGGATGTAAGGGAGCACAGAAATAAAATGTCTAAAAAGTAAAAACCAGCTAACTGATGTTTCAAAGTCCACATGTAATGTGATTCCTTCCTTGATTCAAAATCCACTGACCTTCTGTGTAAAAATACGTCAACCTCTGCCTTTGAAACCGCTACCCCCCACACTCACACCTGCTCAGGTTCAATATATGAAGGGGTGGTTGTGTTTCCCCTTTTCTGAATCAGTTCACAGAAATCATTTGATTTGTATTCTTCAAGGCCTAAATTATTCATCAGTTACTGAACTGACAAAAAGAATTTCATTAGGACAAAAACACATGTTGGCTCATCTCCATCAAAGACACAGGGCCTGCTTTGTGAAGACAAGAGTGTCCTGGAATTCCTCTGATGTATGGCTATGCATAATACTTAGATTTATATGTTGATTAATTAAAAACCCCAAGATACCTACCTTAGTCATCTCTCCAGCTTTACGCATTTAATTCTCCTACACACTGGCATGAAATCAAAGGAATCTAAATAGGAAATTAAAAGGTCAAATTACCTATTATAAGGAAGCAAGCATATCTCAGCTTCACTGAGTTGATTAATATCCACGGTAAATTTGGCGTCAAAGGTTTTGTCTTTTCTGTAAGGGAAATTCCTGCTTCTAATATAGGAACACAATTGCCTTATTGCATCAGATCAGCAGTCTTATTTGGCCATTGTCCCATTATTTGACCATTACTCGGTTCTTGAAGCATAAATGGAAAGAGAAAGAATTCTACACTAGAAAATTATTGTCTGACCTGCTCACGTATCGTGAATCACAAAGATTAATACAGCAGGCAAAACTAAAAAAAAAAAAAATTTTTACTATGCTCTGGTTATTTAAGGTTTAATGTATATATAACAGAATTAACTTATTGACTTGGATAATATCCTGTAGCAGTGAGCTCCACAGCTGAAAAGATTTTGTTTGTTTTAACTTGTTTGTTAGTTTTCTATGGATGCTCTCTTTTTTGCATTCTGGCAAAGGCCGGTCCACAAATAAGAAAACGTTACCACCATTAGGCGAGTACATTAGTCTAGTTTTTCAGTCTGCCTACTAAAACGTTAATCTTTCTTTTTGCTTATGCTGATATATAAGCTTCCTCCAAAGAAAATATGACACTTTCCTTTTTCTGGGTTGAAACTGGAGGTTCAGAACACTGATACGAGATTTCAAAGTTCAGGAAATTTTGTTACAGTAACAAATAACAGATCAAATATAACCAGAGAGCATTTTGGAATTCATTTGCCTTGCAGAAACACCTATGGGAGGACAGATTGGTAATCACTCTCGGACACCATAGTAAAGCAGCTCTTCAGCAATTGTGATGGCTTACAAAGTTGAACGTCACTGAGCGCGGGTTTTCTGCTCTTCCTTTGGCAATGGTTTCAAATCCCTTCCTATGGGGCTAAATATTCTTCTTCTCTGTTGGATGGGCACCATTTCCTTTACATTGATATCAAACTGCTTTGAGGCTTACCAATTACACAGATATAATGATTCCAACACTACCTGTAGTGCCTAACAAGAGCAAGATGTCTTTTTGAAATGGAAATACACTTCTTCTAAGGACAGTTTAAATCACTGACTCCACTGATTTGATTACTGGTTGGGCTTGACAGATTAGTTGTGTAAATGCTGCTCAATATATAAATACATGTGAATAACAAATTCCATCATTATTATTTTTATGTTGTTTTTGTAGATGTGTTTCAGGAAAAATGAGCAGCTTTTCATCTTACTAAAAAGCACTGAACGGAAAAGATACAGTATTGGAGTAAACCATTATTTTGGCACAATTAGCATTGTCTCTGACAATATCTACTCCCCAAAGTTTAAAAGGAAGTTCTGAACATCACTGAGTACCTTCAGCTCTCAAACTTGTATCACTGGTATTCCTGGGAGATGAAGCATGACATTTTATTTCAAACCCTCTTAAAACACTACGCAGCCCTGTCTAAAACTCATTTACCTCTTGATTACACAACATAGTCCCAAATTGACTAAAAATTTGGCGTCAAAGTCACCGAAGTTCTACATTTTCTATGACGCAGATTTCTGAGCACTTGTTTTCCAATATGATTCTATTCCAATATGATTCCCTATGATTCTATGAATATGATGTTCAACAACATAAAAACATGGATGATACCAGACAGACACCAAACAGCTGAAAATAGGTTAGCCAGTGCTTTGTAATTCTCAGATACACCTTTTTGTATCCTCAGATCTGAAAGTGTAGCTTTACATACAGACAGAAAATAAATGAAAACCAGGAGATATCCCAAGATTAGACTGATGAACAGAGCATCCCAACCTTTTCTCTTCCCTATTCAAATAGAAAAACAGAAATTCCTTTTTACAGCTAATGTTTTAGTACTGCACAAGAAATTTTCTTCCTCAAGGGCATGATCGTACTTAAATTTTACTGAACTAATAATTCATTATTTTTTTTGGTACTATTTGTCCTCCTCTTTTTGCACTTTAAAAGTACTGACAGCCTTCAGTACATTCGTCGTGGGGGAACCTTGGTCAGTGCCTTGATTCAGTAAAGGTCTCATACTATATTCACATGACCAGTAATCAAATATCAAAACTTATTTTTAAGGCCTTAACACTGCTCCGTGTGAACTTTCCAAGAACTCAGACAGCTCTTCCTGCCACTTCATGCATAAATTATCCCATCAAAGAGTTGGTGTTTATTCTGAGCTCTTTGAAATTCTAATCACTTGTACACACCTCCTCAGGCCAGTCTGTGCTTTGAAATTTGGACTACTTACAATTGGGCTATTCATAACATAAGGCTATAGAATGCGACTTGCCACCCATTTACAAGCCTCTGTACATCCAACATATCATCAAGGATTTCTAATTGACACACTTCTATTCTTCAAAATTATTTTCCCAATGTAAGCTTAATATCAACTATTTAAATCACAGCACAGCTAAAGTTTGTTTTTAGAGAGTATGAAACACATGCGAGTGTAATGTTAAATTCGTCTTTCTTTGTATTAGTCACAAGAACACTTGCAGTATTTACTTACTTGGTGTGAATTCTGGCTATCTAGATGAGAAGCTACCATTATATCTGAGCTTTGGCAGAAAGCGGTCAGTTAAATGGTTTATTCCAAATGATATTTCATCCTACATCATTAAACTGTAAAATGAAGTTATTGCCAAGAATGATACAACCTCAGTCATACAAGGTTTCTGAGACCCGATAGGGACATCTTGGAGTTTTTGTTAGCCAGTTTCCCGCAGGCTGACAGAAGAATGATTTCACACTAAAGGTCATCAACAGCTCCCTAGAGATTCCCTCCACCCCCCTACTGGTATGAAGGACGGTGACGTTATACTGGCACCTGTATAAAGTGGTAATTTGTGACTAAAGCATTGTTAGTTCTGTTAGTCTACACAGTTATTTCCTTACAGTTACAAACAAATCACCAAAGCTTTTATCTACACACCAAGGAAATCAGTGGTAGTCCTTCAACACACCAGGTGCATATTTGAGTGAAAATCCAAGTCCTCGTAAACCAGTGGAAACAGTTTTTTAAAAATGCCTTTGCTGCAATTGCTCTTGCAACAATGTGCTATATTGTCTCTGTTTCATTATTTTGAATATGGTATCAAAAAAAATTAATCACTGCAGGTGTACCTAATAGACTGTATCCTATACCCTTTAAAGGAATAGAACACTTCAGCCTGGAATGTAGTAGAGGCAGCTGCCCACAGATTCTCTTCTGCACTCCCAAGGTATTTCTCAGCAATCTTCTGGTTTTGTCACAGTCTGCAGATTTTGGTAGAAAGGAAATGACTGCCTCTGTTATTGACGTGAATATGTCAAGGCTGTATCTTTACAAACATTCAGTTCCTGGGAGTTCCTAATACTTCTCTCCAGCAGGAGTGAGAAAGAATAGGGAAAAAATACACACTTAGATCCTTTCAGTCTCTTATAATGTATAATTGGTGGTACATCACATATGTCTGAAGTTTCATTATTCTAGGTTTACGTTTTGTGACTTGTACAAATTGAACAGGAATCGTAAATTACAGAGAACAGCAAAAAAAGCACAGACACACCTCCATTTTTATGTTCCACGATTCAAATTCACAGAGCTTTCCTAAGCAGCTTCTAAGCTCAGACAATGAAAGGTGAAAACATTTTACAGGACTGTTTTCTACCTTATGGAAAAAAGTACTAAAAAATGGAATATTAACCATAATTATCCTTCGTGATAGTATATTCCTTGCCTTTACAAACATGTATCAGTGAGACACATGACAGTGGGAGTTCTGGCAGAGTAATAAGGTATACAAGACCACATAAAGGGAAATAGTAAATGTACTGGCAGGAAGCCCAGTGGGTTTAATCATATTTTCGCACTTGTGTAGTGTTTATATAACCAAATGTGGAGATAATGACAGAGAACCCCTCTCTTTCGCACTATATGATTACTCACACAGCTTACAATATTTCATTTATGGATTACACACCTGTTATTGTGTACCATCAAACACTGCCTTGACTCTCTGTGTCCTAGAAGCAGCTCCACGGGTTGAACCCTAACACTACTGAACAAACTGCCAGTCCTGCACGCAATCAGTGTTTGCATTACTTAGTGTTCCATAGATTCAGTCAATAATTCAGTGATAAAAAAGTGAAAAAGCAAAAAATCTGTGGTTAATGAGTACTAGATCATTTATAGCAAAGAGAATCCTCATGAAAATTTCTGTGCACATTAATCAAACAGCAGAACAAGGAAGAGTACTCTTATCATTGCTATAAAGTACACTTTCTGAATCTAACTGAGAAATGAGATCGAGGTGGGTTTTTTTTTAATGGGATGTCAGATTTTTTTACCATATATATTTATCTAATTTTATTCTTTTTCTTCTTTTTATTTTCATTTCAGCGGAGTTGTGGAAACTTTCACCAGTGGAGGATCTGATGCAAGGTCAAATATATAAAGTTAGGTTTTTCATTCTAAAGGAAGTTGAATTTGATACATAGCACCACCGGGAACCAGAGGAAGTATTTGAATAGGGTGGCATGATTAGAGAGGCCTTTAGCAAGAGCATGCCAGGACAGGTTACAGGATAACCGCACGGCAGACTGTGGCTCACTCTACAAAGGATGCATTTCATTCCTGTGATTGACATAGTGCTGAAAATACGGATAAAGAGGGTGCTGATGCTTTTGTTGCTTGGATCAAGCATCCTATATGAGGAAAAAAACCCCGTGGCTTCTTTGGCCTACCTTTAAAACTTAACTCAGATGTATGACTGGAAATGGGAGGTATCTTTAATCTTTTGCATTCTTACAACATAATACAAATCAACCTAACTAGGCTTTCATTTATTCTGCCAAGATCTACTGTTCTCTAAGTCTATAATCTTATGGCTTGTCACAAAAGACATACAGACTTTTTTAAAGGTAAGGTAACACTATTATTTAGGCTTCCCTGCTAAAAAAAAAATAAAATAAGAATTCCTGCCTATTCGTGCTCTTTCTCCGACTAAATACGAACAGTTATGTGAGACAGGCAATGATGGAAGACAGACCACACTAGTTAAGAGCCATATACATTAATGTAAAAATGATATTTGTCAGGAGATGATCTAAATACCTTTCAGACATTAGTCTGAAAATACAGAACTATGAGGAGATTAAGGCCATAGTCCTGCAAAGCCTCAGTTTTGCAAAGAATTTCACCCATAGAGAGTTTAGAGGTTTGTGCTAGAGGGTGATTTCTCTGATTCCAAATCCATTATCTGACAGAACAGTTAAACAGGTCAGCTTGTACCACCCATCAGGCAATATCATTTTTTTTTTCTTTAAAAAGTAAAAAGATGCATATTTTCATTAGAGCTTATTATTATGCAGCATTACAAGTTTATTTTCATCCCTTTATTTGCTCAATGATAAGCTTAAAATGTAGTTTTACACAAAAGATTAAATGAGGGTGAACAAAGTTAACAATACAGCAAGAGCAAGGAGCTTATCAATGCTCCTACCAAGCCATTCTGATGGGGAATCGCAATGCACAAATGATCTCTGGAGCTCAATCTAGCTAGGTATTGCTCATCAGAAAGAAAAAAGGGTATTTTTTAATGTTCCAACTGCAAATTTTTTCAATTTTTTTTTTCTTTTTTGAGCAAAGTCCCTACCATTTTTCTGTAGACAAGATACTTTGGAATGTAGTGCAAGTATTAAGCCTGCACAGTATTTTCATTTGGGATTTGGGATTTTAACCTCTTGACCTACTGACAATAAAGTAATTGAGTAAGTAGCCTGTAACCCATTTGAACTTGGGACATTCCGACTCTGTGAATATGGTTCGGACACTTAGAACAAACTACTGATGCAGAACAGCATGCAGGAAAAGCCCAGCATCACAAGAGCATTCTCAGTTTCGGAAACCAGTAAAAGTCCTTCCCAACAAATTTTCTGGACTTCGAAGCATGCTTCAGACTAACAAGGGCAACACGAAGGGGTGATAACTTACTCTTTCATATGATCTAAATCTACATATTCCAAAAGACTATTCTAATGCAATGAAACCATAAGGAACATGTAACCATAGTTCCTTAAAATAAACTAAAAATATCCCCATTTAAATTTACCATTTACCTCAAAAAGTGAATTATTACAATAAAATAACCCTGCAAAGAAAGACAATTTCCAACCAACCACAGGTTTATAGAAGGAGAACTAAAAAAAAGTTAAACCCCCGCTTTCTGCCCCGTTGAAGGAAGTTCAATCCAAATAGATCTGGTTTTCCACACAGCTGCAACTGAAAAACATTTAACAGGGGTGTCTGCTGAGGAAAACAAAATCTTAAATCTTCAACAAGAAAAATGAATCTAATTAAAAGTTACTTTTTTGCTAAAATATGTAGAATATTATAATGAACTCCCAGCAAGGGTCTCTTTCTTCACTGAGGCACAAGCAACTCTGTGTTTCCAATTAGCTTAACAGAAGCACATAAGAAGTCACCAGCAATTAACTGCCAAACTACCAGATCCTCTGTTGCTTCATAATCCCATTTATGACCCATACTGGGGTATAAATTCACAATTAAAAGAAAACCTCCCTTGCAGTAGCCTAAATTTTTCCATCAGCTTTTCAAGAAAGAACTTAGAGAATGTTAATAAACTTGAAATTTGAAAACAACGCTGTGCACAACTCATTCACAAAACACAACTAAATTATAAGCAAAATTGAGGGACACGTGGCTCATAGTACACTGTTTTAACTAAATTAAAGTACTTATTTTGTTACATTATCGCTTGCACACCAAAGCCACAGACTGGCAACATGTCAGTTCTTAATACAACTAAGCATTTTTACTCCGCATTTCTTAACTGGTTTTTGTGGCTGGAAAAAGAAAGGGGAGAATTCTTTGCCAGTGGGGCAGGGAAAGAGCTGTAGAGGTTGTTTAAACGCACTAAAGATGACAGAAGACAGATGAGTCATGCAGAGAAGACCTAACGCAGCTTTCTGCTCCTGTCAGGGGTCAGAGACACCAATATGTACAAACTGGGCATCCATGCACCCTGAAGCGAATATGATGAACTAAGTATCATTTATGAACTAGTCTCCTTTCCAGTGAAACGATTCAAGCTTACAGGGTGTATACACAGGTACGTGTGTGTATATACATATATATACACACACACACACATAGATATATCATAGGCTGGAGCTTTTTAGGTATGCCTGGGCATTTTCCTGCAGTAGCTTTTCCACAGAAATGAGATCACACTCTCTTTTAGCAGCTCCTCTCCTTTCTTGTTATAGCTGAGATATTACGCCCTTTCCACTCAAAGCTTTCCAGCTGCTATAGCCTCTCCGTCTCTTTTCACTTTAGGGTGCTACCCTTTTCCATCACTGCCGCCCCTCTGGCCGAGTCAACGACCGGAGCCAGGACAACCAGCAGGGCTGAGATCCAGCCATCCCCTTCTGGAGTGTCCCTCTTTCCTTCTTTAGCTTCTGCTCTGCCTCTGGCTTGCAGCAGTCATTTCTGGCTGAAATCACCGGAGATTTATCTAGCTAATGAACACCGCTCACTTGAATTCCTACCAGGATTTTTTGGGGAGTTCACTAACGACTGTCTCTAGACATCTTTAATAGGCAGTGTGACTCCCACGCTGCCTTCCCTCCACAACTGAAGCATTTTGAGTAGAAACTTGATGCAAATAGTCTCAACTGAAACAATCCCATACATCCTCACTTCCGAAGGCCAGAGACCTCTGCCCACTGTATCTGAATATAACTCACATACAGCAACAGTTTTGTCACCATTTTCCTCAAAAAAGACAGATCTTTTACCGCTAAAGCATAAAACCATAATGCTTGCAGAAGTGAAAGTTCAAAATTAAAACTACTTTACAGAACAGAACATAAAAAATTGCTTTGTTTGCTTTTAATAATGTGGTAGAAACTTTAGTTTTAAGGAGTTTAGAGATTACCTCGCTGGAGGAAAAAAAAAAAATAGTACTTCATCAGATCTACCTCTGGCAACGGCCCATACTTAAAATTTCTAGTGATGAGGAGGGAAGAGTAACTTATCTAGCCAATTGCACTAAGTTACATTGCAGAATATCTTCATAATCCTAGCAAGAAATCAGTTCATGCCCTGAAGCATTAGGATTGATATCCCTGGTAATTTTGAATCTTGACAGAATACTGACAAATGATGGTTTTGTTCTTTTGGAGCTCTGAATATTAGGTTTAAATAAGAGTCACTAATACAAAATCTAGTCACATCACTCCTTCTCAATAATACCCTGCTTCATTTTTAGGGGAAAAAAAAAAATCTTAATATTAGTGCTTAGAATCCTTTAGCTGTAANGTAAAATCATTTAGTGTTAAAAAAAAAAAAAAAAAAAAAAAAAACAACCCACAAAAAAAAACACAAAACAGGTTTTTCATTTTTCAAGATGGCCAATGTCAGTGGTTCTTTCCTCCAGTAAGCATCTTTAAATTTAAAAAAAAAATAAAATAAAAAAAAAAAGGTTTTTAAGCTTTCACCAGTTCAAAGGAGAAAGGAGAAAAAACTAGAGTATTTCAAAATCCTACAGAATGCAGACCGGTCTGTTAGAATCCCACATATCCACTACCTCTTCTTCATTAACCATTGGGGTGTGAAGGAGGGAGGTAAAGTCCTTTCCAGTGTAATCCAACAGGAACCCATGTCAGTTAACGTGTGCTGCAGCATTTACAGATGATTAAACTGTCACCACACAAGATGTAAATGCAGCGTGAAATTTTGTCGTCTTCCAAAGTGAATAGAAATTTTGCCTGGTTTTAGTCACAGCCTTATATATAGAAGCTTTGCTTTTCTTTGTTTTTTTTTCCTTATCCAAATATTCTTCCTTGCTCATTTTAATCAAGAGACTATGGGCTTTCAACCTCAATGCAAAACAAGCAAAGCAATTTTTTTTTGTTTCTGTAACGGCCATACCTGGGAATGCCATCCCCAGGCTCTCTCTGAAACAACAGTCTTTACTCCAGAACGCGAGAGTCTAGAGTACAGACTGAAAGCAAGAGCTAGTCAAGACAGACAGGGTCGGAGAAGTGAAAGACAACAAAACAAATTGGGTTTGGCAGAAAAACAGAAGCCTCAATTTGTCATTTGCCTAAGCAATAAAGGACAGCAGTGATAACTCATGAGGAAGGCTTGAAAGGCAGATAAGCACTGACTGGGAGTGCTGCTGCAGCGTGGGAGAGCTATCAGTCCCAGATTAGTCGGGGAGTTTGCAGACCCCAGGGTGTAACTGAGCAATTTTCTTAATCTTGGTGATTTGGGATATATTTTTATTGCTGTCCTAACTCATATGTCTACAAATGTTCATGTCCAGCTTTATCTCCTTTCACACATAAAATCCTTAAGTGTGCATTCATTTGTCTTTTGCACCCAGTCTCTTTCACAGGTGGGAATATATTTCTAAACGTGAGCTGTGCTACAGGTGTACCTTTCCCTGATACCCAAAACAAAATGGGCAAGTACCCCACCAGACTGGAAAATCATCAATCGTAGGTTGTCTGGCCATTCGTGGAAAGGCTCAGAAACACTAACTGGAATAACTGGAACACTGTGTCTGCATTCCCGTATGAACTTTCAACTCTAAAGCATTAGACCCAGAAGCATTACGCTTCCACTTTACCATGCAGCGCAAGCAGTAACCGCTTAAACTGATACTGTTTTAAGAATAGCTGCTCAACTATGATCCTCCTACAGAAAAGTTTTTGGTCCTCACACTGAGCATAAAAATTCTCAATACACATGCTACCCCTTCAGCATCCTACGATTATAAATAGAGAAAAAATGATGGACAAGTAGCATCAATGGCTTTTCACAGTCTTTCAGTGTTACCTTCCCCTCTTTAAATTAAAGAGAACACAGCCAGGGATGATGTAAAGTCTGACTCTCCAAACATTCATTGAAAGAAGGCTCTGTTGGGTGAAGTAATCCTGGATGGCAATACTTTTGGGATCAGTCCTTTTCAGCCTGAATTTTTACCTGTGTAGAACAGAAGGAACGCCAGATACCAAGGAAAGAGAAGTCTGTTCTGAAGCAGACAAAGCCCATAACCAAGCTACTGCGAAAGAAATTCAGTCCTTCCACCAACACATTCTGAGATTCCAGGTAGATTCACAGTGCTGTCTTGGCCCGTGAGCTCAGCGAAGAGGTACTGCTCTTGGCGGGAAGGGGCTGATAAGCAAAGCCCAAACTGTGCCCCAGCTGCAGCTGAACATACTTCAACTATTCCAATTCAGTGCGAAGTCAAAAGGTGAGCATTGAAAGCAACACCACTGAAAACAGCTGAGCATCCAAACCTAGAAACCTCTGCAGAATGCACCTCCAAAGCACTTTGACATATGTGACCCAAACTTCATAATCTTCACCCAAATTCTAAACTGGCGGTTATCAGCTTTGATGAGATTACAGCAAGTCATGCCAGTTGGGAATCTGCTCCACTGCAGCTATGTGTTTTGTAATTGCCAAATCAGAATCTGTGATACATTAAGGTTGTTTTGCAGCACTTCTGCCATACTGTTCTCTTTATGATGCACGATTTTCATTACTCAAAGCAGTATCTCATGCTGCACATCACTGTGACAGGCAATTAGTTCCCACTGAGTAATTAATTATTAATACAAATATTTATTTAAGAACTATTCCTAGTAAGAGTTATAATTATTTATACTCCAAAAATATAAAACACAAGCAATTACTGCCATTTTGTTTTAAAAATATTATATATGCAGCCATTCACAAAAATGGCAATGCCTCAGTAAAACAGTATCTCTTGAATAAAGCCAAACAGCCACCAGTTTCTTGTTCAGGTAGGAAAGCTGGTGGGTGATTCCAGGCCTCCTTCAGGAATGAAAGCAAGGACCAAGGAGGGGAAAGAGTTGTTCAGGCAACTCCAGGTCGAACAGTGGGAAAGGATGTACAAAGAAAAAATAAGAAGCTTCTCCAGTCTGAAACTTACACTGAATATACCCCAGTTGCACACAAAATACTCAAATGCATGAACAAAGAAGGTGGCAGAAAACTGCTCCCAGGCCTCAGGCTCAAAATCCATTTGAACACCAAGTCTAGCAAGCGAATTTAAACCATTTTGCGCTAAGACAGGCTAGAAGTAAAACAGGGAAGAAGGTTAGGAATCAGTTCCCTCCCTGCTCAGCACCCGCTCTCAGCTAAGCGCGGCTCACAAAGCAGCCTAGCACACATGTGGCTTGCTGGCAACGGGAGACACACAGAAGGATGCAGAGCTCGTATTAACCATGTGAACCAAAAGCAACACAATTACAGCACACTTCCAGAGGTCAAATACTCCATCTTTTAACCCTAGTTCTATAGTAGAAATGGAGAGGAAATTACTATTGATTCAGACGGGTGTAAGTGGAAAGAAAACGGGTGCAGATAACTGATCTAAGGTTCTTTTTCTTTTCTTTTTTTTATGAGAAGTAGGCTTTTGAAGGAATTGGATAATGTTGATGAAATTTTCCTTCCTCCTGAATCTTTAGTTGGAAAAAAACAGGATTTTTTTTTTTAAAGGTTTCAGGTCAACTAAAATTTCATGGAAAAAAATACTTTTTTTTGTTCAAAAATATTTGCAAAACACCCAAACCCCACAATATTCATGCACCCATAACATGCAAAAATAAATCCATTGCTTTGTCGTAATTTTCTTCTTCCAGCTCACAAACAAATATATATCTTTTGAAATTTCCTACAGAACAACCGTCATTTTTAACATCTTTGGTTAGAGGGCAATTTGTAGACTTACAGCCTTTCAAATGAGCAGATGTTCTGTTTTCCAGGGGGAAATCATACGGATATTAGAGTAGCTACAGAGGGATAAACTGTTTGTACGTAAGCCTGGCTTCTCATCAGCATCTCTGTGCCAGTCTGCTCCTTCAAGGGCTGGGCTGTAGTGACTGAGAAAGCAAAGATGCCAGACATACCTCCTCTTTATTGATGATAAACACCGCAGAATAGAACTGTGTGATAGGAACAGCTTAACTTTTTCCCTTTTGGTTTGCTAACAGCTACATCGACAGTGGCTGAGCTCAAATCTGGCAAAACCACAGGATCATCTTATTCGTGGGAAGGAGCCATAGTAGATCTATGAAGCAGTGGAAGCGATTCTTTCTGAACATCTATCTGAACATCTTTACCTTTTTTGCATGTAAAACCAAAATAAAATAAAATTAAGCGAAGTCAAATGCCTTCCTGCAGGTGTTGTACTCTAATTACATACAGCCTCACTTCTCAGCAATACATACCCTTTACAAGCACTATCAAACTGACGGTACTTGTGCAGAAGACAGATCTCCCATTACACTAGAGCAATGGTGCTTTAAACAACTCCAGAGCAAGTATTTACACCTCCACCGCAAACTTCTGCCTGGCTGAAACCATGCAGAGCTGTTTAAGCACTTGTGAATAGGTGCAAAAATATGTTTTGAGAATTTCTGAGCATGATTACACGAGATATCTGACAAGTCATCTGGAACAATGATCAGGGCATGCCCTGAATTTCAAGAGGCGAATCTTAACTATCTATCAAGGTTATCGCTCTAAATGAATTGTCTAAATAAAGAGACAAAAAGTCTGTCAGTGACTAAAAGTGTGATGGTCAAGAAAAATCCTTTACATTTAAGTGGCTTATTTTCTTTTACGGTCACATGAACAAACTAATGCTGCTTCACTTCTCAACGGGCACATCTGCCCCCTTCATTCAGAAAAGGTTTGAGGCATCTTAGCTAACGTACACTCTTAACACGGCTCAGCTCTCTCTCACCGGGGGGGCACAGAGAAAATAAAACTGAAAACATTGTCCAAAAAGTGGATGTTTGCTAAGCTCTTGCATCGCAAACTCCTGGAATGTCCTTCCCTCCCATGTGCATCATTTTGTATCATCCCACACCTCTGGGAACCAAACTCAGCAGACAAATTCCAGTGGACTTTAACCTAAGCATTATGAAATAACGCCATCATGCAATGTGCCCCTTTAGTTCATATTTAAGTATTCATTCCACCACGAGGATTGAAAAGTTAGAGCAGTATCTCCAGCTAGTTTAAAAAGCAAACTATGAGACAAGAATCAAAGCAGAACATAACCTGCACAGACTCCAGCAGCATTTGGCAGTGCCCGCCTGACTTGGATAGGAACCTTTACCTTAAAAAAACTGCAGGTTTCAAATTACCTAGGAAATCTGACTCATCTTTCAGTAACTTTAGCTATCAATTGTCTTTGAAAAACCACAGTTACCAACTGTGATTAAGCTACTACAATAAAAAAATCAATCAGTAGGGCCCAAGTGCTACTCTAAGGCTCATATTCACTCATTGTTGAAAGCTCCTTTAATATTTCTTGAGTTCCTCTTTCTTCTGCTGCTGGTATGTCAGAGAAATCACCCTGGCATTGTTGAAAGGTCAGGTTCATTTTAGGAAACCCAAGATGCAAGCAGCTACAGGCTCCCCTGCTGCTGTGCATGCCTTTCTTCTGTTCTGCTTTAAAAAACCATTATTCTATAAAAGCACAATCAAATTTGTTGTGACCCTACAATTACTAGTTTCATATGGTGGCGTAATGTGCATATTCTCTACCTATGGTGTGCCACAGAAGGAAAAAAGACAGTGAGATACTTCAGCTCTGATGAGTTTCTGCTGTCAAGTGTGTCCTCAGTTCCAGGAGAGTCAATGAAGTCCAACATTTATTATTATTTTTTTCCCCAAGAGCCATTTCACCACATGGGAAAATAGATATTATGTCATATTTATTTCTTATTCAGGTTCCATCACTTCTGAAAGACAGACATATATTTTTCCCCTTGTCTACAATAAACCCAGGCATTTTAAAATAACTTTGTAGGCATTTCAAAAGCACCATTCTCCAGATGTTTTTTTGAGCAATTCCATTTTCATAGTCACCTTGGACAAATAATGCCAAGCCAAATGTTTTTAGTAGTTTGAGTAAATTAAAAACGAATTATTTAGGAGAGCTCAGGAGGAAGGAAACAGGAATTCATTAATTAATTTTGACTTAACTGATTTGTGAGTGGTTAAATCAAATGACAGCAGCTTGGAGCCACAGGCTACCAGCTGAGCTAGATAACAGGAGGAAGCCGAATCAAAAACGTCGAAGCAAAATAAAATGCAGCCAGTGGCACTCTAGAGCAGAGTCCTGTACATGACAAACCCTATTTGTGACCCAAGGTTGCAAGCTTTTAAACCAGCACTAAGCAGAAGACTTAAAAGCATGTTTGAAGGCTGCATAACAATAAATCCAATGGGATCAGGCAGCAGCTAGGAGACCCCACTTGTCTACCCAGGTGCTGTGCAGGCGCTTGTGACTCCAGCAAGTTCAGTGAACAGGAGAGAGCTGTGAACACGAAGATACAAATGGGATATTTGCTTTCTACCTTTAGAACTTGACAATCCGACAATTACTTTTCCAAAGTTAGTAGGGTTGCCACCCTCAGGTCATAACATAATTCCAAAAATTAACTCATGAGAAAATAAATCAGAGATATAAGAGGTCTAATTTTATACACACAAACTTCTATGGAGATAAGAAGTACTGTATCATTTGTCAGCATGGACTTTCAACCTTTCAAGCACTTCCTCTTGCCTATTATTTGCAGGTTAAACATTTAGGTCTACTTCTCAAAATACATACTTATAACGAAAATAAAATGCAGACTCTTTCTGGATGCTTCGGAGAAATAATGAAAACATTTCAAATACAGGCTTTGGGAGAACACTTCAATCCTTCTCTCAAAAATAACTCCACTGCAATAACCTGAGGTATCGGGTAGCCATTTGACTAAAGTGGGATTCATTGGCCTAAGTACGGTCTTACGAACCTTAAAAAGAATTCCTTTCTCAGCAGAGATGAATACAAGAAAGTTACAACTGGTCTCCCCTTTCCCCTGAAAAACCCCTCTTACCTCATGACAATTTTCACGAGAACACTTACAGATTCAATTTTTTGTAGTTGCCAGTAGTCAAAGCGTTCACTGGTGAGGGAGAAAGGAATTTTGTGTAACTTGGCTTATTTTAAAAAAAAAAAAAAAAAAAAAAAAAAACACACCCACACAAACCCAAAACCTTCCATAAAAAGGGGGATACTGACATAGGAACTTTTTTTTTTAGGGCTCTTCAGATAAAAAAAAAATACAAGCAGTTCTCCAGTCAATTATAAAAAGTCAGGTAGAATGTAACTATTCTTAGTGCTGCCTGAAAACAACGCAAGTCTCTGCTTAACTTTGCTCATGTGATTTCTACTTAGAGCAACAGCGCAAAGAACATCACCCACCACCAATGAGCTGGAGTATTACCACAGGACTTGAGAATTTTAACAGCTTTCTAGGATGTGCCAGTCTCCCATTAGATACAGAGTCTAGAAAGGGGACAGAAGGTTAAATCTAGCAGCAATAACATGAAAAAACAGCATCATTGCTTAAAGCAGCTCTTTACAGGCAATTCCCTATCAGAGATGAGACAACTTGAAAAGTATTTACACATTTCTTTTTTTAACATTTCTTCTCTGAATGTTGGTTAGCACTCAAATGTTAGGTCACCACTAAATACAGAGTTCATTATTTAAGGTTTCTAAATGGGGAGCTTATTAGTAAATACATAGAATGGACAGGTAGGGCTTTTCTTGAAAGCTTTGATCACTCCATTAATGCATTCAGAAAAAAACATAAACATAATCAAGTCAGGTAGATGGTACTTAATGAGAAGAATGAAGTCTAACATTTAAATATGTTAATCAGATGCAGACAACACATTCGGAAAATCTTAAAACTTTCAGCTCTGAGAATTAGCTATGCTTTAATAGCATTCCGGGAAACAGTGAGCCAATGTAGAAGCTGTCTGTTGAGTCACTGAACGTTGATTCAGTCTGAATGCATTCACTGCAATGTACGGAGCGACCAGTTGGGAATGAGTGGGAGTTCATTAACATACAGAGAAAGAAACAAGCATGCTGGTGCATTGTATCATCTGTTTCACAGCCTCATATTTTACCTATAGGAATTGTGGCAAATGAATAACTTCTAGGGGACCTTAGCAACAATCAGCAGTCACACTCTGTCTACAAAGAAAACAGCAAATTGGTTTAAAATCACTTCTTAGCATATGCAGTGAAAGCCATTACATGCTGTCAACATGTTCAAGTCATTGTGCTAATGAGATGAGACAGGTTGTGTGACAAAAAAAGCAGCATGTTTCTCAGCAGTGAGAAGTAATGAGTCCGTTGACCAGTACGCAGAACCTGAATTCTCGGCTGTTCTCAAATTAGGTACTCCCCAATTTGGCAAGACGCTCATCTCTGCATTTAGGATTTCTGTTATATTTTAGGTTTGTGGGATTTTTTTAATCTATGTTTGGCTGAAACAGAAGGGCATATTCTGACAGTTGGGGCAGAGATCACATGCGCTCATCCACACCAATGGGATAGAAATATCTAGCTAAGCTTTATAGGTCAGTCATCTTACACTAAAGAGTGTCAATGATGATCAACCATCTTAGCTATATCCTCTACTATCAAGCAGCTGGCTTTGATAAAGAAAGCAGCCAACCAAACTTCGTAGGCGAAAAAAAAAATAAATGTCCTTGAAGACTGTGCCCCTTTCATGCTGTGATTAATTAAGCAATTACAAGTATGATTGGTCTTTTTAAAGATGTCATAAGATATGGCAACTTCCCGTTATCCAGAATAAATTAAGAAAATATCTTCAGTCCTTTTATAAAGGACTAGATCTGCAGGACAAAATGTTACACGCTTCAGAAATTGGAGAAGTTTTCTGTTCTCAAATATCACTGCAAAGCAGGATGACTCAGATGGACATGCCAAAGCTCCGGTCATAAATATTTTGACTATTTCTATTTTGCATCAGCAACTCACATTGCTAGATCAACAGACTTCAGCACTAATGATTTCATCCCTTCAACGTGGAGCTGTACTCCCACAAACCCTACTGTCTTCTCATCAGCAAAACCTACATGGAAGTCAACAGGACATTGCTCACTCATGTAACCTTCGACCCCAAATCTGATTAAATACGGGGGAGAACCAGACATGAAAAAAGCTAAGAAAATTGTATAAAAATTAAAAAAAAAAAAAAAAAAATAGGACTCTTCCAACATAACAAATTTCCCTTAAACTATCAGACTGAACACATAGTTATACCTCTCAGATATTTTCTCAGCTTTTGAAAAGATAACCCAAATCTCCTGTCACTTAGCTATTAAACAAAGGCTCAACCACCTTCGCCTGACTTGAGAGGCTTTAGGCTTATATCAGAAAAATCAAACCCTAATACTTTGTCCTGGCTGCTCTTGAGATATTCTGAAATTGTGACTTATCCCTCAGACCAAGCAGAAACACAATTCTGTCACGCTATCTTTGGCCACTGACAGATAGGCTGAAGTATTTCAAGCTAAGTCACTCTTTTCTCACCACTATTTGTTGCACTGACAGTACGTCTCTAGCATATCTTTCAACGAAGAGAACTATAATGAGAACAAGAGAAATGGAGTAATATGATCAACAGTTTAAACAGAATTTTATGTCAATCCCACTCCTCTTCCTAGTTATTTCCCTATGCTTGCTGCAACTTTAAGAAGGAAATCACTTATTCATCAGGAATTTCGTATTTATTATTTCACCACCTGATTTAGTGATGTCCCACTGGAGCTTTGAAAATGCTAAATAATGAATTTACCAAGGGAAAAAAACCTTGTTGTCCTTATTTCTGGCTTCCTGCATACTTCGGCAATAATCACTATTTCAGATAAGGCACAACTGTTTGCGAACACTATGGATGAGGAAGGATAGACTGCAAAAAATCTTCAGAACCTATTGCTTTTTATAATTTTACTTTGCAAAAAGTGTTAAACTGTTAGGTGCTTTGTACACTGAAAATCAATTGTGAAGAAGCAAAAAAAATAACAGGGCAGGTCATTTAGAAAAAAAAAATAAAATCAATGACGTATTTAGACTGAACACAATTAATCCATACAACCCACTTAATCCAAAAATGTCATGCAACAAATTGACTGACCATTTTTAAGGTAGGTGGTAGCATATTAACAATATGGATGTGCCAAGTTTACTGGAAACAATTCACTTACCTCACACAAGTGCTACTCTAGCCAGACAATCACTTAGCATGTCAAATATCTATAACTATCTGATGCACTTAAATGGCTTCGGAAAATACACAGAGTGGAATAATCAATTTTCAGGGCAGAGGAGCATTCACTGTGGACAGCCTTTTGCAGTCCTTATTGAAATGCATAGTTTTTCTATAGCTACTTGTATGGAAGAATAGTTAGAACCTGTCTGAACGTACATAACAGGATTATCGCTTAAAAGTCCACAGGAAGTCATAGCGTAATACAGAGAAAACCTCACAAATACAAAACTAACATCTTCAGCTAGCTGCATCCTTCATGAGACATATAATAAGGTCCCACCAACAACACTGATTCTTCAGCTTCACCTAGACCATTGCAAGTCTCTGGATTTTTTATATTGCAAGAGTAGCAGTAGCATCTATTTCCTGGACCTTGCACCCCTTAATAGCAAATATTCATCTTTCCTCTTAAAAATGTAACACGTTTCATCTCTCCATCCTGCAATACTTTATCACCACAAGAGACAGTTATCTGAAATTGCTGTAAAATAAATGACAGCTCTCCTAGCTCTTTTGTTACTATGTCGGCGTAAAAGACAGCCAGCCCTGTGAGTATGGTTGAAGAACATATAGTTCTATTCTGCATATAGAGCTGGGAATCAGCATGCAATTAAAGGCATCAAAAGTTTGCTGGAAGGTTTCAATGCAGAAAAACTAAAATACGAATAGAAAATGTTCTGTTCAGCATTTTAATACAAGTCACAATCCAAATTAGTTCATTAAATGCAAGCAGTGAAACTTAACTTTGATCTGTAAGTCGCTAGAGAAAAGGATAGTAAATAAAAGCTGTGATAAACAACCAGATTTTCTAGTTTTCTCTCCTTAAAGCTCTCTCAGAAGAGATTCCACCATTCCTTTGGAAGTTCTTTTCTTCCTAACCTAGTCCATGGATCTGTTCGTAACCATAGATAAAAGGACAAGTTTTCTTTAGGGTGCAATTAGGCATGCAACTCCATTACTATTAACAATGTAATGAAGAATAATAAGGCAGAAATAAGAACGTTAACATTTTTTCGAGGTTACAGATCATTCTTAATGGAAACTGTGTGCCTTAATTCCCTATACACAGTAATACAAATGTAGCTCATTTTGTCAGTTCATGAGGAGAAGGAGGACAAACCTTAAAAAAAAGGACACTCCATTCCACCCTGCCCACAATTATCCAAAGCAAGAATGAAATGTTGGCTCTTCAAAATCACGGGGAATTTTCCTTTTACTTCAGTTGGGGAAAACTTCACCTCATGGCTACTTATTTACTGATTCTAAATATTTTAGGTAAGTACAGATTTACATACAAATCTATACTATCCGGAAACATGCCAGAAATGCGAAAGTAATCTTGGTCACAGCTAAAATAAGACTTGATCCAATATCAAATGAAGAGCATGAGCATTTTTCTATTGACTTCAGGAGGTTTTGGATGGAGTCCATTTGGAGTCTGCCCACTGAGGAGGATTTCTATGCTAACCACAGTGTTTTCTTTGCCAGAGGAAGATAAAAATGACATTTTATCAATTTGAAAGCAAAATGTCTGTTTCCCAGCTCTGGAGTAGAAAGGAAAGCTTTATTTTCTCTGTTATAACTAAACTCATAGTTGTTACAAAGAAAAAGCCAACCAAAACAAAACACCAAACCAAACCAACCAACCAAAAAAAACCCACAAAACCCAAGAACAGCACCCAACACACACCTTGTTATTATTATTGAAACAGAACAGGGAAGTTATTTTCTCTGTAATTATAGTTTGGTTTATGCATTTGCCATATTTCCTACTGCAAAAGGTACTAACTCACAGCAGCTGCTATGAACCACAAGTTGACAACCTAACTAGAAATCTGACAAAATACTTGATTAGTTGTGCCTGGTGATAGAGACAGCCATTCATCCAATAAAATTAAACAAAGCACCTCAATCCAGCCCTATGAGGGGCTTTTTGCTTGAACTCCAGCTGATCTAATGAAAAGCTTAATAAAAAGCCTAATAAAATTTAGGAAGACAAAATTATAGGAGATGATATGCTGGATTATGCCAATGGCCGCAGATTTAACTGAGCATCAGTCACAGAGGTCAGTAATAAAGCTTATAAAATCGGGGAAAACAAGAGAATCATATGTGTGCGCATAATCTCTCTTACACAAATTAGCTGAAGGCTGGCTTGTTATACGAAGTATGGGGGCTTTTAACAGTTTTGAAACACGTCCTCTTTTATAATTCCAATTTGTATGGCTGCACAATTCTATTCTGACTCTTCCTATAAGTAGCCAATCCCTCTCTTGACTAGCGCCAAGCACTTGGCTTCAGTAATTGGAAACTACCTGCACAAGGCTTATATAGAAAGCACAGGGGCCTCATACTCCCGCTGCAGCAAGTATTTTCGAATCTATGCCAAAAAAAAAAAATTGCACAGCTAACGAAAGCGCATGTTGTGCTACTTATTAACAATGCTTTGGTTTTTATTGTTTATTTTGCTTTTATCTAGTTTACTTTGGCAAACTTGTTTGTTACTCTTCCCTTCATTCACATACATAGCATGCTGAACATATTCTGAAATAGCTTTTCTTTATACCTTTTTTTATGGCAAGATATCAACTGTTTTATTAAAAGGCTTCCATTTCAGCACAATCTCAGAAAATACTGTGGAAAATAAGTATGTGCCAATGCCAATATGATTTTTTAAGGTATTAAATGTCTATTTCTTTTCTCCTTATGCTCTTTTTATTGTTGCCACGACTCTAAGGAATGTTAAATTGCCCTCTTGGACTGCTATGAAAACTGGAATCAGGCATCTCACAGCTTTCCTCTTGAGCTGCAGAACTCTAAAATGTGAAGGATGGATTCTCTGTCTGTTTTTCCATCTCTGCTGGAATCATGAGAGAAGATTTCAACCATACTGCTGTGGATCACATTGGAAATCCTTCTGGCACATAGACTGCTGCATTTCAGTGCTTTTTCTTAGGAAATATTCCTGTTACGTTCCCTGTGCATCGGTGCCTGTACTCTCCTTTATTTTTATCTTTTTTTTCCTTTTTAATAAAAGGTCAAAGTTGAAGTCATTCATGAGACAAGTCCCTTTAAAACAAAAAAGAACTCCTCCCTTGCCTCAGCTTTAGTTGTAGGAGGGCTGCATGTAGAACTTGTGCAATATTGAGGTGAGAAAATTACTGCTGTACTATATAAAGCGTGGTTAAGTAAAATCAGCATGGATTCACCTCTTCAAAAAAAAGAACAGCTTCTTAAATTGCTCTTACTGCTATCACTTCATGGGTCTGATTGTGCAAGGATAATATCCCTTTAGCTGTATCAGTACTTAGCTCAGAAGCAATACCCCAGAGTGGTTTTCCATGTTTTCCTGATTTTTTTCTGGTGGTACTTAATTGCCAAAGTATTAGGTGGTTCAAGTCACTGAAACAGTAAATCATTGAGACAAGGGAAACCGATGACTCATTCATAGAGGTTCAAGTTCTGTTTGTCTTCATATGGGCAGCCATCTCAATTTCTCTTGCCCTAGTGCCCAGATGACTTCACACAGGTAAGTAAAAATAGAGCCGGTCTTATTGCATGTATTTATAGTAAAATATCAATGGCTCAGGTAAGACGCTGGTTCAGCAACAGCCGCAACTAGAGGATTATCCTTTCAGGAATACAACAAAATAACGTTCAGTCACTGTGTATGAGGTGGATGCGGGAACTTTCCTCCCGTACTTCCCCCTGTGGCGTGTTGGCCATACCACATACTTTAACGTACTTTACCAGTGGTTCAGCTCGCAGCCCAGCAGGCTGCTCTGCCTGGGGTTCTAGGCAAGGCCACCACCCTAGCTGGATGACCCACAGAGGTTGTAACAGCAATACCCAGGTTTTCCCTCTCTCCAGACTGGCAGTAAAATGACCAGTATGAAAAAGGAAAAGCATCTTGAATCTTTAAGACAAGACAGTAAAATAAATACAAAACCCCTAGGCTCCTCTGCACTTCTAAACCCAGTCAACTCACATTTCCCACAGTGGATCCTAAACCAGACCTTACGCTGTGTGGCAATGCTCACCAGGCTCTGCCTCCAACAGATGTTCCTGGCACGGCTCGTATCAGAGGGGGCAGAGTACTCCATGTGAGGTCCCAAGAAGGACAGTTGCTATTTGATGAAAAGAAGTTGGTGGGGGCTGTTGTTTGTTTTGTTTTGAAGTGTGTGTGCGTATACATGCCTACGTACATACGGATATATATCCTTTGAAATCACAAGACTCAATTTTACAGACTTTCTACTTTAAGTCATAGCTTCGGCCAACCGATCTGGTGAAATAAGTCCTAGAGGTCTGCAATCCTCAAGATTCCTCCCGGCATGTTTTCTGGAGACCGCTCTCTTTGCTGCCCTGTCATCTCTTGGCTTATCAGGATGAGAACATGTGCTTTGGAAACCTACTCAACCACTTTGTCAAATCCCTTCCAATCTTTTGGTTCCGGACAATTTCACTCCAGTGGCTTGTCACAATATATTAATTCTTTCTAACCAGACTAAAAAATACTTTTCACCAGCTCTGCTGGCAACACATACCTTTTTCACAGCTTCTCACAGCTGTAGTTTAAATCATAAAGTGGCAGGTACCTGACAGGCAGCCATGGCGCCACAGACACATGAAAATACACTGTGAGGAAGTACACAAAAAGCTGAAGATAATTTATGAGTTTTGGAAACCGTACTTGGACTTTCAGTGCGGGTGGCCTTCTCTACCGCCTTTGGTAACAGGGAGAAATACTACCCAATGTAAGTGTGTGTCTAAGTTCACTCCTGTATCCTCAATTATTTAGTCCCTGCTTGGAAAACAATCTGGTTCTAAATTCTTTAGAGAAAGAAGTCTGCTTGACAAAGGGGAAAAAAACACATGCTAAAGCAAACTGAAGAAACCACTAAGCTATGCAATACTCTCACTGTATTACACAAAGTGAAAATGAGTTTTCTTAAAGACACAAGTAAATCTCCTTTATTCCTCACTAGGAGTCTCAGGCAAAGCACCAATAGCAAACTCAGATCTTCTCTTACCTGTGCAAAAATCTGAAATGGACCGTAGGGTCATCACTACACTGGGCATTGAGCCCTAGATCCAGGGCTGGGATATGCTGGACATTATCATTACAGAGCATAAACATGGTATCATATTATTTTTAAATGTTTTTGTTTGTCCTCGTTATGCATAGACTTCTTGTTCTATTTGCCAAGCAATTACAGCTTTAAGTCTCCACTATGCCTCATAACATTCAGTTATCAATGGTAGAATCATTAAGTGCATAAAATGCTTCAGACAGTCTCAGTCTCCTTCCTTCTCGTTTTCTCCTTGGGAAAACACATGCTACTTCCATTCCAAACTTGTTTTACTGCTTGAAGTCTACTTTCTAATAAGCCTATGATAAGCCACGGAGCATTTCTGTTTAATTTTCTGTTTGTCTTCTGATTCACAGTCTCAAAAAAAATCATTGAAAAAATCAGTCTCAAGGTGTAGACTTTACAGAAATGCTCTAATCTCCATGAAATTGCAAGGATAATCAAAACACTTCATTTACGGCAATATGTAACCTGAACGTTTTTCCATACTCTGATGAGAGAGGCAGGGGTTTTGTCTTTTCTTCATTTTCTTCAGAATGAGACATAATTCCTCTTTCTAAAATCTGGCTGGAACCTTCAAGCATTTGCAGCAAAGCTCCCTACTAACATAGATTCTGACTTATGTTCTCAAACGATGGCTATCATGGGTTTTCCAGAAGATTAAGCCTTCCGTGTTACTTCACATATAGAGTAGAATGCACTTGTTTTTAAGTACACAGCGAGAATATGGTAATTTTAAATATAAAACCAATTTCCACTTTGCCACCATGACGTAAGAGAATCATTCTGCTTTGTCTTCATGATGACTTTAGTGACTTTCCTATCAAACCAGGGTTTATGCAGGGCTGAAATATTGGGAACTGGTGGGCAGTCTCACTCTGGAAAGATTACTCATGTAACAGCAGGATATTTTGAGACCTAGACTACAGGCATGGATGTAGAATACAATAATTAAGGATTTTCTTCCAGCACAACCTCCCTGGAAGGGACAATCCAGGTTTGTAGTGGGAACAAAAGATTAGTTATTTAATATTAAATCCTTCAGATCTCCTATTCAAGAGTGCAAAGAATACAATCATCATTTTGCTGCTTCCTCAGAATATAGGATCACGAAGACTACGTATTATGGATCCTAGATGTTTTTTTTACAAGACACAGGCAAGTACGAGTAGCTTTATTTGACAGAATTGCTTGAAACACAGAAAGTTTAGATGACATATACCCCAGATAAGATGACAGCAGAGATGAGAAACAATTGCTTCCCTCCTGCATCCGCTGCTCTGTGGATGCCTACCCTGCTCAAATAAAGTCCTATCACCTCTTTCTATTTACACATGACAAACTGGGACCAACAGAAAGAGTGCCAGAGTACCTGGCATGCTTTGCTCTGTAGTAAGTGCCCTATTCCTGCAGGACGGACTGTGTAATTACTGCTTACGAGCTGCTTTTTTGCTGAGGGTTGACATTTGCAAGAAGAAAAGTCACAGCTGCCAAAGGAAGAGTAATGATGCAGCCCTGTGGTAAACACACAGTGAGCAAAAAACCAAGGGAGAAGGGGAAGAATAGCTGCTCAAGACCTCCGCTGGAGAAACTGGCCATTGCTTCCAGATCTGCAGTTCCCCTGGGGTTCAGACAGATTATTCATTACAAATATTTACCTGGCAAGTGTTGGCATTTTTCTTTAAGATCTATATTGCTTGAGAATATTACTGACACAGAACATATTTTTTTCAATGTAAAATATTGATTTTCAGGTAAACTTGCCAGTGTGAAGGCTAAAATGGAAAAGGTGAGTTACAGACAAACCTTCTCAGGTCCTTCATTTTTTTGATATAAAATATAACACACCACACCAATCTTTTTAGGCCAGGCTATTCTTTCATTTTTCTCTGACTAGAAATTAGATGAATTTTCTCAGCCAACAGAAAAATGGAAGAATATTTCTGCTTTTAACAGAAAAAGCAGAAACATTTATCTCACGATGAGGTTTGCCAAGTCTTACAGACTCAGATGCAATCTTCCCGAGAGGTTCGGCCTAATCACATTAAATTCTATAATCACATGCTTCTCTGAAATGTGGACCTGTTCTCCTCCATTTTCTAGAGGTGCTATGTATAGTAATATTTCACTTTGGAAATAACAAGGGGAGGAAATTTGTTTCAGAAGGGAGGATATTTGGCTAGATATTTGAGCACAGGAAATAATCCCATTGAATATTTTACTTAGCAATAATTTTTCCTTTCTGGCAGCCTGCAGGATGCAATCCATTCCACTGACAGCAGTTTAAGATAATCCACCCAAAAAACCTACCCACATTCAAGTCCCACATTTATACGCACACATTCATACGTATACGCTTTGTACATACCGAGTAGTTCATTTGCTTTCCATGGACCTTCCCATATCATGACCTTGGCTAATCAAGGGGTCCTAGACCTGTTATCAAATCGCAGTCTATTCAAAGTGCCTGACTTCGTGATTTGCACATAATAACAGAAATTATCATTCTGGATAGACTGGGGTACAGCTGCACGTGCTGTTGTAGCACATCATGTCCTTAATTCTGGAGCACTGCCCCAGGTAAGTCATTCCTCAAGTTCTCAGTTGAAAAGTAACCAGTACACTTCAACGTGCAACACTCAATTGAAAATATTTGAGATACAACGCACCAGATTAGCTGCTGATATTGTGCAGTTTCTCCAAAGCCAGAACCAAGATGGCTAGAGAACAGATGGGTATTTTTTGAGCCAAAACAGGTAAAATTTTCGAAGAAAACCACAAGGACACACAGTGAAAGAAAAATTTCTCCAAAAGTGAATAATATTTTCCTAAATTGGACTTCTGCAGCTGATGATCCCTTTTCTAATCTTGTATATAACAACATTCAAACCCAACAGAATACAAACATGTAGTTACATACATTCAGAGAAGATAATGACCATGCTGCTGAGGCACACGACAGCGCCAAGTTAGACCTATAGCTGGGGTATGTTTGAAAGCAGAGAGGTAATAGAGAAGAATAGCAGTAAATTGCAATAAGTTCCAGCAGCAGCCTTGTCAGGCTAATGCTGTTTCCTTTTATTTCAGTATATTGCTAAAACTCCCTTCAGGAAGAATATAAACATGAAATTACTTGGAGCTGTTGCATCCTGATCAGAGCCAGCTAGCAAGAGCTCCCAAAGCTCAGAAGCCGTGCATGGTAAGAGGGGTGGAGAAGAGAAAAAGTTTCTGTTCATCTTTGTTTCCTTCAAGCAGAATGGAGCTCTTCTGCCAGCATGATCTGGGAGAAACTTAATCTCTCTTGATTTCATTACTCCTTTGATTTCACAATGGGTGGGATCCTCCTGTCAGTAAAGTCAACAGGAATTTCCACTGTGACAGTAATGGGCTTTTTTCTGTTCGTTTTAGATCAGTCCTTTAAGCCAGGAGGTGTTCCACTTTTAATTTAACAAAATTAATACTGCCTTTTTTTTTTTAAATATACGTTCCACAAAATAACTTCAGTCTCATTGATTCTAACTGCTAAGTACTGACATGTTTGCAAAAATAGTATGTACTTGACAGACAGGAAAAGTATTTAAATTTCTTCTAATCAAAATGTAGAAAGCTTCTAATCCCTTCATTGAAACAGTAGACACAATGGACTCAATTTCCTTTTACAGGTTGGGTGGGGTTTTTTTCCCCTACATGCTCCCCCTATACACACACACTTATTTATTCTGATGTTCTTGCAATGCATACCTGTCAACCTTCTTTGGGCCCCCTTCAGTGGCAGACATAGCTCAGGATTAGTACAGTCTTACCTTTGCTGTCTTGCCTTCTCTTCAGAGCCACCAGCACATGTGATTTGCTCCGTACTGGCTAAAAAGTTATGCCACCAACTGCACCCTGCAGAAATAAAAGCATTTGGTAACTTTAGAGCTGTGATAAAATCCTTCTCTCTTCCAACACTTTTCCAAGCTATCTAATACTATTGCCATTTTAGAGATTAAAAGTTTTACACTTCCATGATTAAACCCAAGGTGAAAGATCAGCGGAAAAAAAAAAAAATCAAATTTCTGCTGAGCCTGTTAGATTCACTCTTTCAATAGCCGTCAGTAGCTACAAGCTAGTAGCTGCTTGTACTTAAAGCCTCCAGGTACCCTCCAGCCCCTAGCTGGTTTAAATAAAGGTACTGTAAGACAAAAACCCAAACCAAATACATAGCAGATCTAGTTCTGTCTGATCTTTATTTCAGAGCAGTTTGTATTTCCCAAGATATGCTGTGTATCAGGCTATCAAAGGACATTTTTATTAGTTTTGGATTTTCAGCTTTACATCATTATTCCTTACATTAAATCTAGCATGCATTTTTACTCAAAGCATCAGCCTTCATCTATATTCCATTTATGTTTTGACAAGACTAAGGATATTACTGTCTCTTACTTTTGTGCTTGATTATTAGACTTACATGACTTACACTGATACTTATCGGCAAATCTGAACAAGCCACTCTGCCTTTTGTTAGGCATCTGCATTACTGTTTTATGTACTGGCTTATAGGCAATAGAATTACATTAAGACTCCAGCACAATGTTTATTGTATTTGATCAAATTTGTTTGCAAATGGAAATATTACATTCAAGCTGCATTAAAATAAATCATCTCCAAAGATCTGCAGATAGTATATTACTCATGGGGAAGGTTTCCGTACTTATTAATAGTTACTCAGTTCTTCCAGGTACTCGTTTTACTTAATACATTCAAGATAATACATGTAATATCTCCCATTCAAATATATGAATGGATTAACTGTACAGCAGCCTTTTGCAGGGTTGCATTTCTGGAAAGGACAAACATACTGCTAGTACCAGGCTCCCGTTCAGTTTAAATTAAAGCGTACCTATTCTGATTCCAGCTTTAGTATAAAATAGCAATCAGTAATAACAAAGGTAACAAAGCATGAATTAAAACGCAGTTGCATAAAACATTGTCTTCATATAGTACGACCACACACTTTTTTATGCTTCAGAAACCATTAATTATCTATCTCACAAGCAATAGCATTTAATAGCCCCGTTAATACCAAATGACGTTTATGGAAAATGACAGAAGTGCAATAAAAGAGCAGTATCGTGTGAATGTCAAAATTATGCAATTATTTGAGATACAGACTATGTGATTCTGGCAAAGCTAATACAGCTTTGAGTCCAGATCTGATTCCTACAGAAGTCCAGGCCCATTTCACATGAAAAAGCTCATCTTTATACCTGTATGTTTAACAGATTTGGAGGATGGGGTAGAATGACGCAGATTGTATTTGGAAGACTTAGAGCGGCAGGTGCTGCTGTACAGAGCCTTACCCTCCTACTTACACAATCCTAGTTTTTCCTGAGAACGTCTACAAGTTGGAAAGCATTACACATACAACGCTCATAACAACCACCTGCCTTTGACAGCAGTATCTCTGAAGAATCAGACCACTAGGTATGATCACCTAGCTAGAATATCACACCTCAGAAACGTTCTGGATGAGTAGATTCCCCTCCATCTTCTGCACATAAATGAAATTTAGCTTACACTTCTTTCTTACCATTAACCAATAGCACCACCACCCCCCAAAAAAAACCCAAATAAAACAGATTACAAAAAAGAGTTGGCGTTTTATTGCAATACAACCTTTCTTTGTTTCCTTTGCCAATGCAAAGATATCTCGCTTCATATCTTCTTCCCAAATAAGCTTCACAATAGCTACTTCAGAGGAAGTCAAATCAAGTGATTAGTGCTGTTCTGGCTCCACCAAGTAGATCAAAAACTTGAATAAGAAAAGCTGTTAATGTTTGTGTGAAATTAACACCAAGGATGAGCTGTGCCTGAAACCAGTATGCAGGGAGATATTCTTTGCTTGCTCATTGGCTTGGAAAAATATTAATGAAAATACTTGTTTTTAAAAGATAAAAAAGTTAGTTGTTTTTTTTTTTTTTTTTTTTTAGTCTGGGAGCAACTGGCATCATAATGTATTTTCTGCACTGTGTGTAACACCTGGCAGTAGCTCCTTGTAGAGCTATAAAAGAGAGTTGCTTGTACAACTTGGAAAGGAGGCAATTTACTGAAATTAGGTAATTCACCACTTGGGAAAAAGTGCTCTGTGCTCTCCTTGGAAAACCCCACAGTATCTCTAAGGGAAGGCAAGGGCATTCTCATTAGCCAAACTGCAGACACAGCTATTCATTTGGTGAAATTCAAGAACAGCTAAACTGGATCTCACAGCTCTGAAGTGTTTCTTCCAGTATGCTGTTTCTCACTGTAACTAATACTAAATACTTCAAAGAAAAGTAGGAGATCCCCAAGTGACCATGTAGCGGACGATATTTTAGCAGCCTGGGCATTACGAAGGATCTTCCCCAGACCAAGAGCATGAAAATTTTACAACAGCTATTGACAGACCTCAAACCAAATAACTTCCAAGTGGAAAAAGACTTTTTTTGTTGTTTTCTTTTGCTTTGCTTTCTGCCAAAGCTAAACTTTTTGTAGGAAAATTTTGCAGTTTTAAGTTTTGTCGGTAGACTAAGAGCTATTTGCAATAGCTTCCTTCTCAGAGATTGCTTCTAAACTCCATCTGCTTTTCTTCAAGCTTAGCTTACTTCCAGCAGGCACAGCCCCTGTGCATTCGGAGAAAAAGGTGTCTGTGCAGACCCCTCTCCCGGCTCTCCTGCCTCCAACGCCACCCCAGGGGATGCAGGTGGGCCCCCAGCATGGGACTGCAGCCAAGCAAAACCCTTTTTTTTTTTTTTTTTTTTCTTTTGGCCTGAGGACTATGCCATGCCAAAACATCTCTGCAGCTTCAGAGGAGCAGTACTGCTGGGTAGCAGCCAGGCATCCTGCAAGCTGCCAGCACTGTGGGCAAGACAAGAAAAGAAGAAACTTATGGGGGAGGCTTAAAACCCTCCTAGCTTTCCCAATGAAATCTAGGTCCAGTTTTGAGGTACAGCTCCAGATTTCTGTTACTGACATCACCAACATTTGCTGTTATCTGACCTGAATGTTCCTAGCACTTCTCAGCTTCCTTTCAGACACTTATTTTAAATAATGCCCCTCAATATCATGATTTGTCTAACCAGGAACCAAGTCCCATTTTGTTTTTCTGCAAATGTTCCACCTGCTTCAGTCTAAACATAAAACTAGAATTAATTCTGAAAACATTACTGAATGTTTTGTTTTTAGCAGCCTACTGCATTTCCAAAATTCTTATGTTTTTCTGACTTAATGGTAACAGCAGGTATTACAATCGCATGATCTTCCCAAGAAGCAAAATCTGTTAAGGGCTAATTTATCAGTTACCCATCACTCACACACCTTTGCAAGGGAGGCAAAGTCAATATCAGTTTTCAAGGCGATCACTGCCTCCACGATCGCTTATGCTTCCTCTGCCAGCCTCCTGACTGAACTGCAAGGCAGTACGAACACAAGTGAAAAGCACTGGAGGATAAAATTTTCACTCCTGTAAGGAGGCTTTCAAATACTATCAGTTTTGTATCCCAAAAATGTAATTTGATTTGTAATGGAAAATGCATTCTTGCATGGATGCTTTGCATGTATTACAGCCAATTTTGCTTAAAATTGCATTCTGTGCTCCCTGGGTGTATAAAAACAAGATGACCCCCATGACACAGCATTGACAGAAGTATTTTCATGTTTTAAGTACAAATAATCTGATTGCAAAATGTCTGCCTTATAGAGCACCAGTTATACATATGCCAAACATGGGAGTCCACTCAGAATTATTATACTTCTTATGTCATACCTCACATTACGCATAATTCCTTTTGCACCCTGGTCTGAGTTTAAACGTGAAATGCTCACTGTATAACCAGATGCAGCAGCAGGCATATTTCATTCTGCCAATTCAGAATATATGCTGTATCCTGTGGCATACTATTTGACTTTTCTGTGTCAGCATGAACGACTATCCATTGGAAGATTTAAAAATCTTAACTTCTTCATCACTCAAGTGCTTTCAGCATTCACCTACAGCTCATTTAAGTTTGCTGGGTACAACAGATTTTAACATACAGATACCAGCAGCTCTCTACAAAGCAAGCAAAATGACTATCATTCCCCTTAAGGCTTCAGAAGAACCTAAACACTTCTATTTAGAACACTTCCACTTTGAGCAAAATGATCTGGTCTGAGTGTTGAGAACTCCAATTTACCTTTGCTACGCTTCACATCTGTGCAACTCCAGACTTTTCTGGAGTTTCCAGATGAGACTTAAACAATCCCAGGAGTTTACTACTTTTTCCTCCCAGGCATTAGGAATCTTTGAATGCCTCGCTAACTCAATCAGACTGGATTTACCTTTATAGTCTGCAGGGACTGATAGATCCTACAAGTCTTAAGCTCTCCGTCTTTAGAGAAGCTGAATAAACCATCTTTATATTTATATACTTTTATATATTTATATACCAGTTATAACAAGGGGCAAAAAATACATTAAAGCCTCGAAGATTAGTGAGCTAAACTTGACAATTCCCATAGGAACCACTTTCCATTGAGATCCCATATTTTAAGAGTTGGATTTCTTAATATGTATCCTGATATTTGACCTCCCTCTTCAGAAATAAATGATGTGTTGTACATGAAGGGAACCAGGTATAGTTCTACTCAATCTTTTTCTTTGTAAAGTCTTCAAAGCACCTGGGTCTGGTAAACTCCATCTCAAAGTGTTTAAAGAGCTGACACCACTACCTTTAAAAATTTGTGAAGGGTGTACAGAGTAAAAAGACCATAAAAGAGTAAATGTGAGATCTATCTACAAAACTGGTAAAGAAATGAAGCACTAGAATAGGTGACTTGAAGAGACTGTGTAGTCTCCAGTTTGGAGGTCTTCAGGAATAGGTTTCTGATCTCTACTAATACACAGACTTCTGGTGAGACTTTTCCAAACGTTGAGACGTACATTGTGGCTCTCCTCCATTTAGATTTTCTGATCTCTAATAAATATAGTGTGATCTCACATTGCAGTCTTCCTCTCAAAGACAATGTCTAGACCCTCTGACAAATGGGCTATCAAATTACTCAATTAAAATACAGAAGGCATCCTCTTCTAGTCAACTAATTTTGTATGACGTGGGTATTTAATATCTTTAAGAGCATTCAACAGCTTCAGTTTACCAGAAGACTGCCAACAGGTCAAAGAGTTATTGGAATACAGACAATCATATACACACCGAGGAGAATCACATGCACTTCATTTCATTATGAAAAGAAGCTAAAACTTAGTTTTCCCACATTAGGGAAAGGAATTAAGACCTGAGCATATACTCTGCCACTTCTGCCTCACCCTTGCAGCTTGAAGCAACAGCCACAGCCACTGCTTCACACTCACGATATATCAGAAATATAGATAAATTCTATTCCCCCAACTTACTAAAACAAACTAATTCTCTCTGGTTTACATAACTTTTATACTTCCTTACAGCATTTTAAAGAGACTGAACCATTTTCTGTTCTAAATAAGGAAAACATTTCCAATACAGACCAATGGCCAAAAAAGTCTTTTGTTCTGGGGTCAGGTGAAACCTTTATTGTGTTTCATTTACAAAGATGTAAGTTTTCTGTAAAGTTTTCTCTTTTCTGTAAAGTGATGTTTTCTGTAACTAAAAACATTTTTGGGTAACAAAGTCAAGACCTGGATCAAAATTAATTCCGTAGTATGTGCTACAGCTGGAGTAAATAACAAAACCAAAGGCATTCAATTCCAGTGTCTCATTTGTTTTCTCCTCAAATAAGTAAGACATTATCTATCAGACCACAGAGACCTCTCCTCTCCTTCATGATCTATAAGGGAGATGATGAAGAACTGGCTTCCAATAAAGTAAGTAGCCTTGTGAATAACTCGAAGGAGATTATGAATGACTTCACATATACCTTTACCCTCTTTGAACAGTGAAAGGCGTGGAGAAGTACTTGAGAGTCAAGCAGCCCATGCACTAACAAGCCTAAATCCCTGCCAGTCCAGGATTAATCCCTGGGGCTAGATACCAAAAGGCTGGAGGACATTACCCAAACCCCTATGATGGAACTTAAAGGGCTACCCAGACAGTCTGTCCTAACTTGGACAGGCCTCCTCACTCGTCTTCCCAACGTCATTTAATTATTTCTCACAGGCTTGGAGTGCCCTGTAAAATCTGAGACTGTGTTCACTATGTGTCACCCAGAAAAAACACACCAGATTTTGATTTAACTTCTAAATTAGTTAAGTGTCCTCTTTTCTTCTCCTAGAACATCTGCTTTTGTGATGCTTTTCATGGCCCATAGGGTGTTGTAACAGTAACGTATAGTTACATGTTTACTGCAGTTGTCTGCCATTAATACCAAATGACATTTAGAGCAATGGTGACGCACAGTGGTTCCTGCTCCCTTTCTGCAGCTTTTTTTCAGAAAGGTAACAAAAAGCAGTAGCAAAAAGAAAAGCTGCAGCATGTAAAATCCAGTTCACAGGTTCAGCTGATGGACTTGAAGTCATACCCAGAAGGATGACTTTTCTCCCCTTAAAAAACAGAGTAAGAAAATTCCACGTAACAGACAAAGCAATGAATGCAATTGTGTCTGTACTTCTGGAGCACGCTTCATACAGCTTGTCACAAAACATTACTTGGAAATATAAATCCAGGATGACTTGTCTTGAATGCAGCACAGATAAGAGAAGAAAACAGTAAGTAATAACAGCAGTACAGCAAGCTGGTGAGGGATACTGGAGGAGAAACAATACCCCATGGGATACTATAAAAATCTATTTGGCCACTTCATATACTCGTTAGGTAGGTGGCCCAAGAGGTAATTGGCACTTTGCATTTATTTTGTCTGTAGAAAATTGTCTCTTCAGAAACATTTGAAGCAAAAGGAGTTTATCAGGAAAGAAACATGGTTGAGAAACAGAAACAGATTCAGCTTGGGAAAAGGTAAATATAAGTAGGGAAAAGACTCTGCTGCTAATATCACCCTCCTGACATGGTTCACTTTCTTAGACAATTCCAGCTGTTCCCGTTAGCAGAAGAGCCAAGAGACTCACCTTTTTTTCTTCTTCTTTTTTTTTTTTTTCCTCCATTTCCTTTGTCATTGCTCCTTTGAGGCAAATTATTAAATACTATTTTACATGTAGGAAAAGAGCCCAAAGGTACTATATTTACTTAAATACATACAGAGCAAAAAGCAGGGACTGGATCTAGGTTCCTGGACTCTTTGTGTAGCATGCTAAACACCAAAACCTTACGTTGTTATGGTCACGTACGCCTCTTTCTACAGCCTGTCCATCCAGCCTGTGACTGTAACAATATACATCGATATACACAGGGAACCTAAGGCCACAAGTGTTAGGGGTGAAAATCATTGCTGCAGTATTGATCCTTTCTCTTCCGAGTTGTCTGAATACAGATTACGCAGTTCAGTTTTAAGGACGCAAATTACGGAGCATTATAGGCCTATCTTGCCTAGATGCTGAATAAAGTGACTCAAGAATTTCTCATTAGAATGATTCCCGGCAGAAATGCCTTTTTCACAAAACAGAAATTTACAGGAAAATTCTAGTTTTCCTAGAAACATTTCATTCTCTTTTGAGACATTCTTAATGGTATCTGATCCTTTTCTTCTGCAGGCAAGAAGGAAGATCAAAAAACATTTGCCAGGCAGCTCACAAATTGAGGGTGGGGTTTTGGGGAGGTTCTGTGGGGTTTTTTTGACTTCCTGGAAATTCCTTCCCATAAAAAACAATCAATAAATTTAAATAAATAATAATAAATAATCAATAAATTTTTAATATCAAATTTGAGACAACTTTTATCACTCCCTTCATTCTTTAAATTTCACTTTCTTTCTATTTCAAGATTAATGATTAACATTACTGAAAACAGAACCCAACATCTGCCCACAGGTATGAGAAGGCTGCAGACAACAAGAAGCGTTGGTGAAACAGATCCAAGATCATGATAACACTTGGTAAATAAAAACTCAATGTCCCAACGGCAAAGATATATTAAACAGAAGCACAGTACAGCTACTGATGTCAAGTATTTAAAATTGAATTGAACAATAACCGAGAGAACAATTTTATGTCGGCAATGGCACAGATTTTATTTAACATGTATATATAGCAGGGTAGCGTCATTGCAAATTTTTTCTCTCTTTCCATAAGCAATGAAAGTGGTGTGGTTGCATGGGTGTCTGAGTACATGCTAATAATTTTTAAGAAGCCCTGGTTGAAAGTTTGACGGAAAGATACAGTCTTGGAAAATATTAAGTTCCTAACAATATCAAAATAGAGGTGCTGGGAAGAATTCATATGTCCATAAGGGAAAGTCTGAAGTGTGATCTCAAGTACAATATTAAGCCCCAGCAAACTGACCTGAGAGAGACACGTTATGAATGCCCCAAATGAAAGAAGAGCTTCACGGTTTCTAAAGTATTAGACATGAGATTACCTAAACAGGAGACACAAAGCTACGGGGAACCAGGCCCTGTTCTACTGCTCACAAAAGTACTTGTCGCACACAAGAAGGGATCCAACCGGGCTGTGTGTGCCACGCGAGTCACACTTCAAAAGCACGTACCAAGGCTTATGCGATGAGGAAATACAAAGGCTAGGCCATACCAACATTTTAAACTTTTATACAGGACTTTGAAATCCTCATTTTAACATATTTTGAGGTAGCAATTAGCTTGCTTTCGTTGTACTTTTGTTTCAGTAAGTGTCCGTATTTTTTCTTTGCATTAGTGTGCCTCACTGCACAGTGTTTGGTATGAAAAAAAGAAATGTTAACTCTGTTTGCTATAATCAATAATTCATATCAATGTTGCACGGTTTAAATCATGAAAAAATGGTCTATTTCTATTAGATTCCAGTATTAATTCCATAGGAAAAAAAAAAGAAAAAGAAAAAAAAAGATGTCTGTTGTTTTCCAAAGCTTCCTCATGCTGATTCCACTTAGAATGAAATATCCCTAAGTTCACTTACCCAGAACAAGGTAAATATCTGGTGAAACATTCTGGTTCCACTTGGACAAAATACCCAATGAAAATTATACCAATTTTTTTTTTTTTTTTTTTTTAATCGTGTGCTGGCCT
>VYZM01006159.1:97132-125741 GCA_013398915.1 Dromas ardeola
TTTAGTACTGTGCTGGCCTTTTGCAGATAGTCTATCTAACTGCTGATCCTGGGGGACTGACATCCACTATTCCCAGTCAGGCACCACAGCTGGCAGCAGCTGGTGGACTGGTAGTTAACTGAGCCTGAAACAGCAGGCGTGGGTCTGCATCACGGGAAGGGAGGCAAATGAAATGTCCACTCAGCTTTCTTACTGGGACATTTTTCTCATGTAGCTTTGCAAGTATTCACTTAGAAAGCACCAATTAAAGTTGTATGAAAAGTGTGAAATTTTAATATCAAAGCAAAACATAAAATAGAGATGAATTAATGTATACATATATAAACTTTGCAGCCTTATATATTTCATACAAGGGAAAGTGATCTATTGACATGTCCAACGTTACAAGAACGTGAGGTTCCTCACCAATATTTCACAGAAATATTATTTCTGATGTAACAAAATATTCCTTGGGAAGTCCAGCCAGGGGTGTCTGGGATGCAGTGCTTCCTGAGAAAACAATATAGACTGCAATTCCAAAAGACCGGAGAGCTGTTGTTTTGGTTTTTTTCTTTTTTAAACTCAGTGATGACTGTGTTCCAAGTCCTGTAGTCCTTTAAAACTACTTGTAAGTTGGAAGTGTATCAGTGAATGCTTTTATCTTCACTTGGATAATCCACAAGAGTGATAAGTGACATGTCCTAGTTGTTGCACTGAAGACAAAATTATTTGTCTTATTTGAGCCTCTTTCCAAGGCTTTCCAGAGACAAAAGATTTATAAATCAGTTCTGCACCGTATCAGAACTTTCTAACAAGCCTTCATTCTATTTTAAACAATATTCTATTAAACAATAAAGTAAATTTTTATATTTACCTCCCTGTAATCCAGGCAGAATCCCTATGAGACTGCGCAAACAGTGACCTATTTTAAGTATCTCCATCAAATTCTACAAGAAACTAGAACACAGGTATTACCACCATTTATCAGGGATGAAAGGCACTATTAAAAATGTATAAGAAAAAATAGTTAAATAATCATGAAGTTCATAAATCTACAGTTTTTTGTTTTTTTTTTCAAAATTATAGTTGCAAGCAAAAACAGACCTCTTTTTTATACAGGCCAAAGCAGCAGCAGCTTGCCATTAGCAGTGTCAAACAACAGCAGACTGAACTAATGGAATAAGCTGGCTTAACTGGCTGATCTGCTTCAGCATGTAAAGCAATTTGAACTCTTGCCCCTCAATTTGGCTTTTGCTTTTAATTTTCGATGAAAATTCGTTTGTAAACATCTTGTTCCTGATGCGTGCTTCACCATACAACACAATTAAAAAAATCTGACCATTTCATTGCATCTTCTTCCCAAGACACGGACAAGAACATGCTTATGCATTGTACCTTGCTGTTTCCCTTCCCACTGCAGTAAAAAGAACCTTACTCAAAACCTATTGAAACCCACATCATTGCCTAATTCATACGACAATAACATAAACGATCATTTATTATTTCAGTCTACAAATTCTACATCCAGTATCTACCTTAAACTAGTTGCTAATGCTGACTTACAGTTAATATCAGTGTTCCTATTTTCATTGTGGAGATGAGGGATGGGAAGTCAAAGGGAAAGAGGTTACACAAAGCTTTAGAAAAAATGCACACACAACAAAAAGCTTCTCCTTAGGGTTCACTCAAGTTACAGCATAAAATATCCATTTATGTTGCTTGCTTCCTGATAAAACTCAAGTCAGAAAATGGAAACAGTATAAACTGTATTTAGAAAGACTTTAGTATGAGCTTGCACTTTGCCTACAGAGGTCTAAGACCTGGTGCAAAGACAGAAGTGTAGCAGTTTAAGAAAAATCCTAAAATGGGGCTGGTTTGGGGGGAGTGCTAAAAGATATTGGAAACTGACCAAAAATCTATTGTTTTTTTAAAGAAAAGCTAGGGTAAAAGATGACATTTATTTTCAGATAGGATGCGAGCAGATGTGAAAATCATTTCCTATTGATAAAATTAATGAAAAAGCAGGGATAAAACAGAAATTTCCACTAGAGATCCTCTCCAATGAAGCTACAAATCACACAGTATACCTGACTGGACAGGTGAGAGCTGGAGTCATTCTTTTCTTGCCAAATATAACAAAAGGCAAAGGTTAAGTGCTTTAAGACATAGCTCCATGGTAGGAACCTTTCAGCAATAACACTGGATTACAGCAGGTATGCTAGAGATACACAGGAAATGAATTAGATGTTTAAAACTCCTTTCTCAAGAGCGCAACTTCCACAGGTCGTCAGAGACATCTTTTATCCCAGAAGAATGGCCAGCATCCCTTATTCATAGTCATCCTATAGCAGTGAGTGCTTATAAATATTTTACAATTCACCTGGTCATATTTACTATCAGATTTTTATAGAGTGCCATATGATGCACATTTTTCTCACCAGCACGGGAAGTGGTGTTTTTCTGACCAAAAAAGGGGGGGGGGGGGGGCAAAAAACCCCCACCCTGGTATCAATCCTGTCTTCAGCACATACATGCTGAATCTCTATACAAACTGTGAGTTAAAGACCAAAAATGCTAGGGTGAAACAAAAAATGCAGTGCAATTATTTTGGTGCTGGACATGACACAGCACCTATAATTCCGCTGAAACTCTCAAAAAGACAGACTAGAATATACAAAGAACATCAGACAGATAACAGGAAAAACCTGTTTTTCTGAAATCATCCTGGGAGATTCTTAGATGATTGTAGTTGCTGAAACCTGAAACAACTACTCATGCTCTGCATGTCAGTGGCTAAAGTAAATGTGCTGAAAAAATACTGAAAGATGAATAAGCAGTTTTTAATCAGCCTTCAGTAAAGGAATTGCAGTGGACAGGCCTCTCTCATACTGGATAGAGGGACTTTTCAGAATTACACTTTTCTCCTCGTGCAAGGGAACGAGGTTCCCCTTCTTTTGTAAAACAAAACTGCACAGAGCTATCTCCAAAGTGAATTTCAGAGAAATCCTACTACAGGCATGCAACTTCATTAGCAAAAAGGATACCAGTGACAATGGTGGCTGTATGTGCCCTGGGAGATGGGTGGGCGCTGTCCCAGGGACAAAAATGTACACTAAGCCAGGGTTTTGGAGAGCCTGTGTCCAGCCTATGCTGCCTCCCTAAAGCTGCTGCACACCAGCTCGGAATGCTCAGCAGGGGTTGGATTGGCAACGCCACCTTTCCCAGCACAGCTCCCTGCGAACCTAATTTGGCCTGAAATTGCTCACAAGCAGCCGAGCGAAGTGCCCTGACCTCCAGGGTGAGGGGGGAGACAAGCTGAGCAAGCGCCTCTTCAGCTGGGACGGCTTCTAAAGATGTAATCACGACTTCAATAAATCAGTGACAGCAAATTTGTGCTTTACTTATTCTCAAACAATTATGTATGCAAATAGCGTAGCATTTTCTGTTGTTCATCCATCACCGGTACACAGAGCAATAGAATTAGGCACCAGATTCAGTATCTCAGAGCCTCTAGCAAAACCGAAGGAAGTAGCGTGGCTGGTTCCAGTGCAGGTACAGACATCCCAACAAATTTATTTCAGCCATGGCAGTTCACACACATACTGGAAGTATGACCAGCTCATTCCTCTGTTGCAACTGTAACAAAGAACCTGCCTGATCATTCATTTCATATTCCCATTTAAAATGACAAAGTAACAAAACTCTTTTCATCAGGAAGCTAATACCTCAGAAAAGCAGTCAGGTTTGGGGTTTTTTTCTTTTGAGATAACGGCAAGCTTGTATTACATGCACTGGAATTTATCCGTTACTTCTACATCTTCTTAGGATTGTATTAGTGTGGGAATGTACAACCTAAAGCTAGACATAGCTACTAGCATACTTGATTACAAATGTTAAAAATTCCAATAAAGACTGGAATTGTAGCCGTTAAATCAAAGTGTCTGCTTTGCTTGAAAGAAACAATGTCTGCTTGGGGAAGTTACCGAACAGTACGCTGGGAGGATTCAATTCCAGCACAGCTCCTGCAGAGAGGACGAGCGCAGTGAAAAAGTAATGTAACCACACTCTTAGATAAGAACTTAAGTAATTTTTAAATACCTGTGGCTAAAAGACTACCAGACTCACGCCTTTTTCTTTTTCCAGGTAGTGAAGATAGTTTTCTCAATTATTAAATTAATTAATTAAACGAACTCACAGACACCACAATCTTCACCATCTTTAACTGAGTGGTAAAGCATGACCCTACCTAACAGTACAATCTTTTGTCACTAATCTTATTAAAAGCAGTATTTAAGAGACAATAGCTGCCTTGCAGGAATTTCAAGTAACTGTTTTTGAGAGGGAAAACGTTACTTGTGTGCATGCCGGGCACAGCCATACCCAGCCAAACACACACCAAGCTCAGAGGCAGCAGCACTCGCTGGTGCATTGCAGAGATGCCTGAATGCATTAGCCCAGAAGCAGTGCAGAATTAAGTGTGGCTCTTCCATTTTTGGCACCGCAGGGACTTCTGCAGCGCTCTGGGGCTGCACCAAGTTGGGTTGGCATGAGTTTCATCCTATGAGATACAGCAGCTGTCCATTCCTAGAATGGAGATTATATGCACTGTTACATTTAATTAAACCTTAGGTTCAGGTTCCATGTTCACCATTAAGTACATAAAGTATGAGAAATATAGCATGGAATGCCTTGGAATGAAGAGGAGGAAAGCAGCAGTGCAGGCAGGCATACTGTACTCTCATAACAACTAGTCTGAAAGAATCACAGAATCATAGGGTTGGAAGGGACCTCTGGAGATCATCTAGTCCAACCCCCCTGCCAGAGCAGGGTCACCTTAGAGCAGGTTGCACAGGAACGCGTCCAGGCGGGTTTTGAATGTCTCCAGAGATGGAGACTCCACCACCTCTCTGGGCAGCCTGTTCCAGTGCTCTGCCACCCTCAAAGTAAAAAAGTTCCTCCTCGTGTTGAGATGGAACTTCCTACACTCAAGTTTGTACCCATTACCTCTTGTCCTGTTGCTGGGCACCATTGAAAAGAGCCTGGCCCCATCCTCCTGACACCCACCCTTTAAGTATTTGTATGCATTAATAAGGTCACCCCTCAGCCGTCTCTTTTCCAGACTAAAGAGACCCAATTCCCTCAGTCTTTCTTCATAAGAGAGGTGTTCCAGTCCCCTAATCATCTTGGTAGCCCTACGCTGCACCCTCTCCAGCAGTTCCCTGTCCTTCTTGAGCTGGGGAGCCCAGAACTGGACACAGCACTCCAGACTCCAAGGCAGAGTAGAGGGGGAGGATGACCTCCCTCGAATACTGCAGGCAACATTATTCTACTCAGAAAGAGCTTTCCCTCAACTGCATTTGCTGCTCATGTTAAGAAGGTCAAATCATAAGTAGCAGTTCTGAAATCATAACTAGTAGTTCTCCCTGCCAAAGCTTTTGTTTGATAATGGTCGGTCCAAAAGTAAAATTCAAGAATGTTAAAATGTTTATCTTAAAATAGCAATTCACTCCTGGAACTGGAACTTACGAAAGGAAATTGTGCCAAAACACTTGTGTTTGAAGTCTACGCTGATTCATCCAGCTGAAGGTTTGGCCCCTGGTTGCAGAAGTAGTATACCAGACAAGGCATAAAGGATGATAAATGCAAACAGGACATGCAGGGGATAAAAGCTGGAAGAACACCAAGCAACTCCTTAGACAACAGAATGTACTATCACTGCCACTTGCAACAATTTTGACACAGCTTATTGTGCAGAAAGTTGGGATGTTCTTTATATAATCAATATATAATGATATATAAAGAGCATCTAACTTGAAAGTCAAGCATAGGCAGCCAAGCAACATCTGCTCCACACAAATTATCACAGAGCTGGACAGAGGAAAATGAAACAAGGCCAGATGAAAAAGTCTTCGATCCATGCAAAATCTTTACAGGTCTGACAGTAAATCCCTCAGGTCACCCAGGAAATTGGATAGCAGCAATGAGGAGAGGATACCAGTGGTTTGCAACTACCCGTCCTTCAGAATATAACCAGTAGCTCAGCATTTGTTGGAAATAGCGGCATGCCCAAATGCTCCCCACTCCTTCCTTCAGCAGGCAGGTCCTACAGACATTTGGCACTGGACAGGGAGGCACAGGGAACTCAGCAGGCTTTGTCCTTCTGCACAGCTGAGTGACAGATTTCAACGGCATGAGTCTTGTAGTTTATCCCAGAATTTGCCCACAGTAATTTTTTTCCCCTCTTAACGTGCATGTTCATAAACACACACAATTTTCATCTCCTGGTGCTCCTCCCAAATGCTCATATACTCTTCAGAAGGAAAATAAGTCACATTACTGTACTGTAAATAACCAAAGCTCCTGAAAACAGCTCCCAGATAAATAGGAAAAGACAGTATCAAAACAAATAATTCCACAATTAGGAAACATTTTTGATTCTAGAACATATGTCTTCTATCTGCTAAAGAATTGCTACAGCCAATTTATAATGCTAATGTTCTGATCGTTACATACTTCTTTCAAATGATTGCTTGAGAGTGGACTTGCAAAAGGCCATCACCGCAGAAAAATATTCCAATGCCACGTTTGGGTTCCGATTCCCAGTCAGGATGACTGATAGGGTTATGGCCTCCAGACGTAACCCCAGCCTTGCTGTCCAGACAGCTGAGGAGAATTGCAAAGTACAGCCCAGTGCTTTAAGACAAACTAGTACTTACTTTGAAACATCAGGCCGTAAGAGCAGCTCTTTCAGAAGCACCCTCACTGTTTATGCAGTCAGGGTAAGGGCAGACTGGAAGGGACCGTAACCTCACAAGCTACCCCAAAGGAATGGGTTTTTGTTGTGGCTCAGAGCCACAGCGCGTGACGGGCTAAAGCTGCGCACCCAGGTGATCGGTAGGTGCAGTGGGACTGACAGGAAGACAGGGGGGCAGACACAGAACTAGGTCATCTGGTAGAGCAGCCCCAAGGATGCTGTAACCTATGCCAGAAGCAGCTTTCACCGAGTCATTTGCAGCACACTCCTCACTAGCTTGCTCCAGCGGAATAAAAACCTTCACAGTTAGTGCCCACCTGGGAGGTCAGTGTAGAGCAGCCAGTGAGCTGTAAATTCACATCCTAACTGATGGTGCAGTAACTTTCACACGTACATACCCTCAAGTGTCCCATACTGACTTAACGGCTACAGCCCTGCACTAGGAAAAAAAGCTGCTGTTCCTCAGTTTGGGGGTTCTTTTCTTTTCTTCTTTCCCTCCAGCCTATCCCAGCCTTTTGACTAAATTCCTGGGGGCTGGGAGTGCCTTAAACAGTGAAAGTCTGCTTGTGGGAGGATTTTGTAGCTGCTACTGCAAGAATAGTAAGCATGAAAAGCAGAACTGGCAACACAAAAGCTTAAGAAAAACACAAATAATCATCTTTTCCAATTCCAAGCTACCTAAATAGAGTAAGGCAACTATTTCAAGGATTTCAGTCAAAACAGCTCTTCAAAGCCTAGAAATACGTGCTGCCTCCACTTCATAAACCAACTGAACGTTTCCTTTTGTTTGCAACCCCAAGCACCCTTCTCTGGAAAAAACCAAGGTGCCAATAGGAACCTCCCAAAATCCAAGAACAAATTTGTGAGCTTGCTAGACCACATCCGAAGAAAAGCCTCCTATAACTCAAAAATGCAGGGTAAACAAAATGAAACGGGAAAAACTTCTGAATACAAATACCTAAATAATTGATAGGCTTGGGTATCTGGAACCTGTAGCCAACGCATCTCCGCCTGGATAATGCAGCAACTGCACTAGTGTGAAAAAGACTTACCACGTACATATGGAACACTGCATAGCCAGATATAGCAGCAGTCTCTGTGGCCAGCTAATACAACTACATACAGCTACAGTTGTTATTTACGTGTCAATATTAACACAGATACCCTTACACAGGCACAATGATGAAAATGGAGGAGCTGCATCTTGCCTTAATATAAAATGCACAATGCCCATGATTTTAAGTGATCTTCTGGTTCACCTTTCTTCCCATAGTTGAATATGGATGGATTAATTGTTACCTTATTTATTATTTACATTGCAATCATGACCTGAGACCAAATCCATATATTTTTCTGCTAGAGTAGACACTATTTGTCAATATGTCCTTAGTAGATCACTCTTTTGCAGGCTTTTTAAAAGTGTTCAATGTGAAGCTAAAAGACAACTAAGAATAGCTGGGACCTCAGTTACTGAATCTGTGCTGCCTACTGTGCTTTCCTGTACCACCTTATTCTTCTCTGTACTTGCCACGTGCCAATAATCATCTGGTATCTCTCATTTCATGAACACATTTTTAATCTCCCTGGGGCAGGGATTATCTCTTAGTTCAACAGTTTCTGCCCATGACCAGGGCACCTCAAAGACACAGAAACAGCAACAACAAGGCCAAGTGCAGTATGATCACAAAGAATATGCAGATGAATAGTTAATAGCTTCGCCCATGGCTAAACCCAGGGTTGAAGGCAGTCTTAGTATACTCCCTCATTAAGTTACAGAACTTTTAAGTCACAAGGCAATCTATATTTCTAGAGGAGAAAATTAATTAGCTTTGCATGGGGGCCACAACTTAGCATACATACCTACAATTTTGCTGACAGTACGATACAGCAGTGAAAGAGCCAGTGATTAAAACGTCGGCAAAAACTGGTGTTAGATGATAAAGGCTACGGTAACTACTAGATGTTTGCATTAAATCAAAATCATAAGAAACATATCATTTATGGGTTAAGTGCACTTAAAAAAAAAAGTTGAAAAAAAAATCAGACAGATCTGGTAAGATTAAGAGCTAATCTAATCATCCTGGGATTGGTTTGACAAGCAGCCACTGATTACTCCTTCTGGAAATAAGAGAAAAAAGGGATATTTATAAATTTATGAAATGAAGCCAGATATGTTTTTGTGGTTTCTTGAGCTGGCTGAAAGAAAGAAACAGAAACATTTCAGAGGATCGTGTCTGTTTTGATGGCAAAGTGTCAAACACACCTTGACAGTTGCATTTTGACTACTTTAAGGTATTTCCTTCTGAAATGCTGACATTTACATTTTATTTCAATTGGGTACTATGTCAAAAAAACCCACTTTGTTGTATAAAAACTGGGTTTTTTTCAGTATCTTCCTCTTGTGAAAAATTTCGTTTCACAACCCAATTAAATGTAAAATCAATTTTCCAAGTTTCAGAACATTCACCTGTTTAGTATTTTGACTTGAAAATTCTCAAGATGCAAGCTTTGATTCCACATGTTTGCTCACATGGGCACAGAGGTCATGTCTGACAACTTCAGCAACAGGGCTTTTGAAATTTGTGCATGTTCAGGTGGTTGGATAACCTGGAATGACTGAAATTAAGGGAAATATCCACTAAAAGCTGGACATTACCAGCTTTCAGCAAAGCAGAAGAATTTTCACTGCAAATATTGTTTTAAGTCAGCATGGAAAAAATCAGAAGAAAGTATTACCTACCTATACTTTTATTTTATTTCTGGACTTGGAGCACTTCGGATATATCTTGTTTCAGGATATATTAAGCATCTACTTATGCAAAATATTTTTAACAAAAACATCCATTGCATAAAGAGGGAGAAATTAATAAAAAAGGTTTTGTATGGTTATAGTTATTATTTCAGCATGCTAAAATAAAAGGATAATTACTTTTAGAATGGAAGTTAAGTTCCTGGTATACTTCAAAGTAGAGGGCAGGCAGGTGAAGTGCTTTTGACAATATTTTTCCCATGCTTTGAGCACATACTGCTAGCAATCTAATGAGATGCCTTTCTAGTATGAACTATAGGTCAGAAAAATCCATGATAAAAGTAATGATTCTCTTTTTGAAAATCCATGGGTCAGGCAAGAGGCATGACATGACTACATAACAATTTTGTTCTGTAATGGTAATTTTGGCTATTTTCCTGCCTTTCCCACTCCATCGCGATACGTTGTCAATCTCCTCACACATCATCTATGACAGTAATTTGCTTGCCTGCTAGCAGATGAAAAGTTTCTGTTATAAGCTATATTTAATAAAATCATCTATCTCTGCCTCTTGGGCCCATTTTTTAGCAATTGAAATGTATTTATTACGCTAAAAAAGGTGGTGCCTCAAGCTGAGGTCTGTTGTCGCCTTCACACTCATTTGAAACGAGTGCTGACAATATACATGCAATATATTGGGCAAACGTCCAGGTAAGGCTACCAGCACACAAAGGGCTCTGACCACACCAAGGAGAGAATCCATGGCACACAGCTTCCAGCCTCAGCCTGGCATCCCACCCCAGAGGCACTTCTCACCTTTTTCAGCCGGAAAATCCTGTTTGAAAATAAGGTAACACATTACGTCCCATTCATGTTTAACATGGAAAAAGTATGTATTAATAAGAATCCTGTACAGGTTGTTTATGTGTTCTGACTGGTTAACCAAATACTTTGTAGGACACAGATTATACATTTGTTCTACTGAAAAAGTTACCACAACACTTAAAAAGTTACTACTCCATCTTTCTTCTCTCCCACGCAGAACATCCAATACTTTTAGCTAAAATTTTAAGAGAAATAATTACAGATGACAAAACACATTTCTACATCTTCACCGAGTGCCCCAGTCACTTGGGTACATTTGCATCTATACTCTTTGTTCGGTTTTCCTCTCTTAAGCTGAAAAGTGTCATATTTCCCTTTCAGAGCAAATAAAAGCATTTGAAGTCTCAAGAATTTCAAGGGTCAGGAAAACCGTTTCCTACCGAACTATCCTCTCAATTGCCTTGGGAAGAAACATCAACCTATCAGCTGAAAAACCCCACAGCAGAGGATGCTGCCTCTCACTGATGGTATCATGACCACAACCCACAGTACTGCTGCTCTTTAATTTACTCTTCCCCATCTATTTTCTCCACCTGTGTTCCAACCAGACAGTTGTGTCTCTGTGAATTTGGAAAGGCAAGATTAAATCAAGGCCAAATTCAGTTGTTACATCTGACAGTTGCCCAAGAAAGCAGAATGTTTTCTTAAATTGAGCTTTGACATTGGATTCCCATGCCAGCTGCACAAGTTGTTCTGTCCTGGTAGTTGTTGACAGTAGCTATAAAAAGCATAATATATTCATTTTCAAAACTGTACTTATAAACCAGGCTTCTATGACAGCTGGACCAGACATTTTCCTGTCCTAATTGCAGAGTACTTTGGGAGGAATAGGAGAAGGAAGAGACGAAAGCAACCACTTTCTTGCACTGCAGTTTTACTTTGGGGCCATCAGCTCTCTAACCCTACTTCTCTCATTCAAAATTTAGTGATAAAATTGATGACATGTAGCAGCACCACTGACTGAAAAGATGGTGATCATCTTGAAGGAGAAAGAACCCTCAAGGTCTGGTTTTCCAGGTAAAAGACACCAACATTTGTCTTGTCAACAACTGGGCTGGAGCTACTTTCTTACGCCTGTATTTGTAAAGCCAAACCAAGTGGAACAGTTTGGGACCTTAATAAAGAAAGCAGGATTTTGATCACAGAATTGACAAGAAACAGACTTTTCATGGACACATGCTAGTTCTGATGAAGTTTTTTTTTGTAAGAAAGCCTTTCTCTGTCAGCAGACAGGTTAAAACATGGAGAAGAAAAAAACCAACTAAAATAACCAATAGGCTTCTCACTGGATCAATTACCTGGGAGAAGAGGGATCCAGATGAAAATCTGCTTGGTTAAAGATTGTCAATTCCTTACCCAGGTTTTTCTTCTATTTTAAATCATAGCTTTCTCACTCACTCTCCTGAAAAAAGTAGAAGATCTCAGTTTCTTCTCACGTCAGAATGGAAACATCAACACCCTGAAGACTGGAAGAGCAGCATCTCATCTAGTGTATGGACAGACAGATCCAACGTGTACCAGGAAGCTGATTAATAGATCCAGTTGAGTGGCAGAATGCATTTCTCTTACCCAGTAAGTAGGCCATAGCAGCTGATGATTTGTAGTCACTTCTATGTGACAGAGATCAGCCCTTCCCTTTTCAAACTAGTCTTAAAGACAAGGCTATTGAAAAGTAACAACAGCTCCATGACTAGCACATTTGTTTCTCACTCCCTTACATCTGACGGTTCAACTTTTAACACCAACACCCTCGAAGGAGATGATGGGAAGCTCTTTAGTATTCTGCAGAATTACAACTTGCCATATCTCTTTGTTCAAGGCCTGCATAAGGAGGCATTAGAAGGCTTCACAAAAAAGGTAAATGGAAAACCACAGGCAACAGAGTGAGGATGACGCCCTTTCCCTTGAGCAGTTGCCTTTTGCTCTGAGCATTACATTCCCAGCTGCTGCTGAATGATCAAGATGGAGCAGTAGAGAAAGCTGCTTTCTTTTTGTCTGCAGTAGCCGAGCAGATTATCTGCCGTGTCTTCTGTAATCATCAGTGTAATTGTGATCTTGAAGCAAAGCCAATACAGCACTTCATACATGGATTTAACTACATCCAACTTATCTGGAAACTGAAGCAACATCAGCTACTCTGTGTCTCAAGTGGCATATTTAAGCACAAGAACACATCTCAACGGGTCTAAAATTTTCCTGAGGCAATTCTTTTGTTCCAGTAGAAGCCTCATATACACCTCCTGCATTTTAAGATGCAGAATCATGATTAGGGTAATGAGGAGAAGGTTGCAAGAAGTTAATGTTAATTTTCTCCTTGCCGGGCCATTGTTATTCAAGTGGGTGTAGGATGAGCTAATTCATAATTTTATATTTAAATGCCATCAAGGGTGCATAGATCCTTATTTACTTGCATGGAAGTAAATAAAGTAATGTAACCTCATTCATCAACTAACTGCCCTGAAATGATGGCTTTAAAATTCCTAGCTGTATTAAAATGCACGCCTTCCCACACCACAACTTCAGAGCCCGTTGGCAGGTAACTATACAGCTGTCAGTTACCCGAGCTGCTTCTCTGCACTGCAGAGCACTACAGATGTTGAACTGATGTCCCAAAATGCTGAACAAAATGACTAAATATAGCAGCAAGACTAACTCAGCCACATTCCAATCTCAACAATGGTTGTAAGACAAACAATTGCAAATGTTCAGCTACCTATAACCAGCTGAATCCCTTACCACGGTGGGATCATCTTCCTTGTTTGCAGACAGGTGTATTACAAACACTCTCACCTGGAGTCACAGGGACTCAGTTTCTAAATTAAGTTTTCTCTCTGTGCTATAGAGCAGTAACTGTAATTTAGTTAACTTAAATGTCAAAGATAAAAACAGTCCTCTGAAATCCATTCGCATGTTGTTTGCTTGCTAAACACAAAGTGCTTAATCTGCTGCCATCACAGAAGCCTTTGCATATACTGGAATTATTTATTCATGCTCCAAATCCCCTAATTAAGAATAGGAGAGCCATGACAAAAATCATAATTCCTAGAATTAATAGAATGTCTGATACTTGCAGCATCATGCAAATGTTAACAAATCAACAAATTAACCCATGTAACTATTCCATGAGGTAGAGAAAAGTACCATCATCCCAAAACAAACGGCAGAAACAACAGTTATTGCCACGCATTTTTATCTAACTCACCAAGCGAAGTTAAAGTCCGGCTATTTATTTTCTTATGGGAACAACTGTGTACTTATTAGCTAGCTTAACATCAAAAAAGAAACATACCTGAGATCACGTTTCCCAAAAACTTAAATTTTCTCCTAAATCTGTATTTCATAATTTTGCACGTAAAACAAAGTTCAAGTCAAGCTTTACACAGTTCAAATGTTAAAACACTTAAATCCTACATAACACGCAGACTGATCACTTTCGGCTTTTCTCCATCATCCAAGGTTTGGACCTTCAGAAGTTACGTGATTAATGTAGAAAAAAAAAAAACAACCCTGTGATGCAGCAAAGTCAACCTTATAAAACCTATCGTGGAGAGAGAAAAAAACAACACTGCATCAATACATTTAAGAGGTGTCTTCTAGCAGCTTAGTATTTCATAGGATTTCCTACAGAAAATACTTATTACATGCCAACTTTTGAGTATTTCACTGTTTTGTTCCCTAAATGATTTAGCTACAATAGCTGTGGACTACAGACACAGGAAACCCCAGCAGTTTAGGTAGGTTGCAACTACACTCAGAGACGCAGCTAGTTAGGTTCTTATTTATACTCCACATGAAAGGCCAAAATACCAACAAAAGAGATTAAATTTCCAAGGCTGAAACAGCTGCCAAGGAGTTGTCACCCAGTTTCAGTTGCCTCTTGCAGTCCTGTGCTATAAAGGGATTAGAAAATTTGCACACTCTTTTGCAACAATGGAGACATTATAGAAAATTACTGCAAAAACCAGTCATGGGACTTGCTTGGTGTTGCCACAAATATATAGGAAGTAGGAGGAAGCTGAAAATGGGCTGCAAAAGCACTGCCTCGTGGGCCCCGACATTTCTGTGAGAAGATTTTAAATTCTGGTGAAAAAGGACTTCTGGATGATTCACAGAATCATAGAATAGAATCACAGAATCTTCAGTATGCAGCTAATACATCCAAAACCTTGAAAGAATTAGCCTCAGTGATTTAACCAAACTCCTAATATTAAAAATACCAAAAATTCATTTACAGCACTTGTTTTGTTTTCAGATATACCATTAAAGTAGTTGTTTACTGCAAAAGAAAGAAATCAGGAGTCAATAAAAACTGTACTGAATGCTACCTTTCTCTGGTCTTGAAGGGTTTCAGTTTAAACCAGCAGGTTGTCTACTGTGAAAAAAATGCTTGCTTTCCTCAAAACAACAAATAAAACAAAAAGAATGAGTCAAGATACTCGTGGCATAGCCAACCTGTGAATCAGGCATCTTTGCTACCATTCACCATTTGCAGTGCACTTCCCTCATTCACTAGAAACACGCTGAGTCTTTATTGTTCTGATGTACTTTAAAACACTAGAAAACATAAAATTTCTGCATTTAAGAAGCAAAGAAAAAGCTTTTCCTTACCATCAAAATCTCCAAGAGCGCAACTGGGTTGCCAGACCTATATGCTTCCTGACCTAAAGAAGAGGCAATGCATAATGCTAACGTTTACTGCCAACACACTTTCCTGTTTGCTCCTCATAAATGGCAACACCTGTGACAGTTACCTGAACCCAAAAAGCTGGTTTAATACCACTCTGCAGTCCACTAACACCCTGAAAGGAACCATTTTCCTCATGGGGAGATCTGCTTCTTCCTGACAAATTCCCAGTGATAATAGTATGTATCCATTTACGGCACACTGTTCTTTTCTGTCTTAGATCTTTAAAATGGAAGGATCAATAGAACCCTTCAAGAAGTTTACAAGCAGTAAATTATCACCTTTGCAGCACCCCAGTAAGAAAGTAATGACTGTTCTTCCTTGTTGCTCAGATAACGAGTGACAGGAGGGTCATTTTCAGGAGTGCCCAGGTGTATGGAGTTCTCAGTTTAAGGCAATGAAAGCTTAATTTTCAGATATGCAACTGAAGAGTTGCAAAAGACCTGGTGGGGAGAAGGAGTCAAGCATTTATATCAAGATCAAAAAGCAAAAAACCCACAGAAATTAAAGCTTTGGAAAGGAATGATCCCTTTAGAAATCATTTTCTGAAGAAATTTTCAAAATACGGGTGGAGGTAATGCAGGACTGAGCTGCTTCTGGCTGCCAGGCCTTATTACGCACTCTAATCCGTAAATGGATCAAGTCAAATATTGCAGATTAAACAAAAATATAAACTCAATTTTCCATGGAAAACCATACTACACTGAGCAGAGCTCTGCCATGTGCCACAGCTGAGGTGTAAGAGTCTTCACCCAGTGGAGGTGACAGAGGAACAGTATCACTTGGTTGAAAATATGAGACTTCACCTATGGCAGCTTACCTAGGTTGTAGGTATGACAAGTTGTCTTGTAAAATAATGTCATAGCACAGTTATTAGGCATTCCCATAAGTATTTGATAGCTTCATCTTTTTATATAATAAAATAAAAAGAAGAAACTTGAATGTAGGTTGTCCCGTGGGCTTACTTTTGTTGAACAGGGTGGGAAGGAGGAGGGAGAGAGGAAGAAATCATATTCTGTAAAAAAATGCCAACCCACTCATTTCTATTTTAAGCATAACTTCTGTAGAAAGAATCATCTGAGCACCAATTCGTGTATTTAATACAAGTTTCACGACTCAAAGCCAGATTGATAAAACAGATTCAAAGTACGTAATTAAATAATTTTTCCATTGCTATATGTCTTTGTCATGTAATTAGCTTCGATGTAAAATTGTTTTTTATCACAAGTCTTCCCACCCAGGTAAGTGAACAGATGCATAAAGCACTTGACTTTCTGACCAACTGTAAATCAGCTTTAGTGGAGGAGTGTCTGGACCTCAACTCCTGTCTCTAAAAGTGATTTTACCCATTTTGTTCCCAAGTGCACAAGAATATCCTCAAAAGCCACACTGCAAACAACTAAATCTAAAAATAGTCATTCCAGCCATAAAGAGACAATATTCTACTTGCTGGAAAAACCTAGTAATAAAATCATAACAAGCCAAATACCACAGATTTCATTGTGGGAGCTTCACCTCATCACAGCAAAATACACAGTCACAACAATACACAACGCAGTTGAAGTCTTACCATATATAAACTCAGCAATCACAAATAGATATAAAGTACAGTACAAAAATAACAGGGACAATCTTGCAGAGAAAGGAAGACTGACACAGGGTTTTTTTTATTCCCGCTTACATGTTCAAATATTAAGCAGAATGAGTAAGAGATGCTTCAAATTATACCCCAAAAATCTTTCTATTACAGAGTAAGTTAAAAAAAACCATATGCCTCAGGGAAAGGGGAGGGGGAAGAGAGACACAGAGACTGAAGTAACATCTTCATGACTCATGACATGTAGATACAGCTCACCGAATTTGAAATGGAGAATAATCCAAAATATAGAATAAAACGTATATGCCTTGACAACAGCGCTAAGGAGAAGAGTACAGAAGAGTGCAGAAGGAAGGACGTGAGGGACATTACTGATATCCATCCAGAGGAACACAGCAGGACTAACCTCTGGATTGGTTCCTTAAATTCTCGTTACCTTTTGTAGACAGGCTGGGGTGCAGGGAGGGAGAAGGGGTGCAGAGCATAAACCAACACGGGGTGAATGCTTTAATGAAGCTAAAACTTTTAAACTAACACCATGGATGAAGCCCTCAAAATGATGAAGGAGAGGGACTATTTTATTACAAAACTGTTTTATTCTGCATCAAGCATTTTACTTCGTTAAAGTATCCATAAAAGAATGACATATAAATAACTTCATATTCCCATAAAATAAAAAAATAATACATATACTGCTTAGAAGATAGTATCAGTAATAATCCTCTAATTGAGACTGATGAAGATGAGGACTTTACAATGGATATGACCTGAAGCTAAAATACAGGATTAAAAATAAAATATAGAACAAGATTTATTTTTAATTAATTCACACGCCACCCCCATTCAATCGATGTATGTGGGAGAGCTGCATTAAGCCTACAATGTTCTTACCCAGAAAAGAGTCAGACCTTAAAAAGTGTTTCTCTTAAGTAGGTAGGTAGGACAGTTTATTACTGAAAGTTGAGAGGGCCTGCTCTATTTTAGGCATACACACACTAAACCTCTCTCATAAACAAAAATAAGAGCGCATATACACAAGACTGCCTGTTAATTTCTTTAAAACAAAGCAAGCAATTATGGATCACAATGCATGTGAAAAATTGCATTGTCCTCCTCACCTAAAACAGACTCAGACCTACTATTCAAAACAAGTTTAAAAAATACAGTGTAAACTTGCACATAAGTTCCTAGCATTAGTTTCTCATATAGAGATTGACTATGAGCAAAATGCAAGATTAAGCCTCAGAATTCCTGCCTATGCAGAAAAAAGTTACAATTTACTTAAAACTTCACATTCTTAAATAACTGTAATCAAACCTAAAGAAATCACATCATACAAAATTATAGCATAGCTGCTCTTCATTTAGAATATGGAAGAATGGAGAGTGACTTGTTCTAGAAGTGGCCAGACGAAGACTCAACTATATTTTTTGGGGGGACTTCTCTTCTATGATTTTTTGCAGTGTCCCTTCAATCTATGTAAACTTTTATCATTCATAAAGGCTGGATAATGCATTAACAACTGTTTTTCCACAGTTTCACCTGAGCAACCAGGCCTTCCAGTTCTGAGATGGACTACCCCAAATCCTCAGCAGAGCTGCTGCTTCTGTGGACCAGACGGACACACGTGACTCACCGTGATAGGTCAGTGACACAGGGTTTATAGCTCAGAGAATCTAACTTGCTTTCTTGAATTCATCAAAGTCTTACTACATTGTTAAAGAACTGGCCCATCAACAAAAATGGTAACTGTGGTAACAGGTCTGATGAAAGAGATCCACAGGAAAATCTCTAACACGTGGGGGTGTCTTCTGAGATTGTTAAGAGTGAGAGGTAACTGAGAAAACTGTTAGTGGAAGCAGCTATCTCCACAGGCTATACTGGGTTGTTTCTGATTAGTGAAAGTTCCCCAGTCAAACACACCTAAATGAGATGTCATTACCATGTTATTTGTTTGGAGTAGAAAGGAAAATTCTAGGGTAATACTAAAATATTTATGGAAGAAAGAAAAACAAACCTTCTTACCTCACATCACTGGAATTGCAAGCTAACCACGGGATCAATGGGCCATCTTCAGCTCTTGATACACTGTATCAACCCCTAATTGCTTACCAGATAAATAGAATATTTTCCCTTAGTTTCTCTCCAGTAAGTAGACTTTAAAAAGAGACAGTAGGCCACATCCTATCCCATTAAACTTTACAAGTTTAACCAATTTCAGCAAAAGGGAAGGGGGAGGAAAAATAAGGCATGGAGATACATCTTGTCATTTGAGATCCCATTTTTATTACAGCAGAGTACTTTAAAGGACAGCTCAGGCACTGAGGCAAATCCTAACATCTCTGCATCTGAGTCTGGCAGCATCGTATTAAACAAAAAGTGTGCGGAGAGTCATGCTTTTGTAAAATTACAGATCAAAATTTAAAACATTTGCAGAAGGAGAGGCAGAAGCAAATACATGAGGAACTGGGGGAGCCAGAGCAGAAACTGGCCCCAAGCCACAGTTAAAATTTTTCTTACTTTAAAGCAGAGGAAGCAAGTAGGATGATAGAAGCACGATCTGTTGCTGGCAGCAGCATCTGTGCAGACTACTGTGGCTTACACTGGTCTGCCTGGCTACCATGTCTGAGTGCATGAATCAGAAGCTCTCTCAGGATTAAATCATTTCCAGTAATAAATTCTGTTTTCTAATTTTCAAACAGTGTGATACTAGAGCTTGGGCCAACAAACCATCACAGTCACAGCATGGCCTTTGCTGCTGGTGCTGCAGCAGAAAGCAACGGTAGTGACACAAATGACATTGTGGGCAGCATTAGCAGTACAGATTTATTTTGTGGAATTAGTCAGCTAATATCCACTGTCCTAGAGTGCCAGAGGGCCTGAGACTCACGGTGTAGATGGAAAGAAGTTGCCCATGGATGTGGCACTTGGACTTTTACCAGAGTGAAAGTTTGTTAGTGGATAGTAGCAACTAGATGGTAACAAAAAGTTTATAGTCTCTGGAGTAAAATCATGTTTCTCAAGATTTTTTAAAGCAAAAACGTATCACAACTTGTTGTGGGAGAGGAAGAAGTCATCCACAGACTCTCTGTATATCATAACCACAAATGTCTTTTCGTTATAAAAGGAAAAAATATTGTACAAAGTCCTGAAAGTGTATTAGTTTTATTTTCGGCGACTTTGTGTGGATGTAATATATTCTCTCCCCCTGTATTGTTCTTCCATTGGTTTTGTAGATACCTTCTGATATATTATAGACCACTGGCTGAGAAACTCAGAAGATGGGTCCAGACGGATTTGGAGACTTCATGGTTGCTCCTTCTAGTCCTACAATACATGAATTGAACGCTTCTTAACAACCCACAGAGTAATTTTGATGGCAAACCTGGGAGAAATACTGGCCAGATTTTTCACCCAGTTTTGCGTGCCAAACCTTTTACAGGCTCATTTTTTTTTTTGGTGGTGGTGGTGGGCGATTATAAATTGACATTTTAAATTGAAAAATGCTTCCTGTAATCATAGAATCATAGAATGGTTTAGATCGGAAGGGACTTTAAAAATCATCTCATTCCAACCCCCCTGCCCTGGGCAGGGACACCTCCCACTAGACCAGGTTGCTCAAAGCCCCATCCAGCCTGGCCTTGAACACCTCTAGGGATGGGGCATCCACTACTTCTCTGGGCAACCCATTCCACCCTCAGAGTCAAGAATTTCTTCCTCTTATCTAATCTAAATTTACCCTCTTTCCATTTTAAACCATTACCCCTCGTCCCATCGCTACATTCCCTGATAAAAAGTCCCTCCTCATTTTTCCTAACATAAGAAGAAAAAAAACTGGTCAGAAATATCCCCTGCTCTTGTCAGTTTCTACAACCTCAAGAATCTGGTTTACAGTTTAAAAAAAGCAGATGTCTTATGGGTTCTAGTGTTTAATGTTGATAGATTTGCTGGTTAGCTAGAGGTTACCTTCTAGGAGATGTCGTTTTCGATGCTTCATATTGCTGGATTCTTACCCTTCGGTAGCAAGGCAACACTTGCTAGAAAAATCATAACCTTTCCATCAGCCACGGTGGCACTGTAGGGCCAGGATCCAGCACATGATGGTTTTGAAAAATATAGTCAGGTCTGTCAGTCCACAGACTGTAAGAGATGAGCTTGAAGTCACCCACCCACAGGCATAACTTCACCCCTTCCAAAGACATTTCAGCCTCAAGATATCAAAATGCAGAGCTTGCAACAGACTGAAATTGCAACTTCAGGCTTCCCAGAGAACCGTTCCTATTTTTACAAGAAAATTACATAAATTTCCCCTCAAGTTTTGCTACTCAGTAATTCAACTTGAAAACAATATTATTATTGCCACATGGTATCTAGGAGAAAAGGTAGACACTTTGGATCAGGAGTACCTGCTTTCTTCCTCTAAAAATCATCATTTTCAGGTTTGATTTTTCTTTGCAGGCCTATTTGTGTCACACTGGAGATCACTTTGTAACGAGAAAATGACTTTGCTAGTATGACAAAGCCCTGTGCTGCATTTTGCGATCAAAGGCATTTCAAGAGAAGGGGAAAAGTTTCTGTGCATATATATTGGAAAGTGGTACCTGATGCTGCTGTTGGACTCCTTTGTTGTAGATTAATGTGTTGATGTTAAACTACTTCAGCTAAACCTGTTCCCCACCAGCATCAGTAATTACTGAGTTTCAAGCCAGAAGCTTTTGCCTCACCGATTTAAAGGCAGGCATTTGGCTTTGTCAGCCAAAATGAACCAGAACACTGAGCAGTGGACAGATTATATCTAAATGTCAAACCTCTGTGAACAGAGGTTGCCATGTAACACCAGCTTCTGTCACCACAGGGTTTACACCACCACTCAGTATTTACAGGTGGCCAGTGATGTGCAAAGCATGGAGGAAAAGTGGGGGCACTTTTCCTTGCCCTACAAGAACAGGTTTGTTTAGCATATTTATATATCCATTCCTTTTTCATTTTGGAAAGCTGAGAGACAAGAACCTACCATGAGGCAGTAGTTGGTAGGGAAGGTAATGAATTTCAGATGTAGCCTGGCATGGTAGGGAAGAACACATTTCAACCAGCACCACCCACTACAGGCCACATTTTATGGTTTGAGACAGGTGATGAGTTCACTATCTGAAAGCTGGTTTTGCTCAAGAATATGTTCCTAATTTTTGCTTCTCTTCTAAGTCTTTTTGAAGGCAAATCAGATGAGTCATAAGCTCAGATCAAGGTAGGTACACATTTACCACTGTGGGGAGAGAAGAAAACATCACAAGAAAAGACAAGGACAAAATGTAATCCTTGCTGATAACATAAACAAAAAGAAAGTACTCTGAGACAAATCAGTTGTTTTGACAATAACCACCTCCAAAAGAAGCCAACTGTGTGTTTCGTTCATTTATTGCAAAATAAAGCCGAGCCATTTCACACAGATCTAATCAAGCAAGGTGACAGATTGGCTTTTGGCTATATATTTAGCTATGAAGTTGGTGGATGTCTCTACTACATGCATGACTGTAATAAACACACGAGAATAAAAATAGCTCTTACATATATTCATATCTATTGTCTGGGTTTGAAACCCTGGAGGAAAAATGTGAGTTGTCATCTCCTTTTTCTCCCACAAGTCAAACGGCTTTGAATCAGTAGTGAATACCAGAATTAACAGCTCTGGATTAGCCCAAAGATATGAATAAACTCAATGCTAATGTTACAAGCCACAACTTGCAAAACAGATATAGAAGATGCCTTATTCCCACTAGCAAATTGTGCCTTAAAAGCACAAAGTGAATCTGAGGGATTTTACTTAAGAGTAGCTCCTCTAGATTCCACAGAAAGAGAAAAAAGAAAGTTGTCCAAAGAGATGACTATGTAACTTATGAAAGCAATATGACTTCCCATCTTTGACATATTACTTACAGACAAGAATGGAAAATGATTTTAACTGTAAGTTATTGTATTTCAAGGAACTTTACCTGACAAGTAAGATTTTTTAAAAGGAGCTCTTGAGTTCCTCAAGTTAGTTTTTCACTAATGCCTAATTAGGCCAGTTGCTTCAGAGCAAGTTTTAACTTGTATCTCTTTTTTGTATTTTAAGATCAGTAAAATTTTTAGTCTTTTGCAGCTAGCATTATGTAAACTGTATCACATAGCTCAGTGTAACACAAAACCAGATATTTTCTCCAAGAGTCACTAATAAGATACAAGTTTGTTTTGTTTTGCCTTGTTTTAAAAAATGCCATCTTGTAGCCGATCCACTTTGCACGCAAAGTGGGATACTTGCAAGCACGCGGCTACTTAACAATCACATACAAAGTGATGTAACGATGGGATGCACAAGCTAAAGCAGATTTTGGAAGAGGTGATAGTCACGTCACCAGACACGCAGCAATAAATTATGTCACCAATATGGCCCAACAGACCAGTGCTAGCAAGGTGATTCATTTCTAGGCAGTTAATCCTGAGGCTTTTACTACATAGTGACTATTAAATTCATCAGTACGTTACCATAAAACTATGTTACAAGGTAGAACAAATTTAAGAATCTGCATGCTTTCCATCATACACAGATACAACCATTTATAGCAAAACAAATTTATACCAAATTTAACAAATTGTGCATTTATAGTAAAAGAAATTCAGGTTCGGTCATAAATTTGGGGCTCTTGTTTCACATGAGGCACTTAGTTCACATAGTTAACTAAAGCTATAGGAGTTAAGCTAGTAGTATTTTTTTTTGTTCTGAAAATAAACAGGCTTTTTTTATTAGATTATTTTTTTATTAGATTAACTAATAATTCCTTAAAGAATTTGTTTATGCAGTAGTACACTGCAAATTGTGACTGAGTGAGCAAACACTACATAAAAGTGTTAAGTGATAGTGATGTTATGCAGGGAAGAAAATCCCTGAACTCTTCTTCAGATGAATATCACTATGACGCCTTGGCATCCTAATTCAGAGCTATCAAGTGACGGCTTCACAAAGCACAGTGTTAAACTGTTAATCTATTTTCGAAGATATCATTCCATATTTACTAGACTCAGGTTCAACTAGGAAATTGCTTCAGAGTGTACGTAAAGTGACACAATTAAAGCAAGCAGCTTTACAGGCAGCAGAATTGATGAAAACTGCTTTCTTACAGATCATATCTCAGGGCTAGATTCTTCAGGGTCTAATACAGAGCAAGACTGAACTGATGCTTTCTTGAATTGGTTGTTCTCTCTCTTGATCTTCTAGAGTATAATATAATTGAACCCACGGTTAACAAAGCCTTCCTCCTCTACCAATCCACCTATATTTATCTAATTTGTCGGAGAGATTTAAAACTCTTGTGAAGTTTGTCTGAAATTGTTTGACGTGTAAAAAAAGGTAAAGGCAGGGTGGCTGTTCCTTGCAGTAGAAGGTCACGAACAAGACTCCTGCTTCCTGAAGAAGTTGGGCATATCACTCATTTGAACCCAAATTCTCCAAGGAAACTAGCCATTCACTGCCAATTAACTTCCCTGATTCCCAGGTCCCCAGCAGATTAGATGTACTGTCTATGTAATGACACCAGATACACCGAAGAAATATCCAATTATTACAACAATGAATCCATCCCTTCCACACTTCACAGGCTATTTATATTCATTCGGTGACAGCCAGACCTATCAGCTACTGTATGAGTTACACCAGTGTCACGAGATGTGGCTTTCTGTTGAAGTTGGATTTCCCCTACATTTGAGCCTCAAAATGTTCGGTTACATGGGCTTTATGCAGGTGACTTTCAGATGTGGATGTGCGTCAGGGAGCTGATACAGATGAAACGATTTCTTTTCTTTACTCCCACATTGAAAACATTCCTTTTCTTAGGGACTAATACAAAAGTTAAGTTTTGATTCCTTAGTCTAAAGAGGCAGATAAGACATATTCTTCATCTTCAAAAACCTCTGGAAGATTGCTGTAGATTTCTATAAATATTTTAGCAAAGAAGTGATGCTTCTTGCCCCTTTCCTTTTTAATGTAAGGACTTGCTCAGATTAAACACCTTGTAGAAGCTTACTTTACGTATATGTAGTCAATCTTGCATGGTGTTACAAAAAAGGCTTTAATTTCGTTTAACACTACTTGTTAAGATAGCATTCTTGCATCTTCACGTATAACAGGTGTGTCAGTCACCTCATCACAACCACATTTACCATTAAAATAAAAAAACGGGCAAACCATACACTTAAATCAGTTAGTCTTAGTCTTACTACTGCTTCAGCCAAAACACTGGAGCCTTGTCAAAAATCAGAGAGATTACTTCATAGCTATTTCTTGGTGCTTCAAGCTGACTTCCACAACTAAAATGATCCAAAGATCTACAGGCATACATCAGCTTTGCAAAAATGAACCATCCCTGCACAAACAATACAGTCAGGCGGAGGAGTCAGGAACCTGAACAGGATTCCTCATGAAAATAAACCTGGGCAGTTCATGAGGTGACAGCTTAGAACAACTGGGAAAGCCAAATTCAGATGTGCACAGGGCCACACAATTTCCCATTTAAAGGGCAGACTAAGCAGAAGAATTATTTCATTACAAAGGGATAAGCACAGTTTAAATGTTAATGTAGTTGAAGGGAAAAATCTCACGCATGAAGCTTTCACCCCAGATTTTGAGGCTTGGAGGCAGCAGCTAATGTTCTTTGGAACTGATCTATATCACCTGGAGAGTCACCCCAAATTCATGAGTTCACTCTCATCAACTACCACTCTGGAAGGAGTCCAAGTTAAGAGCAGTTTAAGGTTTTCTTTGCAACCCTTCATCAAAATGGCACATTTGCTACTGCATGATGAACAACCATTGCCACAGGCCCTAATTTATTGACAGGAGTTCATATTTGAAAATTTGTCTTTGAATTCAAAGACAGCAAATTTTAGCATTTTCAGTGTTGACTCTGCAAGGAAGAGAAAATAAACTGGACATGCCTTCTACAGAAGCTTCCCTAGCAAATTTACAGGAATTATTGCTATTAAAGTGCGATCTCATGCTGATGTGCCCCAAACAGTCCAATTCCACGTTTGCTACAGTTCTGCACGGAGAAGAAACCACTTTGATCAATTTTATTGATTTCTGAGCTCACAACTTCTGTGTAAGATTCTGTCACAGTTTGGTATTTTGCTGTGTTATTATGTCACAATTTTAAGTGATTTTTCATTGGAACCAGTTCTGGACTGTGACTGTTTTGTAAGGACAGTGGCTATAGAAGGACTGTGACTCTGTCAATTACGTGCTACCCACAGGTGGCAAAGCTGACTATGGACAACCTCACTTTTCCCATTTTGCAATTCCTTTCCTATTAAAATTTTACTGCTATTTTGCTTATAGTAAAAGGAACAAAACAAGCCCAGATAGTTGACCAGGAAGGAGTGTAAAGGCTCTTTTTATTGGCAACATTTGCCCCATCCATATTCTATTATATATTACCTAATTCAGGCTTAAAGGAAGGCTTCGTTGGTCATATCCTCCATATGGTTCGAGACAAAGGAAACTTGCACATTTTATTCTAATCATAAACCGGTTCATCTCTTTCCCAAAAAAAAAAGAAATCTCCTTGCTATCCTAAAATCCTTTTGAAATACCTTCCTTCTCTCTTTTTGAATCTTTTTTTCTTGGAAGAAAATAATACAATTGTGTCAAAAACAGCTTTTAAAATCTATTTTAGCACTTCAAGGAATTTAAGGAAGATGAAACTTCAAGAGTGGATATCTCCCCACCTGCAGATAAAAAATAATTGGGAAAATGCTAAATTTAAGCATATTTTTCAAGGGTTTCAAAGAGACAGAACTACAGAGAGCCTCATGGATACTTGCCTTACAATACACTACTTACTAACTAAACAAAACTCACATAAAAACTTTGTATCCCATACTTATGAAAAATCAAAGTCACTTAGCAGTCTCATTTTTACAGGGAAAATCTGCTGTGACTGGACATGTCTGGCACACAGCAATTTAATCTGTTTGCTAATGCCAGTCCCATAGGTAACTTTGAGCATATGGTCAGAGATTTTAAATTAGATTTTGTGTTCAACCAAAAGCCACCGTGGAAGGTAGAGCACAAACGACTGAGATCATAAAGATTTGCGTTTGCCAAGCAGCTAAACCGATGACGAACACCGTGCTGAAGCATCTCTCAAATATTCACTTGCCAGACACAACAGCCAAAATCCCAACTTGATCAAAGGCAACTGTGATTTACTATTGACTGCAACAACAGGACCTGGCTTCTCCCAAAGACTTGCTGCTTCTTCCCTACTGGGCACCAATTTGAAGCCCAGAGCTGGAGGAATAAATGTCAGCACAAACCACAAAGATCTGTGATATGCACTGAGAACTACTATTTCCGTTACTGTCTGTTAGTATTTTAAGCCCAAATGCCATATTGTAACTGCTTAAAACATCAGCCCTACATCTATAAGCTCAATACAAAAAAGCAAATAAATTACAGTTTCCCCCAGTCAATTCTATCTAGTGCTAAAAGTAACAGAATTTCTATTCTACTTTGAACAAATACCGACTAAGTTAAGGAACATAGTAAGAGGCACAGGAAAAAAACCTGCCCATTATAATCGTTGTTGTTCCCCATCTACTTTGATACACTTTGTTGTTTTTAATTCAGCTGACTGATCCTGAACAATAAAAGACACCAAAGTTGTGTCCTGCCAGTAGCTATTTTAAAAGTGTCAGAAATCTGACTAGTCAAGAAAAACGGCTTTCCTACAGAGTGACCACTGGCAGAGTTACTGTATGCCAGACCAGTGACATCTTGAGTAGTTCAGTATCATCGGGGTATCGTAAACTGTGAAATTAATATGTACCTCAAGATCTCATAAACTATGAAGTTAACATCTAGGTCAGATTCTTTCCTGGGACAATTTCTTTTATGTTTTTGTGATATTTTGTCCAACCATGAGACTAAGGAAAGCCACTATTCCCATTTCTGGCAGTACAGTTATGTAAGGCAGGAGCCCCCTTGCACACTCCCAGTATCAACAGGGGTGCTGTGGATCAGTTCTACAGATCTCTGTACCTTAATGCAATAATGTCATCAGATACATGCAAGGTGACCCGTGCATTTAGTAACACAACAGGACCACTGTTTTAGGCACAGCAAGACTGGAAATATTCAGGACTGTAAACTTTACAAATGGAAAAAATAAATATATCTATAACATCAACCTGGAAATAAAACTTGGCAACACAACAACTGAAATAACTGTTACGCAATAAAGTAAGTGGGTTTTTATTCATCCTACCACTTACTTGTCAAATAACAACTGTATTAATATTGCGGTATCTCTGCTGTGCAAAGCAGCTTCTATTTCAAAACAAGACAAAAACATGGATAAACTTGGTACATCTTTAGCGCAACTCTGAGAAACATGGAGAAATAATCTTGAAACAGAAGAGGAAGCAATGAAAACCAAGATTTGGCAAATCTGCAAAAATAGTTTTGAAATGGAAGTTTTTAGGTGGAAATTGAGGTCGTATATGCAGCATCTCAGTCTTAACAAAAGTGACAAAGAACCTGGCCCTTTGATCAAAAAAATTCTCCTTTGATTCAGACCTTCCATTTCTTCAGTGTGAATAGTATTACGTTATACTTCAAAGACATTTGCATTCAGTGCAAATGCATCTTGGCATTAAAAAAAAATAAATTAAAAAAACACAACAAACCACTGTGTTGACTTATCATGACTAATTAGATTATTAATAGTAACAGGAAATAAAAAATAAGCCAACAATGCTGATCTTGACTAATAAGAAATGAAATTAGTGAGATAAATTTGGAAAAGTTGGTCACTGACATCACTACAGGAAGCAAAGATATCCTTCCTCACACACCACATTTTAACTCATGAGACCTGTCAAGTGTAATATAACATTATGCCAAGGATTAATTTATTACAGTACTTTTAG
>VYZM01006159.1:132515-156816 GCA_013398915.1 Dromas ardeola
TCTTTCTTCCTTTTACATACAACTGACTGGCTTCTCCACAATTTCATCAACACCAGCAGCTGCAGCTTTAATATCAAAAAGAGAAGATCCAGGTTAAAGCTTCTGTTTTCCAACTTACTAAAAACAGGGCATGAGATTAGAACATTTTATAGCTTTTGCATTGCAGAACTTTTGTGGGAGTTCAGCATGAGGAAACAATCAAAGACATAACCTTGATTTATGTGTACTGGCAATTTTCCCAGCACAGCAGTAGAAACAGCAGAAGTTGAAATTTAAGACATGCAACTATGCAAGGAGCCTCACCTGGGGAAAGGAGGAAAAGAAAGAACAAAGGAAAGCAAGACAACTTACTTTAGTAACATTAGGGAAAAGATGACTAATTTGCTTTGTCAGTGACCAAGCTATGAGAAAGTCACACACAGTGAAAGACCTTTTAGTTCTTAGGATATTAAATGACTTTAATAATAGTAGACATTTAGTTTGTCTTAAATCCTTCTGTTAAGCTCCTAAGGAAAAATTCAATACGAGAAAACAATGATATCGATTTTTTTTCCCATCTTTACAGCTAGTGGCTCTAAACATAACCCTTAAATATTTGTTGGTTTGTTTGTGATATATCTTTACTTTCAAAGATGAACTAAAAGCCTTTAGCCCCAGTATATAGGTGCTTAAAATGTCTAAATAATATAGTATGAATGACGCTCAGGTTTGTGCCCTGAGGATTCATATTGGAGGACCAGAAAATTTCATTATTGAGACATTGCCAGATAATATGGCAATCTGCCTACTACACTGGCTTTTGGCACTAGAGCACAGTTAAGGTTCTGCTGCAAAGTACAATAGAAAGCTAAATCTTCTCCTCGGCTTTTTAATGCAGTAAGGCTTTTTAGAAAAAAGAGCTTCTTTTTACAATAGGATTCAAGTTTTGGGAACATGATTTCATTCCACACTGAAAACAGAGCAAGACTTTGAAAATCTACCCCTCTGCCAAAGCATGAAAATCTGCCCGTCACTGAAGAGAGGACTCTTCTAGGAAATAGCGTACTCAGTGATAGTCCCTCTTCTGACAGAGGAATCAAATTCAAAGTTGTGCCTCCTAAATTTAGGGAAAGCAATCAGATTATTAGCTATGAGCAGTTGAACCAGGCTGTCGTTTCTCCTCATGCAACACATTTCAAGGTACCGAGGGAACAACTTCTTCTAACGTTTGAAACATAGGGTGGTGGTGATGATGGCTGGTGGTAGAACCAGATGGGAAAGTCATGCATTTCTTTGTTATGTGATGTAGAGACAAATAGTTTTTCTGTATAATGAGGAAGATGCATCATTCTGATCATTTAAGAGAGCTAAACAACAATGATAACACATTGGAAAAACTTCTGCAAGAACTACATACTACATTTAGTTTTTTGGTTAGAGTTAATAAGCTTCAAGACTTGTACCGATTGTCCTAATGCAGGCCAAAGCAGAAGTCTTTTGAAGGTAAAAGTATGTCAGTGCTTTACAAAAATCATAACCCAAAGTAAAATATATCAACATTCATTGTCTTCCTCACTCCTATTTTGCAATCTATATATACCTAATTTTGGTCCTGAATAAATAAATGTCAGTGTTTGAAAAACAAACGTGAAGTACTTACTTGTGGTTATGACTGTGGCATTACAAAATATCTTATTTATTCACAGACACAATGTAAATATGCATCCAATACCAAAACAGCAAGATTTTTCCCCTTTATGGAATCAGTCAAGCATAACTTAACTACATTTGTAACCCCTCCCCTTTTCTTCCTGCCCATTCACTGCCCTCAAATAAAATTAACATTAATTTGGACCTTTTTAGTAAAGAGTCAGTTTGCAGATCTGATATTCAGCAAGCTTATCTTCCTCAGCTTCAAACAGTGCTCTTCAAAGCTTGCTGAAAAAGCTCTATAAGAAAAATACAGGTTTTGATTTGCAGAAGAAAGCGTTTTCTTCCTTCCTACTATTTTGAGGGTCAGGCAAAACTACCAAAATGAAGTTTGCAAGGCAGGATAGAAAGGATAATACTTTCTGCCAGGAATAACATATGGCTACACATCTCTAAATAGCATCTATGCCTAGGTCCAGCAGACAGGAGTTGCCACTGTTCTTGTCCTGAACTCCACCCAGATTTGTTCTAGGAGGCAGGGGGGGAGCATCACACCCGCAGCAGTTAATCCCAGCAGCACAGAAGTGCTGCCACCTGTTACACTGCTACAGGTTAGAGCCTGCTCTGTTTCACCTTAACACATTCTTCAGTACAGTGCTAAATACATGGACAGACGTCTGTGTCTCAACACTGTCCACAGGTGTTTTAAATGACAGGGGCCTCTGGAATTTAATTTCTGTGGAAAAGACAAATCTGTGCAGTTCAACTTTTTACTACATGCATTGCCGTAAAAAAAAACAGTGTTTGAAGGAAGACAGATCTCGCATCCCTTTGGGAAGTAACACACCAATTCTCAGGTCTTAAAAGAAATGCAGGTGAACTCAGGTGAGGGCAGAGACAGAATGTGGGATATTACCAAAGAAGCTCCGCATCAGTAGTGCAATCTAAAATATCGCAGATGTATTACAAAGCATCTTAAGTTAGCATACCAAGTAAAAGAGCTATTGTAAGCTATTCTTGTGCACACAACCAATTCTTACTCTTTCTGTATTAGCTTTTAACACTTACAATTCCAAAATCACTAAATAATTAGATAATCTTCATATAAGCAAATTGTTGCTTACCTTAGCAATGCACAAACATCCCCCTACCCCTGTTTAAAACAGTAATTAGCTTCATGTAATTAGCTTCACAACTACATACTGCAAAAAAATTGGTAAGGATGAGAAATCGGTTTCTAAGCAAGCGGCAGCAGTTACATTGGTTACACAATTTTTCTACAGACAGGCTGATCTACAGAACTACAAACAGTATTATGAAGACTCGGCATGAATTTCTCGACTCTTCATTTAGGTTCAACACTACTGGAGACCGAATGTCAACATGCCCCTGAAAATGGAGCATGGTAAAATAGTGACATCCATGGCCTGAGAGAGCAGAGCACCAGAACAAAGTGAACTGAGCCGCAGCAGCTGAGGAAAGGAAGAGAGAAGAGGCAGGAAAAATGAATCGCTGATCTCAGTTCCCTGCGATCCCTCTTGCTGCTCTGCACTCAGCCTAATTTTTAATTGTGGAACCTTGGACCTGCACCCTACGACCACATGAGCTTCATTTTGGATGCTACAAAAATTCCACAGCTGTTCACAGGATACTTACTGCATACAGCCTTAAGTGAAGAACTGTAGCACAAGGACTACAAAACATTCCCAAAAGGTCACTCTCAAAGCAGATGTAGAGCCAGGAAAAAAGACAAAACAGACCTTTTACGATCCCAGGCAGCACCTCCATTACAAGACTATCCTTTCTTGGCGACTGCAACAAGCTTCTTTTGAAGGATTATACTTTTTGACGTATCTGCACACTTTTTGCAGTGAAATTAAATGGCAATAGTCAGAGATATTTGTACATAATTACTCAACCATTTTAACCACCTGTCACAATTTTGCTGCAAGTGTCAAAGGTGCATTTTAGCATAAAAACCTGTAATAAACATGAAATTAGCTTTCATTACTTTGACTTAGGATGCCTATCAAAATCAAACTTTTACATTTACGGAAAGCATACACAGAATTAACTGTGACATAGTGTCTTTTTGACCTGCCATACATGTAAGCCTGTAGGAGCAAATACAGTACTCAGCCGCCTGACTCCGTTCATTCCAGCTATGAAAGACACGGTAAGCATACAAATGAAAAACCTGCATTTTTATTTCCTGCAGGGCTTAATAAATTTTACACAACACTGATACAGATGATAAAGTCAGGATTTGACATATCTGTCGTGTCAGCCCTATCGTTTGGCAGCATATAGCTGAAAACAACACTGACAACTGCAAAGTAAGGCTGAGACCCAAAAGTTTGCTTTTAATTTTGGATTTCAACTCTGAAGGTGGGAGAATTTTATGCAAAACTATTCACCAAGCAACAATCCCCTTGGAAGGGTCAAGCCATCTGCTGAGCATGAACCAGAGTTCCAGTCTCCAGTGAAACACGAAGCCCAGCAGGTAGCTGTGGTTGTTCCGCCTCACTGAGAAGTACATACCAACACGCTCTGCAATAAGCGATTCCCATCTCTGTGGGCTGAACAGAGCCTTTGTACTCTGAACTTTTAGTACTTTATCCAAATTAGGGTTATGGGGTGATTCTTTTGTTTTTGTAGCTACCCACAAAGAAAAGAATTCAAATTTAAATGGTACAGCTTAGTCATGACAGCATACAATTCAACTCTTCATTTTTTATTAAAGACAATTATCAGGAACTCAGTACAGCTAGAAGGGTTTTAACACTCTGGGTTTAGAACAGTTGGCAAGGAGAAAATGACCACGTAAAATGATTTTTCCGATGACTTCCTAAGTCTCCCCTTCCTTCCCTCCCTCCCCTGTCACTCATTCACCTTACTACTACTTTTCATATCCTTATTTATAAGCATCCACCACTTTTCCACTGCTCTTGACCACTGTAAGTACCTCATATATGTTTCTTTCTGGAAAGATTATATCGATCCAAACCACAGACCATGTGAGCAGTGAGTGATATCCTACCGATAGCAGTAGGATAAGGCTACGTGACATTTGCTAACTTAGGACTAAGCATGTGAAACCACTAGTAAAATTAAGGAAAGCTGACATGCAAACACAGAAAAGCATTTAAATACCTTACAGGTCACACACAGAAATTGCAGCATCTACGAAGAAGCTCAAAATATGTGCAATGGCAAGGGCACCCAAAGATTTAGATATTTTTTGTGAAAAAAGCCTGGCAGTTTTTACTTATGCAGATATAGCTTCTGCTTTCCACCTATAAAGTTGATTCATATTTTATCGCTGAAACTGTCAAAAGTACTGCAGGCAAGCTAGTCTTAACAGAGAAAACAGATTCTTACTGATACGCAAACACATGTTAAAAAAAAGGAAGAAAACTCTGTAGAAGAAATGAAGGAAAGCACAATGACAAAGAATTCCCCATTGAAAAGCAAGTTGTGTACTTGACTAAAATAGTTATGTATTCAGGACGATATTAAGGCTTAATCACATGTACTGTGCTCATGTTCTTGTCAACTCCGACGGAAGAGTTCAAGTGAAGGTAGTGATCACACATTTAAAATGTTTATTTTGACATGCTTACGGAGCAGTATTCATTAGAGCCTACACACGGAAACTGAACACTGAACAGAAAAGAAGCCCAACTTGCTGAATACTTCCAGATACCATTGTCAAGGCAGGTGAAAGATATTACAAGATTAGGTGGCAAGAACAAAAGCAGCTGGATGTAACACCAGGTTACGTAATGACCTATTTACAGGCACAATTCCATTAGGGAATTAGTATTCCTATCATAAAATAACTTGTAGCTTTTAATTTGCTTATGAAATGATTCTTCCACAATTTTCTGTATAGATAATACAAAGTAAATTTAAATCTCTAAACACAAGTTACTTTTAATTTTTTCAAACTAACAAGCCATGAAAGATGGTATTTCTTGCATGAAAGAGACACCCCCCCAACAAAAAAAACCCCAACCAAACAAAAATAAGCAGTGGGCTGAAATGGAATAGACCCTCAGACCCCAAGTTCTGAAATATGTTTTCTAAGGAAATAGTGGAATCTGATTCATATGCACAGACAAAAAAATAATTCAGGCTTTGTAAAAGCTGCATCCAGTTATCTAATACTGCTGCTCAGAACAGCTGTCCCCAAATCAATACCAAACTATCCCTATTCTTACGCAAGCATGAGACCAACTTAGAGGAAGGACGCAAACTGAGTTTCAGCCTTAGTCTCCTAAAACCATGAATGAATAACGTTGGACCAGGGCCCCTCGCATCTGCAGTCCAATGATACATTAACAATACCGACAGATCTTCCCTTCATACAAAAGAAAGATGAGAGGAGATGTAATCATCACAACAAAAAAAAAAGACCAATTTGAAATCTTAGTTTTTTCATGGCCTATGTAAGTCCTTAAAAAAAAAAAAAAAAAGAATGAAAAAGAAAACAGAGAGAGACATTTCAGTTGAAAGGGATTCTCACTCCCTTTCCTCCACTTCCAAGAAAAGGACAGCCCATTGGAGGTACTGGATAAGTACAAGTTGCAAACTTTAGTTTTTGCTAGTCAGTATTTGCATTACACACCCACAATTTCCTAAAAGGATTATTATAATAAATAATATTTCACTCGCCAGTTCTCATACGTGACTATTCTTTATTTTAAAGTTCTTGCAAAAGTCAAGGTGATGTCAACTCACATTTATCAGTTTATAATGAGATGACACTATGTCATACCTGAGAGTACAAACCTGACTACCCAAAACACTGTAATACTGTGCAAGGTTCATAGATTGCTCCATTATTCTTCTCTACATTAATTTCACTGTTTAGCAAAACTAAGTGCTTGGAGAGTCAAATTTAATGCATTTTAATTACTTGGTGTTCTGCTCTGGTGAGCTGTTACATCAGAAAGTGAAAAAATGAGGAATCTTCCTCTAAGAAGAATATTCCCAGACTAGGCATGTTTCTGTGCTTCATAACTTGTTTAAAATGTAGGTTGTGTAAAATTCTCTATACAAAACTTTTTGCACAACATGATTCATGAACGTGAATAATGCTCAGCAATAATCCTGATGTTATTTTTGCTCCCCTGCATACACTAAGTAGCTTATTGTTGATATTGCTTTCCCTGTGGCAAAAAAATAAGAAGCGTTTTGTCATCTTCCTCCTACAATTTTGTGTATGTAAAATCAGATTCCTTGTATTATGTCATCACACTAACAGAGCTTAAACTAAGGAAATTGTCACATACAAATCTGATGTTTCTATTATATATATACACACACCTCTGGAATGTTTTCAATAACAGATCTTAACATTCTGAAAAGCTGGTTTCCACAGATATTGCCAGTTGCGGTTACACTAATGAGGGCATTTTTATTTACATTCAAGAATAGTTGGATAGATTGAGAATATCCAGACAAAGTTTAAAAAAATAAGAAATGATTAACCAGCTCTGATCTCGGTTTTGTCAAAAGTAAGGTTATTTGGTACTTTCTGAAAGAGATTAGACAAGCATATACAGATTTCAGGACTGTCGTCTGTCATACTCTGAAGTACAGCCAGCACAGAACAAAACAGAGAACGTTATAAAATTTGTTTTATTGTATAATTCAATTTCCTTCAGTCCTGAAAACATCAACTCAGGCAAGCAGAGAGAATGGTGATCATGGCAAAGATTTAAGATGTAGATGTATATTGACATCAAATAAAAAGTTTTCATAACTTACAGAGTTGCATTACTTTTCAGAATAGTTAAGCAAATAGACCTTAACTTTGATAGAGGCGATGTATTTGATATGTCATAAAATTCAGCATTATTTCTGCAATACACACAGTAGCAGAATGATACAGAACTTTGTTATGATTCATAATCACTTCCATTCACAATATGCCTTTAGCAGTAAGGTATGTTCCTGTAGTGGAAAGATATGCTGTACCATTTCTGATGCCAGCAAGTCAGAAGTCCTAAGAGAAAACAAAAGGTAACATAATTCTCAAGTATGAGGACACAGTGCATACAAAGAATCTCAGGAAAAAGAAACCAAGTTTATTCCATAGAAGCCCAGTGCCCGAAACTGTTGAGCCACAGGATCACTCTTCTTCATCAGATCAAGCGGTCCTTCATTTGAAGTTGCATGTTTAAGTTTTATAGCTATCCCAAAGATTTGGTTTAGAATAGAGAGAGCTTCCAGCATCATTTGAGGCAGGTATAGGAAAAGAGTGACTGTATTTTCATGCCTGCTCCAGCTCAGGATGAAGCAATTTAAATTTGCCAGCTAGAAAGCTAAAGATTTTCCTTAGATCTGTTACCTCCCTAACCTTGTGCTATCCTGTGCTCTTGTTACATATTTCACTGCTGCGAACAGCCTGCTATTTAGCCTCATTTTTCCAACTTCTGCATTTAATAATTCAAAACAAGTATGACAACAAAAATAAGCAGAAGGCATAAGCAGACTCTAATTTAGATCAGATTAATATTAGTATTTTAGTCTACAGAAGTGGCAAAGGTTGCATCATCCTGCAGGCTGCAGGCCTTCGTGTTGATTGCCCTACGTCTTTCAGACTTTCATGCCCTAAACGGTACTTCTCAATGGTACCAAAACCACACACGCAGCAATTGAATCAAAGATCAAATTCACAGTTTTTTGGGCATCGAGAGAAACAGAAGCACAGAACTGTGACAGCTGCATGTATCAGCACCGTTAAATATCAGGTAGGGTAAAGTGTTCTCTGTCTCTTTTGCTATCCACCTCCATTCTTTGTTGGAAATAGAGTACTGGACACTTTTTTATCCAAGACACTTGTTCAGGGAGGGCACTGCTGCTCTTGATGCTGACAGTGTGATTTGCTCCTCAACTCTTCCAAGCAAAAAGAGAAAAAAAACCAAAAACCACCACTGAATCACAGTCCCTTTTTCTTTGTTTCTAATCAAGTTCCTACTGCCTTTTCATTGCAGCCTCCTGTGGATTCTTACTTCTATAGAGTACAGCACACTTTTTCTTCTATCCAAAACCGTATTGTGTAGTGTTTGGAGAAAATCTTTGTCCTCAAAATCGGGAGAATAAGAGAAGGGAATTTTACTTGGCTTCATTTCATCTTTGTAGGATTGCCATGAAAAAAAAAAAAAGCCAAAAATGACGAAAAAATTATGACTGTAAAACACCTGAAAAACACAAAAGAAATGAGACTTATCTCATCATAGATATTTTATTGATCTTAGTAGACTTTTTACTTCGTTGTTTTCCTGGGTGCTGCAATTTCAGCCAATTTGCTATATTTTCCTTAGAAACTTTCTTACTTCTATTCAGTGAAGCTGAAAAAGTTTGACTTCTTAATGAATATATGTCCTGGTTTGGGGTGAAGCAGGGCCAGCTCTGCCCAGGGACAGGCCCGGGCCCACACTCGTTGCCGTGGCAACCAGGGTCAGCTGACCCGGGCGTTTGCCCTGGGGCGGGGATGGGTCAGGTGACCCAAACTGACCAATGGGGTGTTCCGTCCCATCCTCCATGCTCAGGAGACAACTGAGGGAGCGAAGGGTCTGGGGCTGGTTCTTCAGTGGCTCCCGTTATTAGGTGACCAAAGTCTGAGGAGGACCCTGTCTGTTTGTCTGCCTTTGATCCTGATCCCTGTGTGCCTGGATCGAGACCCAGAATCCAGTTCCCGTCTGTCACTGAGTCCAGTCGGGGACTTCCCCACTGCCTGCCAGTGGCATCGCCCTGGGAGCCTGATAGGATTTTGTATATATTGTACCNGTGCCTGGATCGAGACCCAGAATCCAGTTCCCGTCTGTCACTGAGTCCAGTCGGGGACTTCCCCACTGCCTGCCAGTGGCATCGCCCTGGGAGCCTGATAGGATTTTGTATATATTGTACCTATTTCATTATTTCCTTTTTATTTTATTATTAATATTTCATTAAAGTAGTTTAGTTTTTTCTAAACTCATAAATCTCTTCATCTCTCTCCTTCCTCTCCTTAGAGTGAGAAGTAAGGGGAGAGCACCTGTCGGCTTGTCATTGGCCAACCCGGCCCAAAGCTGTGACAATATATAACTGCCAAAAGAAATGCAGCATCTCTTTCCTGTAAATTCTTTTTATGATGCATAGAACTATTTCTTACTGTACTATAACTAGGACACTAACTGGTAATAATGACTGATGTCTTTGGATTTGCTGCTTAAGTCTTCTGCGGTATGTAAGCCAGTTAAGCATGACTGCTTCAATTGCAAAGTCACAAATTACTCAAAAATATTGTTAAAGTAGAGTTAAAATTGAACAGAAATGTGTATATTGGCACTTACAGGCTTAAGAACCCAGTGTTGTTGCTGTTGTTTCTTTAAAATAAGGGTGTAACAATCCTGTTTTATTTAATTTTAATTTGTACTAGATTTTTATACAGTAATTCAGAGTATTGGAATATATTTAAAACCACTTTATAGGCAAATGTGCTGGTCCATCTCTTCAAATCACACATTTTAAGTAGTAAATAGCATTACTATATTATCATACATATAAGATACATCTTTTAAAAAAACAGTGCTTCTTAAAGATAAGCCTTTTTATAATCAAAATGCTGAGATAACACAGGATTCAGGGGTTTTCTCCCTTCTGACACAAGGAGATTTCAAAGCTGTTGACAAAGAATTCTTACTTTGGTAGCATGGGAACAGAAGTAAAGGAGATAGACAACTATACAAGATTTATTCTGTATTAATTGGGAAACCTGGACATGCAAGTCATTCCAGAGCTTCCAGGTCCTTTCCAGAAATTCATGCATTTTCTTCAAAAGCCTACCTCCTCAAACAGCCAGAAAAATCACCATCCATTCAGGTTATTTTTCAGCTTGCCCCATACAGCTCTCCTCTCCTTCTCTGTCATCTTAGATTAATGACATTCTTCTATTGCCATCTCCCTTCAAATCTATTCTGTACTCCCCCCCATCTCCTATATCAAAGTCTCCTTGATAAGACTCTGAAAAGTTTATCCACCTCTCCCTTTATTCTAACTGCCGGCTCCTTCTCCATGGCCTTCCCATCCGAGTGCGTGGCAGAGCTCCTCAGCTGAAACAGTAATTCTGGATCAGTAGGCACCTGCTCAGCCACCTCTGTTGCAGCCAGGTCTCCTGCTCTTTCCAAAGAGCAAAGAATTAAATTCAAAATTTCAGTGTGCCAGTTTAGTAAGATACTTCATCCTTTTGTTTTCTTCCTGACAAGACTTAGGTATTATGGACCAGGTTTGCATTTGCAGTTATTTAGAAAAGTTCCTTTCAAATCAGGCCTTACCATTTCAAGAGATGAGCAGCTGTAATAATGGTGTCCCTCACAAACTGAACTAACAAGAAGAATACAGTCTTTTTTTTTTTCAAATCTTTTTGAAAAATCACTCAAAGAAGTGATTTTGAATATTTTGAATTTTATATCAAAACTTGATGAAACAGTTTTACCAGCAGACAAGATATAGTTCTACATGCTGGTTGCTGGACTCAGTTATAAGGCTGCATCCATCACAATTCTGAATTTCATGGGTTTTGCATATATATAGAAATATATTATTGAATGAGCCATAAAGAAAAGGCAATTTTAGGTAATTATACATCTTGAGTCTCTGAAGAGTTTTTGTAAAAGGGAGAAGTATTGGCAAAGATCAAGTATGTCCTCTTTTTTTTTTTTTGCTCCTCTCAAACACACAGCACATCATTTTTATCAGCCGTAAACTAAAGAACGTAGGGAAATGGTGCACTGTTGACAGCAGTAATAGTACAGAAAAGACAATTTGTACTAAAGTAATTCTTCTCCTATTGTATTATAACTGTATGCAGCTTTGAACACATTGTAAGCTAGGCAGAGAAAATGGAAAAAAGTAAAAATTTCTTACATGATGGATGTTATGGCATTTGCAGGAGTACACTGTCAGACACAAAAACATTTTAAAAAAAATTCAATGGCATAGCAGCAGAGAAAAACCTTTCATAAGCAAAATGTTTCTTTGATGGGGAAATCTATTGCAGATAATTCAGTGCAGTGTATGTGTTGAATCATGGCGTTGAAATGCTTATCAACAGGGCATTCAAAATAGGCAGCTTACATTTCTTTCCTGATTATTAAAAATGGGATTACAAACACCCCAGTGGGTAGAAAATGTTTGCATGTTCCACTTACGAAGCTAAAAATCAGATAAGAAATTCAGAAGGGTGCAGATTCTTAAATCCTCAAAGCTCTGCCATTGCATAGATAGAGAGTTCGCACTGGGGCTTTTTCAAGCTTTATGATATGTTTCAGTTTGCCAGCACTTTAAACTACTGATAAAAGCTGTAATATTAGTAAAGAATTTGTGCATATGATGAAGTATTTTGTCATCTAGTAAAATACTTATACACAGGCTTATTTTTATTCACAGATTGATGTGCTTTGCTGAGTCTGGGCTACAGTGGTCTGCTGAATAGGAAACACTTTGAAAGCTTCCTGTGCCTTATCCAATAGATTTTATTTAAGGGAACATAACTGGACTAAAGACTGTTATAAAAATTTATTTCTGAAATTTCAGTTCCATAAACCGATAATAGCCTTTTCATTATTCTTTACATTTCTTCAGAAACCTAGAAGGTAGGTGCCTGGATCGACAAAGCATCTACCATTTTAATGTAGTCAACTTCCCTTAGAAAGTTGCATACCCTTTGTATTTTTAAATACATTAAGCTGCTTTTATTTACTATCAAAGAAACTCCACATCTTGGTTTCAAAAGGATGGCAGTCATAGTATTTAACACTCTTGAAAACAGGAGAGTTAATTTTATGAAGAAAAAATATCAATTAGTTCTATTGAATTTCACCTACAGGAAGTGCCATACAAACTCCAGGTGTAAATTGTCATGAAACAATTGAAATAGATTTGCATACAAATAGGCTATCAATCCAAGGCATTAATTTTTTTAAAATGTGAATTAGAAATGCACTGCAATAAGAGAGAAAAAAGCCAATACCCCTAAACACAAATTTACCATTTTCCTTAGCATTATATTTGCCTGCCATGTTCAGATTAATTAGCTCTTTATCTCAAGGAGATTCAAAGGATGTTAAGGCAAATTAATTTCCTGAAACAGGCCAACATAACTAAAGGCCCCCAGCCATCCTTTGTGTCAAATCAGAAAAGTGGGAAAGGGCAGCAAGAGAAAAGGAGTGGCAAGAGAAAAAGCATGGCCTGATCAGTTACTTAAACTGGGAACAAAAAGCTGGTATCTAAAACCCAAAGGAATTTTTTGCAAGTGGTGTATCAGCTGTAAGGTATTCCTTCCTCTTGACGTCAGTGGTAGTGAAACAGCTCACAGAGCTCATCACTGGAGTGGCCAGGCGCTCTGTATACTTGAATTCTACTGGCAAATTCCCAAATCCTAAACATTGTTGGTTTTGAGGAAGGTCAACAAAAGCCAGGAAATTAAGTCCAACACCTTTTTTTAATTTAAAAAAAGTGTCCTTTAAGCTTCACACTTTGAGCTTCCGTCACATCCCTGCATTTAGTCTTTTGTCCTTTGCTAGCTTGGTCAAAAAGATTTTAATTCAGGTGCTCTTGTATTTACATTGTAGATTATTTTACCAGAGGCCACACAGAAACACACCCAGATTTAAACAATATAATATTAAAATGCCGTTATCTCGGGCAGGGGAATGTCAGGGGAAAACATCTGCCTCCAAGCAGAGCTGTTAGTAGAATGGCTTTCCCATGCATTCTGACCCCTTTCTACATTACAGCTCAGATTCAGAATTCAATCTTAATGTCACAGATGTGGCAAGACAGCCATTAAGTTGTTTTCTTATTTCGGTCTCCTCAATGCAAATTGCAAGAAGACCTTACAAAGTATATTTTATTCCTAACTTAGTCTATGACGCTGTGTTTTAGCAGGTATCAATGAGCCAGTTGGCATAATCAGGTATTATTGGCAATAAACATTTTCAGAGCATAGAGTTGTTTCATTTGTTTCCAGGCTAACATTTGACCTTGGTTCCTCAAAATTGTATTACTTTGCTTAGTCAGCCATGACTAATGTGGGTATTGTAGGAATGGATGGCTCTTCATTCTGTGCAGTTCTTCCTTAACTATTCAATCTCTGTTCCTCACAAAGGCATACACATACGCACACATACAAAGATGAGTTTAGAAAGGTAGAAATGGCAATCCAGCAGTTGCAAAATGCTCATTTTGAGCAAGGAGAGGATGCATAAACCTCTGCGATGACCTTTAACAACTGCTGGTGGTATTCTGTTGGGAGAATGTCAGCTACACTAATAACCCTGTTAATGGCCAGCAATTACATGTGCATTCACCAACATCAAAAGCACCAGCAACAAAGGAAGTATGATACCCATGGGGACTTCACAGACTGAGCTGATAACTGTGCTGATGTCCAGCAATTACAGGGGTATTCAGGTCCATCACTACATGTGCAACTAGGGTTTTTAAGCAACTTTTTAAAAATAAATTAATTACTAAAAATCAAAATGGCATCAATTATTTGGAAAGTATTTTTACCTGCAACAATTTTATTTGCTAAGGAGAGTAGATTTTATGGGATTTCAGTAAATTCCTCATGTCCCTGATTAAATGTACCAACACTGAAATGGTACAACAAATTGCTTACCTTTGCAGCCATTTAAGAACATTACAGTGTTAATAGTCCTACTATTAAAGATTTCAGGGCTCGACATTTTTGCTCTGAGCTGTAGGGTCATCATTCTCTGCACATTTGCTCTGACAACAAGACCAATTTAACATCCAGTCCATAGTTACCATTTCTCACCACCACGCTACGGTCTACTTTCTCTCCACTTTTGATGATACTTGTGAATTCATGCTGTAAACCAATCACCAAAGTGATCCATTAAAAACAGTGCCTCCACCTGCACTTGGGGGTGAAGGTCATTAAATTCTGTGAAACAAAAGGTTTCTAGAAGATGAGAAAGGAAAGTATTGTTCACAGAACATAGAAGTTTTATCCTTTTCTAAACAGTCTAGAAAAACAGAAGCCGCATCTACAGGAAGCTGAATTGCCAGTGAAGATGCTCGTAAGTAAGCACGTTTTACTTTGCACTAACATAGTGGAGGAGCACTGACTCGGGCAAATCACTTCTTGGCATTTTGGCAAAGGTCAAGTGTAGTGCAATTGCAGCACCTCAGCTCAGGGAAGAGCACCAGCGGGATGGTAACTTCGTAATCTATATAATACGAGAGGAAGGAAAGAAGTTTCTGTTGATAACCTCAGAACTATCACCTTGAGCACAAGAATTCTACTTAACTATGAATCTATTCAGATTTCCCCAGGAATAACTAAGGGGTGGAATAAAACATGGCGCATAACTACACAGAATATGCTTCTGGTTTGTTTCCAGCCAAGGTGAAGCATCAAGTATTTGTAAAATGTGCTTGACAAAGATCTTGCATTGTATAAGGAAAATCAAGCATGTCTCACTGGCATTCCACCTCCTAATAAATCCCTGTAAAGTTATAAACAGCTTTCACACACTTAATTGACCATATACCAAATTGTCACCTCAACATTAAAATATAAGTGGTTATTTCTTGGGGTGGGGGAGCAAGAAGCATACCGCAGTGCAATAGTTTGAAACATGCTCTGCGAAGACATGAAATAGCTATGCAAGAAAGCAGGACAAAGTGTCAGAATGCTTTAGTTCCAAGGCCTCATTCAGTGCTGGAATAATGACAGAACTCACTGGGGCTGAACAGTGAATGTTCAAGATACAGATCTAGTAATTCTCTTAAATAGAAAAAGAACAGGGAAAAAGATTTCTAGTTACAACATCTGAAGTTACAATTTAACAGAACAGTACAGAGAAGTGTAAGGATCTCTTATTAAAATTCAAATTGGCAGCATACAGTTTTATGGATGCTTACCACATGTATCAGTATCACAAAGTCCGGAGTTCCTCTAATAAGCATGTAAAAAGTTAAGATGCATAAAAGCAATTATAATTTTAAGTTAGTGGAAAGCTGCACCTCAATAAGGAATCATAACAACTTAATTACAAATCTGAGATTGTTCAAAGTATCTGTTATTTCTAATAATTAAATCATAATCTATAGATGCTTAGTGAGTGATAAAATGTTTAACTTCTAGAACAATAGACATCAGTTATTTCTAAATAAGAAAGAAACATTCGTACAGAAGAAAGTGAATAATTACAATCTACTTGCACCTAGATTGCAACTGCTAGATTTTGTGAAATGTGGAAACTGCTTCAAATAAACAGTTCTACTTCTATATCCAATACATTTTGAATTCTCTTCTGTATGCTGGACATTTCAAAAGGCATGGGGAGGAAGTAACTGAAAGCCTGTAGGTTAGAGTGTTTGCCTGAGAGCTGAATGTCTAAATCATCTTGACTGAGAGAGAGGAACTTACTAGTAAAGTCTTGAAAATGAACAGAACTTGATTTTCCTTTGCCTTCCATGTCTTGGTATCTTAAAACTCCGCCTCACCAGAGTGCTAGAATCTTCTACCCTACTCACACAAGCATAAGTTGACCCAGCTTCACAAAAGCTTTCCAAGGTCTATTTTCCAACCTACCTACCATCATATTTTACTGAAGCTTCTAATAAGAAGAGGAAAGAAGAAAACTGATTGTGTTCAATTTTTTTCTGGTTTATTTTTAGGCAGGACAGTTGCTGATTTTTATGCAGTACGATTTACTAAGTATAGTCAATACCATTTTCATTACTCTACCAACAAGATGAATTCCAGGGAATATTCAATGGTGGTCAAAAGCAATGCCGCATGTGCTATTATAGCCAACAATATTCAGCTCAGTAAATTGTCCTTTATTGCAGCTATTACTGGATTATGAAAATCTTATTACTAATTGATTATTAACTCAGAATAATGCAGTACGTTTTCAGAGAATGCCAAACAGCCCACAAACACAATGTTAAATCAATACTTATTTCTTACCTGTTTCATTCATCATCTTCGAGTCCCACTACACCAAATACAAAAGGTTAAAAAAGCCCTTTCTAGCAGTAGATAGAGATGGGAGACTAAATAAATCAATATAAGACTAAATAAAAAAGAACTGGAGAACAGAAGACTAGTCATAAATTTAAAGTAGGACAGGTGAGAGAATACAAACATTTACAGACATTTCTTCAGCTAGCCTCCACTCCTTTTCAGTAGCAATTCTAAGTCTGATTTTATTCCTTTAAGTATTTTGTGTTGTTAAGATGTATCATAATATACAGCACATTACCTTGGAGTTTTCTTGATCAATCCCTACATATTAAGGGAATTTCTTCTGGGAAAGTTTCTCTATCCTGAATTTGAATATAGGCTACACTAGAATTTGGTGTGAAACTAAAAAGCCCCAGGGATAAGGATAAGAAGAGACGTGCGAGAGACTACACAGCCTTGTATGCAGATGCATACACGATTTCAGCCGAGTTCTGCAAAGCTTAGTTCCATAATTTTCAGGAATTCCTTTGAGTTTATTGACTTACATATACTGCAAGACCCTCAGACATTACATTTATTTTACCGAAGTATAACATCACCTCTAATAACAAACTTTCATTTAAACAGCTACTCAAGTCTTTTTGTATAAGCAAAGGACTTTTGTTTTATTTTGAGGAGAACATGCATGAAAGCGCACCAAGTGTACTACCTGTCCACATTACCCAACTGCAGGTTTTAATTTACAGCCAGACGATTCTGGTGACTGAATAAATCATGTACTTTTTGTTTCGCAATTTAAGTTCGACAGAGAATACTTATCCATTATGAACTCAAACTAACTTTAGAAATAAGAAAAAGGATAATTTTGTTCAGTTTGTACCTGCAAATTACACAATTTCACCAACATCAAGGATGATGCATAGACAAAACCATCCAGAACTAAAAGATGCACTGCCCAGATTCAAAAGGTGGTCCAGGAGAATCTTCCAAATAAGAAAATGAAAATTAATTTTGGAAATTTCTACAGTTCCAAATTTTCCAGGATTCAGAGATTCCCTTGGATTATCTGCTGGATCCATAGACCAGAATCTCTGTCTTTGTAAAGTTTCAGGTTATTAAGCACTGATTCTATATTTCCAAGTTAAGCAAGCGCTAACTACTTAAATTAGAAGCTCCCATTTTAGATGAACAATAAATGCTTTTTTATTTGATTTGCTCATATGTTATGGACAGAAAAAGACATCAAATTAGTAGTTTATAGCAGACAACCAAGATCAATGCATCCCTATCAATCACCTGATGTTTGCCCTAGATACCTGCTCTTTTGCCAGGCACACAGTCTCTCAGTTAAGGAATAAAGATAGTTTTTCTTTGACTATACAATGATTTCCAGCATTCATAAATTCAACTCTTTCCCTCCCCAGCAATTGCCAAAGCACACCTCTACACCACCTCCTTACTTCAAAAAAATACTTTGAAAATTAAGTTTAAAAGAGAGTAATTCAATATTTTTTAACCTACTTTACACATACCAGAATGAATAAAACAGGAGAATATGATACAACTAATATTGCTCCCAAATATATAAGTACAATAATGTGTTTATAAATATCTATTATACAGTCATTCCAATTTAAGTGGTTATAAATTAAAGCTGTGGGCTATCCTACCTACACCACTACAAGGGTAGGGAGGTTTCTGCCCTCATCTTGATATAATGCTGCCATCAGTAGAGGTTACTGCCCACAAACTGGACCAGCACGTGCCTGTTATTGCTCTCCAGTATGGTTCAAAAAGTGATTTAGGTTGGGGGGTGGAATTACAACCATTTAAGTAACCTGAATAATTTTTATGAGAAACACATTCACGAGAGGCTATAAAGGAATTTAACATAACAAATCTGAGAGAAAGGCTCAGCAGTAAGCAGCTGAGGTGGTCTCTTCATGTAATTGAGTCACAAAGTGACTTTAGTCCTTCGGGCAGTAAGTTGATTACAAGGAGGTAGAAGTGAACAGTCTGTAAAGTCATAGGTACTATGTATGTCCAAAGTAACTTCACTCCAACTCGTAAATGATACGTGACAATTGTTTATTTTAATAAATTCCCCTTCCTAATAAATTCCTTTTCCTGCTCAAGGATAAAGGTGAACTGTCCTTCTTTGAAAAGCTCCTAGTGAAAAAAGAAAAACAATAGACAGATTTTGCTGCAAAGTGTACAAGAACACTGTGGGCTGATTCTAGTTAAGGTTGATTCAGTTGTTAAAAATTGCTAGAGAGAACGAAGCGATCTACTTGAAATGAAGGATATATGAACTCTTGGAAAGACTGAGTGTCTCAAGCTGAAATAAACCCCTTGCAAGTACAGCCTCATATATGAATGTTAAATAAGTTAGCTACTGCTGTGGAAGTAAGTGCCATTTAAATTGATACTGAATATGTTTTACCCAATGCAATGAGAGCAGGTTCACAAAGATCAACTTTAGCCAAGGGAGATCTAACTCTCTAGGCTCCCCCAAGGATGATTTAGAGCATCTAAAGTTAGCCTCCAGCCTTGAATTGCTCTCATACGAACCACAAAGACAGAGAGAAACAGAGACTGAGTGAGAGCCTTGAAAAATTCGCATTGTGTGCAGTGTGTGCAGCAGAAGAGCCCACAAGGAGCTCTGTGAGACTGCCATAACCCAGGACAACCCCTTTGCAAACTGTCTGCAGCGTGTGCAGACATCCAGACTAGATTTAATCTGGATAACTTGAATGCCATTAACAAAGCTGCAACAACACAAACTTTAGCATGAAGAGACAGGTACAACTGCAAAGCTTAATTTAAGAATCTAACCAAGTGGTTTAATTAGATATCCCTAGGTTAATCCCTACATCTGTCTAAAGACAACTGACAAGATTGGCTTAGATTGGTGAGAACTCAGAACAGGATCCTAAATTAGGATCTCTGCATTCATGATAAATCCATAATAGTAGCGCTGAAAAAACTTACATAGATTTAAAAATGCTCAGAATTGTGTGCTTTACACAGAAAAATGAAGTTGCAACAGTGTATTACTGCTGTAGGAACACAACAAGCTGGCTCAGCTGCCTCTATCAGTCTCACCAGCTGGTTAATCCTGTTAGATAAACTCTCAAATCGGTCTAAATTACTAAATGAAATTAAATACAAATGATGATGTGGGCCTCTCTAGCCACACAGAAATGATGTCAGGAAGGTCTTTACCCTTCTTCGGTATGACTTGAAATATGTACATCAAAAATTGGAATTGATATTTCATTTTCTGAAGGATGCAAAGGAGAGCAAAGTATGCAATTTAGGCTGTGGGAAAGACTTTGGCTTCCTGTTTTGTTATTTCTCCTGTTTCTCATGATGCCACAAAAAGATAAAGAGGTACTCGGGGACCTTCTGAGTCTGTGTGTACTCCTTGCACTAAATACCACAGTGCAGCTTGGAGGGTCTACTCATACAGAGCTGGCTTAGCTTGCTTAGCTAACGAGGGTGGATGGGATCCTATCACAAAGCAGGAGTGCTAAAGGCATATTCTTATAGGATTGAGTTTTACACCACTATAATATATGAGCATGTAGGTCACAACACTGGATTTTGGCCTAATGCTTTACTTCAAAAGTCAGGCTGTCAGAATAAATCGACACGTACCAAGTACATCAAACCAACTAATGGTCTTGTCTGGTAACTTTTGGTGGAACGCAGTAGCACTGGGACACCTACACATGTTAATGTTTTTTCCCATTTGTGAGTGGTCCCTTCTCTGCCTTAGAAGCTTACATATTCATGCAAATTCTTGAAGATAATACATAATTTCTGAAAGCTCCACAAGGCATGGGAGTGATACACACTCCATATTTTTAATTCCATATTTATTCTTTGTGTTCTTTTAATCTAGAGAGCTATGGGACACTGCAAAGACCTGCAATGATATTAAGTTTGTATGTTATTTGGGCAGTAGCTCATGATTTTATGGTTAAGTAAAATAATAAATAATGATAAATTGAAGTTATTTAATAAAACGATGTTGTTTACACAACAAATTCTGAATGTTTAATTCTAAGTTCGTGTCTATTTGGAAGACTTTTAGTGTATAGTATTTTGCAAGCACTCAAAGCTGGAAGAAATAAAAATCCATATTTTAGCACTACTCAACAATATAATTCTTTCATTCTATCTTTATGCGAAATTCAATAAAATAGCAATTCTGTAAAACATATTACACCCTAGAAGTTTATTTAACAGAAAGGTATTTTAAAGTCTCAAGTCAAGTAGTAACCTTATAATTCATATGAAAAGCCTTTTTTTCAGCCTTTAAGGATCAACTAAATATAAGGAAAGTCTACTTGTTATTCTTTAGCAGGTTTGTCCTGAACCAGAAATTGAGGTGAAAGAACACAAAAAACCCCCAAGCAAACAGTCTGAACCCATATGACATTACTTCCTTAAAATCTATAATGCTACAGTGTTTTACTATCATGGAACTTGTCAAAACATTGGAGTCATGCTAACAATGAAACAAAAGATAAACATTTGAAACAACATTCAATATCACAGACAAACGTAAGGTAGATGTCCACATCACACAGGAGAGCATCCACTCTACCTACCTTAAAATCTAGACCAATGGCCATTTCTAAAGGCAATGTGCGTCACATATTTTAAAAAGGGACTGATCACTTCCTAGTTTTTTACTGACTAAAAGGAAGCCAAAGCAATTTGCTTAGATTAGATATGTTTACGGCTCTAGTAGATAAGTCACATCCACAGCGTTTACAGTAGAATATGGAAAAAATCTTGGGTTGTTTGAAAACCTCAGTCTAAAAAGTATCTTCCCGGGGACTATACAACTTCACAAAGTAGCTTCCTCAATTGACCAATTCAAACCCAACTCCACACTTGGGTAAACATTCAAAACTACTCCTCATTTAAGTATAAGTTTGCTGGGACTGTCTGTTTGGCCTTAGGAACTGTGACTGGATATACTAATACTTTGAGTGTGAGAAATTGCCTTCATTTCAATTTCCATTCTATACTGTCAAGAGGGGACAGTAACATAAACCTTTCCATATTATCAGGAAAATTCCTTTCCCCAATCCCCCTCCCTCAAAAAAACCCAAAACCCACCACAAAAAAGTTTAAGAGAGTAAACTCAATTCAGCACCGCATCTAATCTGTCAAAGTCATGTATATAGGAAGAGCGATGGTTGTGAAATGGTTGTTATTTAAGTAAATGAACAGGGGCAACGTAATTCAGTGTGGAACTTAAAGGCAAGTGTCCTAGACCTAGTTGGCAATTCACACATTTTATTGACAAGGAAGAATGATGTTGACAATATCTTGCGTTAAAAAGAAGCACAGCCAAATGGGATCATATCTGCAGGATTCTGGAATGGTGCTAATGGACTTAAAAAACATCTAACAAATCTAAAAATCTACACGCTCAGAGAGAATGCAGTAGTAGGTACTGAATGAAGGCCAGTGTAGCCAAAATATCCCACTGAAGGTTTCAGAAACTTAAGCATGGAATTTAGCATTAACAGCACCAAAGCAATCATTGAAGTTCTATTCGGATAATACAAGGCACCTAAATTGGACAAGTTCTGATTTTCTCCCTGGTAGCATTTGTTCATCCCTAATTGAACCATTAATTCTTTTTTTCCCCTCCTATCAGCAAAGAACCGTTTGTCATTAAGATGAAATTCCTGTCCAAAACAACCCCAAAAGACAACCTTCCTCCCTGCAAAAACACTTTTTTTCTGACCTTTACAGAGGTAGTTTGAATGGAGGAGATGAAGTAATTGCAAATCTTTCAGAAAGTAATAATAGGAACGTTAACAGCAATCTAGTTTATTCATACAAGTCCTTCCTCTAATTGTTCTCCAGCATGGCCTTGGATTATATCCAACTGAAAGCTGAATTAAATACATACATTATTGGCATCGCTACGTTACAAATAGTGTGGAAAAGATGTGCAGCTTCTGCCTTACATCCAAAACTAATGCAAACCAATTAGCATCTTTTAATTATGGTTGAGCAAACCTGAACACACACGAGTAAGTGTCATGATTCAATTTGGTCCCCTTCTCACCTCACTGAAGTTCATTTAAATTTCAAAAAGGTCTATTCTTCCCCATAGTCTATTTTTTACGCCCAAGTAAAGTTTAAGAAAAGCCCCACAACAACCCAGAAACTCCCAAAACCCACAGAAGCCCCTGACAAAGTCATCATTAACACACCAAGTGGTCTTTCTGGCCACCTTTTGTTGAGCTTTGGGGGCAGGATGAGATTCCATGAGGTAACTACACAAGTGCAAGCCCTGAAGACAGATACGCTGGAGCAGAAGTTGCAGTTGGCCTAGTCACATAGAGAAGCCAGCTGTACTGGATTTGGCGATTGGTTTGTGGCGGAATTTTTTTGTGCTCTGCCAGAACAACATTACGGTTTGATGCTAATTACTAGTTGGTGTGCAAATTAAGACCTTGGATCATCGCAAATCACAACAGATCCTGTTCTTTCCATACCTATGCACACTGTTCAGAGGGCAGTTTTATTTATAGTGGTACGCGCCCCTGCCGAGCAGCACAGGATCCTGAAGAGAGTTTTCAGCGAACCAGTAGCAGAACTGGAATTTTTGCAGAATTTTTGCCATGCAGAGCGATATCTTGAAACCCCCAAGAATGCAGCCTTTTGGGATGGACTTTGAAAAAGGTAACTTTCCAACCAAAGAAAAATAAAAAGGAACATAACATCTTTTTATATTTTATACATACGCACATACACATACACCGGATATACTAGTTTTATTTGAAGAGGAAACATGCACAATGCAAATGTTTGCATCTTATATCCAGCCATTTCATAATAATTTATTTTGCTTTTATTGTTATTATCTGCAGAAAAAACAGAACAACAGAAAAATGTGAAACGCCCAAATAACAGGAAAAAATAGATCAAAGCTATGGACCCCAAATAATACAAACAGAAAAAGAGGAAAAAAATGGTTAATTTAGGAAAAAAATGTTCCTCCACTGCTTCTGGAACCACCTGTATGTTCGGAATGTTATCTTGTAGGGATGTTATCTTGGAGAAAATCTAAGTTTTTTCTCAAAGTCAGAATCTGCTTTCACCTCATGACACTCCTGTAGAAGACTCAGGCAAATTTCTGCAGTACTTCAATTGTTACACCTCTCCAAGCTTTATGAGCAGATTTTCTTTTTCCTTAGGTAGGTAGGTAGTTTGCTAGCTGAAATTTAGAGTAGAGCCAGTAACAGGGACTCAGATGCAACAAAATAGACTCCCGCACCTTTGTTTCATGGAATACCATTCCTCTCCTGTTCATCACATGTAAGACCAAACCTGGAGAACTGCAGTCCAGTTTTGAGCTCCCCAGCACAAGACAGACAAACTGGAGCGAGTCCAGCACAGGGCCACCAAGACATTCGGGGGCCTGGAGCAGAGGACATACAAATAATGACCGTGAGTGCTGGGTTTCTCCAGTGTTCAGAAAATAATTATTAAAGAGGCAAGCCTATTGCCATTTTCAGGTATCTAAAGGCATTTTGCAGAGCAGATGAAGACTTATCTTAGAGGTGCAAAGTTAAAACAAAAGGTGAAAACAGACACAAGTTACATCAAAGATATTCTGATTAGATATTAGGAAAA
>VYZM01006160.1:0-12739 GCA_013398915.1 Dromas ardeola
CTGATGTTTATAATTTATGCCAACGGATGGTATGCGGAGGGGTTCCTGCTTATACTTGTTGTTGCAACAACCAAGGTCAGCTGCCTTTGTTATTTGCCCCATTGGAGGGTCAGAAGCAGAAGAGCGTAGAGGGGTCCCACCTGCAGGGAGAAGCGGACAGGACAGGGGACCCAAAACTGACCCCCACACATTTGCATCATGTTTGATGTAAAAGGTGAGAGATCAAAGGAGTCAGCCTCTGTCTTCAATGGCTGGAGTCTGAGAATTATCTTTGAAGACTGAATTATCTGTCTTTTTCTTGATTGAAGCCTACTGATAATGATTAATCATCAAATACTGAGAACAGACATCGAGAGTGAATATCTACCCTACGTAGACTTATCCAAAATAGTTAAGCTGTATCTCGTAAGAAGTCCTAAGTATCTGTAACAGATTGATTTAATTTCAAAATAGTGCTGTTAGGTGATTTTATAAATGTTTTGAAGACATTGTTAATCAAGTCTTAGAAAAAACATCCTACTATTTCTCCTTCCTCCTTTTTCTTTAGTGAATTTCCTGCTAATTAAATTAGTTTAAGCGTTACCTGGAGGTCATTTTTCATGCCACCCTTACAGATAAAAAGATACGAAACCGTTCAAATAACAGAGATAAAAATTGCTTTAAAAAATAAATTCTGAAATTTTCTTTAGGGGCCAATATTGAGCACAATATCTCTTTTCCGTATGGGAAATCACAATGGTGCATAGGGACATCAGTCAATCTTTACTTTACAATATGAGAGAAGGTTATTTACATTGATTAACCTCAGTTATCTGATTTCCTTAGATTATATGCAGCGAGAAGAGTTCGGCTTCTGTAGCGGGACGGGGGGAGAACAGGGGGAAATAAGAACCAAAGCATGTTTTAGATGGAGCCAGGGGAGGGGAAGTTAGCTTCAGTAGAGAGATAGGTAAGAATTAGTTCTTGCAAAAACTCACTCGGTCTATTCAGCATCATTAGTATTGTGTAGAATAAGTAACACAGTGTCTTTGGTGAGTACTTCGTTCCTCAAGGAAGCTTCATGACAGTAATCCTTTTGGGAACATATATACAGCAAAAATTCTAGCAACATTTACTTAATTATAAAAACGAAAAGACAAGAAGGCACATGCATACAATACAGAAAACAACCAACTACTATGGGAATGACAAGCCTTTTGAGCAATCCCATACACAGATAAAAATCGCTACAATTCAAATGGTGCAGAGGCATATTTCTAATATAGATTATAACATTCTATTTTGCCTGCATGTTTTCCCTCAAGCAGCTTGAGCCTTCACTTGTCATCTATTAATACACTGCTGCCATCAGTGAGCATTTTAACTGAAGTAGCCCAGATTAAGAAAAAAGGTCAGGACAAAAACTTACCCCAAAATATCAGTTCATGTCAACCCCTTTACTTTTTTTTCTTTTTTTTTTTTTTTTCAAAATTAGTCCCATCATTTATTTTTTTTTCTTATTGCCATTAAAATATTTTAGGTAAGTATTATCTGTTGGACTATGTTGTTCACACAATGGCTTCCATGGTGGCGTATTACTGGTACATAACTGGAATTTGTGCCACTGTAACCCTAAGAATATCACATTGGCATGCAATGCTGTGCTTCAAGTCTCATTGCATTTACACTGAGCAATACAGCACTCATCTTTAAAAAACTAGCTTCTCTCTAATTCCTGACAGGAGCCACTGAAGTTATTTAAATGCCAAGCCTCACAATGGCTGTTGAATTTGACAATCCAGTTTTCAGATCTCTACAGATCAACTGGTAAGTTTCTTGAACCCTCCTTGAATTTTAATGACCTTCCATTTCATCAGACATGCATCGCCCGTAAAGCTTGCCATAAATGCGTCCTAGTTTGGGTTTGCATATCTGAATGCCCACTCATGAGGAGGAGAGCGTGCTTTGTTCCTAAATGCTATTTAAAAAAATAAAAATGTGTATATATACCCATATAAAAATACAAATTAATTTTTGAAAAATACTATGATGAATAGAGGTTAGAAAAGGTCTGGTGCAATAGAATAGAAATGTGTTGGTTGTCATGGTGAATAAAGCTGTATAGTAAGCCAAACATGTTTCATTTTATTTAACCTGTTATTCAGATATCCATGAAAGTATTTTCTAGCTTGGAAGAAAAATACAAAAAATTGATTTTGTTGACATGAGTACATACAGTTTAATGTAAATATCTTTTAACTTAAGGGAAAATATTTATCATTTTAATATTAAAACAAACTCAGGTAGAATGCCACCGAAAAAACCTGCTGGATAAGCAAGTTTAAAGCTAAATACAGCATGCAAGTGTCTCCTATATCCTAAGTAACGAATATTAAGCCAGGAGCCATAATAACTTGCCATTCAAGTTCTCAGTAGAAAGCATCAAACAAACCATTTGTCTGACCGACAGATCTTTTGAAACAATACTATTAGAAGCAAATACTATATTCTTTTCCAATTATTTGATCTATAGATGAATTTACAAAGGATAATTTAGTGACAGTGACAATACACAAGCAAAAGATGCATCACATAACGGCATTCCATATGCCCACAGGAGAGCTTAAGTGTTTTTGCACAGTCTTGATCCTACGCTAAGATGGTTCTTCTCTCTACCTTTTCATTCAGAGAGTCCAACAATAGAAATCTTTTTCTCAGTCAATTCTAAATGCCAAACCAATTCTCAAAGTACTTCAGTGCTACAAGAGTATCCTGTGTTCTTCACAGTTTTGTAGTTCAACTTCATGCCTTTGTGGTCAACAGTACTTCTAACACAAATTTATCTTCATTTTCTTCCACCTGCTGCTGCCTAGACAGGTGTGTATTAGAGGCAGTGAAACGCCAAGTGCATTTGGCAAAATACAGAATGTTGCCAAAGATTTACTTAAGTATTCTATAAGTAATGTGTGATGTATGAAGTCATCAGTTCCCACTATATGACGGCCATATCTTATTGGTAACTGTTATTTTATACTGCAGCAAGGACTTGACTTTGCAAGAACATTAATTCACTTGAGTTCACGTTTAGGTAGTTACTGTAACTATAGAGGATGCTCCAGCTTCTGGTGAAGAGCAATGCCTTGCAAGTGACTGAATAAACACTAATTTCAGTTAGGCTCTGTTTCATGCAAGTTTCTGGAGCACAATAGGAAATAATTACAAACTAGTGAGTTAAACAAAAAATCTCTAGAAGGAAAGAGAACAATGTTCTGAACCAGCACCCTCCATTATCTGACAATATTAATTATAAGTAATGTTGTAGGAGTGCATTAAAATAAGGAAAAAAAATCACCCAATTTTATCTAGGAAGAAACTAATGCAAACATTAGTCTGTTTACAGTTATGGCAGAACTTGAGAAGATGCCTCTTGTAAATGTTGTCCATGTCCCCTTATATTGTTTCGCTTCTGACACCTGTATTACAGTTCCCTTTCATACTGCTAAGGGTGAGACTATGCTTTTTCTTCTGGTCTTACTCTCTTTGGATTATATTGACAACGCATGTGCAAAAGTACCGTGCAATACTAACAAAGGTGTTACAAACCAGACCACTAACAGGAGATGCGCCAGTGCTCCTCCAGTGAAGTCTGCACTGTTGTGTATATAAATATAAGATGAGAACAGCAGTCAGATGATCAGCCAGAAAGGACACAATAACAAACANGTCTAGATCTGGAAATTGAAATTTTTTTTTTTTTTTTTTTTTTTTGCAGAGGGGAGTATGAAAGTAACTGCGACAAGAACAAGTAGTAAGAATTACAGCTAAATCCAACGGCAACACTAAGAGTCTGTGGTGTTTCTCCCTCTAAGTTTTGCAGATTCAACACTCTGATATTAAATTACATTTACATTCCTCAGCTTCCCCTGTCTCAACCGCTTTTAAAGAGAAAGAACAACCCCACAACCCCTAAAAATGCCAGTGAAACATTTTTCAACTAAGGCTTAACAAAGTTCTATATTATATGACATTTTCTCAGCCCATTTTTTTTTTTTTTTTTTAATTGCTAAAATTTTAAAGCAGGCTAGGAGCAGCACTGGAGTATCTCCCTGGATTCTCAGATATTCTGCTCATCTGCTCACACAAAGTAGGGGCTGTTACACACAAATCAGACAGACATTCAGAATTTGCAATCCAGCACCACATCTTAGAAGAATCTGCCTACAGAATCTACCTACTGAATTATTAAAATACCATTCTTCTGCTATATTAATTTCCTTCGTATAGAAAAAGTAAAAGAAGATAAATAGGAGATTCATTCTGAATATTTCAAACACATTTCTATGTAGAATCATAGAATCATCTAGTTTGGAAGGGACCTTTCAGATCATCAAGTCCAACCATCAACCTAACTCTGGCAAAACCACCGCTAAACCATGTCCCGCATGCCGGACACGTGGATGCACCAAAACTACCTCCAGGGATGGCGATTCCACCACTTCCCTGGGCAGCCCGTTCCAATATTTGATAACGCTATCTGTGAAGAAATTTTTCCTAATGTCCAATCTAAATGTCCCCTGGTGCAACTTGAGGCCATTTCCTCTTGTCCTATCGCTTGTTACTTGGGAGAAAAGACTGACACCCACCTCTCTACAACCTCCTTCAGGTAGTTGTAGAGAACGACAAGATCTCCCTGAGCCTCCTTTTCTCCAGAAAAGGAGATTACATACCTCTATATATTTGCGCGTTCTAAATTTAAGAACTATTTTAAGCAATATAAAGCAACGACAGAGAGAATGAAGACCTTTAGGATGCTACAGTAATGGAAGATTTCATACCAAGCTGGAGCTGCCGAGATACTTGGGCTCAGTTAGGATTTGCTCCTTTTTCAAATTACAGCTAATTTTTCCAGTTTAACAAAAGAAATAAATATTTGTTTCTGGGTACAAAGTAGAAAAGCACTGTCTCTTGCAGGGTGAAGTTTTGACTCCCCCATGCCCCAACATATAATTTCAAATTGTTATTTAAAAATGTTATTTAAAAAAAAGTCTCACATATAGAGCATATTTTTTGTTAACTAAATGTTTAAGCGTCAGTAAAATCTTATTACCTCCTGTCAATTACAACTAGGTGCAGAAACATTCTTATGCATGTTGACCAAAATTCTATCCCTTTTTGGAAGCAGTGCTTCAGTCAAAGTGTTTTTCTCAGCTCTGCTGAGTGAAGGCTGTTTCTGAGAAAAGATGATCTTTGTAATCCCATAATCCTACAGACAAATGGGAAGCCATCACTTAGCAGGTTACAAGCAAAGCTTATTGAAACACAGCATGCTTTGGCCACCATCAGTCATGATTTAAAGAATACAGAACTAAGAGGAACAAAGCTGCTGTAGAACCTTGACAACAAACGCACATGTTAACATATATACATCTACAGAGCACTTTTTGGTGATGAGGTATTGTATTTCACATCCAGCGCAGATTGACCTAGCCTAAACTCTAGTAAAGACATTGAAACTTTGATAGCTTATATTTGAAGAATGGTATTTATTTTTTTTTCTACTAGTAGGATTCTATGCTCTTTACTAAAAAATTTCAGTTCCTGTATGGATATAAGACACATAAAATATAGAAATGGAAAAAAGATAACTGGATTAGACACCTGAAGGCCCAAAACACTGGGCTAACAGATTAGTTAACTAAGAACTCTCCCCTGCAGGATCTCTTGCTGTTCTGATAAATTCTGCAGACAATTGTGTTTTCTTCATTAGAAACAAACCACTATTTTACCCATGGGGTAACTTATAGCTTCTGCCAACTGTTAACTCACCGAGATATCTGCTAGCAAGGACTGAAGAGCATCTTTAAGAACAGACGCCATGCAATGGAAGAGAAGTCAGCAAATGGTGCAAAGCAAGCTAGTTTGACAAGTTTAAGCGTTATCTATGGAAGGAGCAGATGTGCAGAAGCAACATGGGTCCAGGTTGGGCCAGTCGTCTGGCCTCAGAAAAACCCATCTTGAGTTCCTGTTTTGCCCAAAGCAAAGCGATGAAACTTTCTAACGGAAGCTTTTGCAGCTTCCATAATTCTTGCAAGCATGAATCTGAATTAACTTCGTATCTCCCCTTAATAAATAAACCACAGAATACGTGAGATAACTTGTGTTTTAAAGTCTTCAAGTTACGATCGGGATTTGCTCATTTGGGTGGACCATTTCCAATTTTCTACAAGGTATGGTCACTTGGTTTTTATTCAATTCACTTCGCATTTTCTAAAGCATGGATTGCTTAAGGCTTTGGGCATTCATTTCACACTCAAGGACAAAGAGAATGAACTCCTCTTCTTAGGGGAACACACAGCCAGGAGGTAGGCTGAAATATACTAGTCCTCAAGCACCCAGCCCATGATCTAGGGCAAAAGTCTTAAAAAGAAAATGTACCCACATTTGCCGAATAGAAACAGCTGATGTAAGGAATCAGAGACTGAAATTCAAAGATAGAGATCTTCATCCAGAGGAAAATAAGGAAAAACAAATGTTGTCTTTGGAAAGGTAAATGATTCTAGCAAGGAGCTGCTAAAATGTTGAAAAATAACATAAAATTAAATTTTATTGGAATTAAAGTTATTCAAACAAGATAGGATAGTAAGGATGGCAGCACTTTATGGAGCATAATCGTTGAGGGCCAGACTGCAAAAAATTCTGTGAAGGAATGCAACAACCACATCAGCACTAAGGCTTGAGGTTTTACAGTAACATAACCTTGTTGTTAGATTGATCAGTTGATAAAGTTAAGCTCTTTCAACAAGAAAGTTTTGACTCTTATTGCTGGATGTTTTGTTGGATGTCTCATCTTCCTGCCTCTCCCTGATGCAGGAAAACTTGCACCCTGAGTTGTTAATGTAGACAGCAATTTACTGGGAGCAAATACACACCCCCAGGACCATATAGCAGAGACCACAACATAATACATGCTTGTACTTGTCCTACAGAACCCTGAACTCTGGTACAGCTCAAAGGGTGCACACCAAGCATGGCTGGTACAAGAATCTGAGATAGTGCTGACCAACTGCAGCTGGCAACAAAGACTGCGCTAGAGAGAATGGGGGAGATCGTGGAATGAGTCCCTTGATGGGGACACACTAAGGTTTTTTAAAGGCTTATCTTTAAAGCTTGTCCCAAGGGCATCAATTTTGAGGTCCAGTATTCAGCTTTCTTCTGGATCACTGGACTAATACAACAAATGCATGGTTTGCTTTGCTTTTTTTTAAAATTTTAAATATCCTGAGAAAATAAAACTGTCCAAAGAGACTACTATCTGCGTAAGTCTGTGCTATAGCTCCCATTTCGGCACAGCATAGGAATAATGTGAATTGCACTTAAAAACCTTGCAAATAATAAACAGTCATTGTGCTAATAAACTACAGATGAGGAAAGAGAGTTACATTCTTCAGCAATAAGACAACAACTCTGTACTATTATTAAGGCCTGTAAGGCTGTGCAAAGCAAAAAAAAAAAAACCCCAAACATCCAAAAACCTAAAAACCAAAGCAAGCCTACTTCCCACAGATCAAATATATGCTAAAGAATATATTTATCCTTTGCACCAGTGCTACAAAATACAACTTATGTATAAACACACACAAATAGTGCAAGTCACACATAGCCATTACTGATACTGATAATAGCATTATGACAACTGTTGAGGACTTCTGAAAGCTAAGTTCTAGGCTTAGCAGTTACTAAACAGTACAACTGGATTATAATTATGGGGCCTACCTTTTTAAGATTTTTTTTTTTTCCTCTGAACAAACCGAAAAAAATGCCTGGTTTGTTGTACGTTTAAAATGCAGGGAAGGGTAGCAAGTGTACAGGACTCAGGAATTCACTCCCATTCAGCCTCCACCCCTTACAGCTTGGGCCAAACATTTCAGCTAGTCTATGAATTAGTTTCCTATCCAAAACAAAATAAGAGTTCTTCCCTAGAACACGACCACTTCAACAACTTTAGCTCTACATTTACAAGCAGCTGGCACCAACCTACAATTTGGGGTAACCAAGATCTCTGAACAATGCTTCTAAACAGAAGTCAGGGAAAGAAGTAGTTCTTAAGAGCCTGTACCAAAATTTCTCTAAAAACTTTTCTTGACTTACCTTACCTCTCTAGCAGATGAAGTATCTTCCAGGAAGACAAACCTTAGACCATATATAGCTCTTGTTAAGCAAGACTTTCTCCCTTATGACATTCATCTTTTTTTCAGTTCCTTACTAAATATTTTTTTTCAATATAAAATCACCTTCCGCTTTTTTGTTTTCCTTCTCACCTGTTCCTTTTGAATGCTCTAGACTAAATGGAAGCTTGTTGGCTGGTTTGTTTTTCAAAGAGCTCAGCACCCTCCCAGTTCTTACTCAGGAGGGCTTAATGGTAACTGGAACCACCTGTTTGTATTCTCCCTCTCTGCTTTCCTCTGTTACAATTCAGGTGTGTGAAACCCAACACAAAAGACTTTCAGGCTGGAATATCCACTTTTGTAATAGTGAATATCTGTTTTTGTGATAAAATAAGTAACTCACAGGCTAGGAAGCTAAAGACTGTCTTTTTAGTTTTCTGTATGAACCTAAAGATCAAGAAAAGACTTATATTGAAGTACTCTTCTTCACAGGCACTCTCTACACACTGCCTAACAACTTTCCTGAATGAAACCTTTAGATATGACAATGAAAGGTTAAAGCCAAGCATATGTTTATCCTTCAAGATAAATGAAATTACATGGCATAAGACACGCATTTCCTCTTCCTCATTATCAGAAACAGCCCGTCAAAAAACCCCACAAAACAAAATAAACAAAAAACCAAACCAAACAAACCCTCCACAAAAATACACTGAGTGGCAATGAAACCAGCCCAGTGCTTCAAGCTGAACTCTGCCTTAGAGAAGGCACGGTGCAGGTACAGAAGCAGCGCGGTGAATGAGAAGGCTATCACTAAGCTGCATTTCTTTTAGTGTAAGTGCTAGCTATGTAATCATCTCAGAACAGTATTTCTGGAGTGATTTCACACGTCTTCCATCATCTCTTTAAAGCAAACGAGATGTGAACATCTCTTCATTCCTCCAGAAAAGCATTATTCTAGAGAGAATGACATATGCCAAGTAAAGCACATAACTCTAATCGGACTGAGTATCAAGAATTATTGTGAATTCCATCTGCAACCTGTATGCAACATGCTTTTCAAAGATTTGTGGCTGAAGCACACACAAAGTATAGCAAATTCAGAGCTTGGAGAAGGAATGTAACAAATGTGTTTCAGATTCATTTTGCTTGCTTATTGCACTCCCAATTGTCAATGTAAAGACAATTTGAGTGAGTTGTTGAAATTTGGCCAATTATTGGCCTGTCATATAATCAAAATCATTCACAATATAATGAAAATAATTTCAGATACATACATTTTACTGCTCTCTTCTGATATCATATAGTAATTATCCAAGATTTGACCTGTTTTTATTAAAAATATAGTCATACATTAAAAACTCCCTGCTCCTTGCAACAAGACTTTTACTTGTTTCTTAAATTTGCAAGTCTTCAAGTGTCTGTGCTGTTAGTTTAATTTTATTTTAGTTTTTTTACAATAAACTCGGAGTTTAATTCTTCAGTCTATTATTATGCATTTATATCACTGAATTTCAATTGAAATCAACATCGAAATTAATTAAAGCAATGAATACGTTCATTGCAAACATTTAGATCAACAAATGTAACTTAAAATTGCTGAAAGCGTAAAAACAGAATAACTGATTTCTTGCCTAACAAAAATAGTGAGGGATTCTACAAAATATGGTATAGTAAATGAAAATTAAATGTGTTTCAGAAAATAACTATTGTGCAAATGCAGAACAAATATTAAGTTACAGAACTCCTTTGAACTGTGAGTGTTATTTGGATCCAACTTTTGTTCATTTTCAAGAACAGAATCAAAGAAAAGAAAAAGCCCAGAATCACTTCAACATACTTTTTTCCTAATCAAGCAATGAGAATTCTGTTTTTGCTTTTTCTTTACAGAGGAAATACTTGCATAGTCTGGCAAAAATCAGGCTGAGATGAGTGAAAAATTCTGTCCTTATTTAGAGCCAAATAAGTAATTAATTCAGTTGGATCTGCAGTGCCCATTGTACCTGATTCATATTGAGCGGAAGAGTGCATCCCCTCTCATTAATGTGGCTATTTATGTACTACCATTTGCTTATAGTGTACTCTCTCTTTACATCTCCATTACACTGTCCTCTGAGCCAGGCAGTTACTTTGTGTTCAGCTCAAAGCAGGCTATCACCATTTGGAAGTACTGTGGCACACATTCCCCAGAGTGCTTGGCACGTAATACCGGAACCAAACTTTCAGTAGAAGTAAACATGCTGTGGGGTAAAGTTGTAAAGCTGCTACTACATGCTGTCCAGCTGGGAGATGCTGCATCTCAATTCATGTTCCATATTTGATATCTACATGGAAACTTATCTCCTTGAACAGTTGGTCCCAACTGGGATGCTAAGAAGCTGAAAACAAAATGCAAAATCTGGTCTAACCTTTTCTTTTTGAGGAGCTTTGACTCCCTCTTTTTTTATGTTTTAAAGAAAAGACACTCAACCAAATCATATTTTCAGTTTTTTGCATGTAGGAGAAGATTAGCAGTTCTTATAATGATCAGTTTCCTCCAACATTCACGTAAGAGCTAAGTCTTTTGTCAGAATCCACTGACTCTATGAAAGTCTTAAAGGTTGTAGTTTGATAAATTTTTCTTTTGGTGACACTACAAAAAGACACTGCCTGTTGACAACAGGAAGTTGCTTGGTCTGTTCAGCCTCTGTATCTTCCCTCGAGTAGTAGATAATAGAAGAAAGAAACTACAAAGTAAGAACAATCAATATCCTATTTTGCCAAGTCAAAAAGGAGGAAAAAAATAAAAACGCGGAGAGATAATTTGCTTTCTGCATAACAAAGTAGAAATATTAATTATAATAAAAGCCTCGTTAGTAAGCACATTAGAGAAATATGTTTCCATCCACTATAAACAAAAGATAGGAAACCTAAGCAGCTCTTGTTAGTAAAAGCATTATAAACTGAAATTATAGACTTAGAGCAGAAAAAAAAAAATATTGCTTATATTCTGTTATTAAGTTCTTTCTCAAGAAAAACAGGTTGGTTGATATTTCAGCTGTTGACAACAACCTCATCAGGTCCAGACAGATTTACTGTCCTCAGCAAATTGCCTAAGACTGAAAGAAATTGAAGAGTACCTAGCACATTCTTGTCTCCGTCTTTGTTACTAAAACATGAATGAAGACAGCAGAGAGTAGATCAGGCACCTGGTTTGACATGCTCTAACCAATATCACATTAGTACTTCCTCCAGATTGGATTCTTCCACTAGGTCTCAGGTTCTCAGCACCTTTATCTACCTCAGATTCCATAGTTTTTTTTCCTATACCTACTTTTAATTTAAGACTGAGCTGGTGGTTCATTAACAAAACGTGCTGGGAAGATGCTAAGAACACTGTAAACAAAATCAATAGGTTTTCTCAAGCAAACAGGTTTCAAAAATGGTTGATACAGCTGAAGAAAGAATTTATACGGTCCCTGAAGTACTAATTTTCTGTATTGGTTAGACCTAGAATGTGATCCTCAATGCAGGTACTCATATCCTGCAGTGATCCAAGAATCTATAAATAATAATATTGTATTTCCACTCTACCCTGGGTCAGCCCCCATAGCATCATTCTCTCTACATATCCAGGAATGCTTCTTCACATGTAGCTTCAAAACCAAACCCATGCTATTATACAGTGCATGCTACACTGAAGTTGCAGATTTTTCAGGCGCAATGTGTCTAAAAGCAGGTACTTATGAGAAGAACTGTTCCAAGACATGCAAACTTCTCAAATTCTTGATAACCTCTCAAGGATTCAAGTGCTGGCTCCTGTGGTTGTTGCACCTCTATAGTACACCGAACAACTGGACAGTGCAGTGGCATCCAGCAGCAGGAAAGTAGTGGGACTGCATTGTACCAGAGAACTGGACTTCATAGTAGCCTAGCACTAAATTTTTCCTTAGTCAAGACATGCATATTGCATTTCCTGTTACTAAAGAAGTCTGCAGTAATTGCTAAACTGGCTTCCATAGATGTAAATCAGCATGAGTGCTAAATTTAATAAGTACATCAATTTAGCAGATGAGAGTTTATTAAAAAAATTGGGGAGGGTGACGAATCAGATTTAATGCGTGTTGCACAGCATTTTGTAACATTATCAGTAAAATTTTGAGTTTGGGAGGTAAGAGTACCTTTTAAAATTTTGATCATTTCAGAAAGGAAGATTTTTGCTCAGTCTGTCTATATACAGTTAATGTGAAACTTATTCCAAATATGAAGTATCATTCAAAAAAATTAAATTCACCAAACTAATGTGCAGGGGCATCTCTGTTTTAATTGGGCTTTCCATTCTGATAGACACTACTTCAGTGATGCCTTTCAACCCACATAAATGTATTAATAATGTATTTATTAATACTTTGATATTTCATATAAGAAATTTTGTATTCTTTTCCATTCTTAAAACAGTATTTTCTAAGCAGTAATTTCTAATAAAAAACTACAGAAACTGAACATGAATTTTTCCAATGTTAAGAACAATAACCTAACTCACTCAGCAGGGCTTAATGATATAGTGAAGCAACAGATGAGTTAGTTTTTAAGTAATAATGTTATTAATAATAATT
>VYZM01006165.1:8066-20139 GCA_013398915.1 Dromas ardeola
ACTCTAAATATCTGATTTTCATGCCATTCTGATTTTCATGCTGCACTAAAACTAAAGCAATAGTTTTAGTATTGCTTAACTACTTTGACGTTTCTTTTTAAACTATAGTCAGCATTTGATTTAGATCTATCGAGCACTTTCTTCTAGTCTTCATAAAAGAGAATTTGCTTTTGTTTTCATTTTATATCTTGTCATAGGTCAGAGAGTGAAACTTAAACTTTAACAGGCAGGTTAACTCTTATTAATGATAAGCATTCTGTGCTTAAAAAAAAAAAAAAAAAGGATTTAGAGGCAATATGTAGCCAAGTTTTGTTAGCATTCAGATACTGCAATTTAGAGGGTCCATGAACACTGTTTAGTCCCAACAAAGTTCAGTAGTCTTTTTTCCCTTCCTTTAGTTTGTAATTAGAAGAATGGAATTTTTTTCCAACAAACCTGCAAAGCCTATAATGTCTGCTGCTTACACTACAATAAGTAGATTCTGAAGAGTTAATCCAAGAATTGATTACTAGATCAGAGCAACCTTGCAGGAAAGCAATCTGAAAAATCAAGTTTTGGTGTCAAAGGAGAAGAGAAACACTTAAAAGGATGAGAAGGACTTTTTAGGGAGAACAGAGTGCAACAAGCTCAGCAAAGTTAGGAGAGGAAAGAAAATTACTCAGATGAAATTTTAAAATTAAAAATAAAAAGGATTTTTTTAAAAATGGAATAGCTTAAGATTTCAGTGACTTCAAAAACAAACCCACAAACAAATTTCAAGGAAAGAAGGCATTAGGTGCAATATATCTTTTATTTTCTTTAAAGACCTTACTTCTTTCTATTATCTTTAGTTTCTTTAGTTTCAGATGAAGATTTTTGCTTAGCTTTTCATGGCTTAGTTTCCTCCAAAGACTTGGATTTTAATTTCAGGATGCCATTCAACCTATCAAGAAAAAACTTTGCTAGCAGATCATAGACCAGCCTCAGTGTGATATGTGTTGGGCCAGCAAGATGCTCGGTAGCAGCTAAGTGTATCCAGATAGAAAGAGAAGTCTGCAAGCCTCAAGTTATTTCAAGATTAACCAGTGATTAGACTGGATGTAGCATCTCTGAACTGTGAAATTAACCTTCTGCCTAGGGAAAGCCTGATTTAATATTAGACTTTTCAACTGAAAACACAGAGTTAAAAAATATAGAAAAATTTATACTGAAGGTGCATTAAATACAGATTCTTCCTTATTATTAAAAGATGAAGTATGTGAATTAACTTATACAGAAAACCACTAAGAAGCAATAACTTATGTTAGTCAGTAGATGTTATAAGCACCTACAACTTAGGAAAATTAAGTTTGGATGCTCAGAGAAATAGGAACTGCTTATCCTGTTTGATGGTAAACAAACAAATAAACAAACCTCTAGGAGTCTTGGAACATGAGAGAGGTAAACAAACAATTGTGCATCATGACAGATATTTCCACTTGCATTTGTGCAGCATGCTAGGGTTTTGATGCTGGTTGGCCTGAAAATAAAAAATTTCTATCCATATGCTAGTAAAAAGCATGCATATGTGCAAACATCACTGAATTAAGTAAAATATACCAATTCCATATAAACACTGTGGTGTGGAGGAGTCAATAGACCTGCTTTTACATACATTTCTGTTATTTTTCTCCTATATTGCACTATTATATATAAACAAAATATTTTCACCTCACTTGTTCTCAACTGAATAAGTTATATATATTTACTGTCTAAGTAACACTGGAATAATTACATGAACTACAATATTATATTGTTATCTACTGCAACAAGTCATCTGCAAGCAGAACAAATCATCTTGCATCCCAGAATTTTTTATCTGACTCAATATAGGGAAATGGTTTTGAATTTAAGTCTCCAACCAAATTAATCAGACAAGTTGCATGGCTTTGCATGGTTTTGTGCTGCATCGTATTGTATCAGCCTGATAAAATGTATCGATGCAGAACATATTAGAACTGTAAAGAAACCTTTCTTGTGTGTTCAACAGAGCGAATTCAATGTAAACTTTTCAAAGCACAGTGGATGAAAGTGGAGAAAATGTCAAATTTTCTGCTGTGTTTGTGAACTAAAGAAGATCATGGATGGCTGACCACACAAATTGCTATTCAGGCAAATCATAACTTATAAACTATTTGCAATATATATCAAACTAGGGTCTGTAAAGAAACTGATTTAAATATACACAGAAATGCTTTTGCAAGATATAAGAGCTCTTTTTCTAGTGCTATTTTCTCTTTGTCTTAACACACGAATAGTATCAATATCTCTTAAAGCATCCCAACAATTTGACATCGCCATTGTTCAAAAATAACGTTTGGTACATAATGTTGGCATAGTATCAAATTTTATTTAGAAAAGGGCTTCATATTAGCAATAAGGGAGTAGTACGGGATGGTTAAAGGGACCCTTAATGTGCAGTGATTCCAAAGAAGGTACACATCAATTTATAGTAAAGACAAGAGCTGATCTGTAACGGTAGATAGTATTTTAGGACTAACAAAATCCACCAGCCATTTTAGAAACAGTAAAGCTAGTTTCTTAGCCCCACTTAAATATGTATCACATGCATCTCGTTTGTTTTTTTTCTGTTGAAAACAAAGTCAGTATTTATAGGCCATGGATGTTGGACATAGAAGCATATCGACTTCCACTTAATTCTGTTTTTTTAAAAGACAAACTACATACTTGTACTACATCAGAGAACCTCACTCATCTCTCTGCCTAAATCATCTGCTGAGGATCTGGGTACATGTCTACCTGAGTGGGCTAGTGATAAAGAAGAATATTTCCTTCTTGCAAAACTCAGGCAAAGTCTCCTCTTCCCTGCTGGCCGTATTTAAAAAAGTAGCTGCTGAATTAATGGAATTCTTAAAATAAACAAAGTGCTAATTAGTCTAAAACTGAGGTAGATTGTCCTTGATATGTGACAAAAATTAAAATAATTTAATAAACATAAACCACTAATTACAGAAACTCTGATGAAAGAGGGAGTGCAAATTTATTTGCTTGATTAACATTTTATAATGAAAATTTATCATTAGTCATATCATAAAATGTAGTTAAAATGCATAAAATTAGTTTTGTGTTCATTACCTTTAATATTCATTTTGCAGTGTGAATAATTTGTTACTATATAGTTACTTTTAAAAAGTAATTAAAAGAATAATTTTTATTAAAAATAATATTTCATTGAGACAGGTACCAAGATAATTATTTCTACCATGTTGTCAACAACTATGGCAGTTGAAGAACAACATATTAGTTTATATATACAATATATATATAATTTTATATATATATAATACAACAGCTTTGATTACAAGAAATCTGAATTATACATGTACAGATTTTTATTCATGGATGAAATAGTAGCATGGTAACAGCCATAGAGAACAAGTACACGTACAGCACAAGACAATTTGGTAAACTATTCTCAGAACTGATTTGCTCAATGACATTATGCTGAAAGTTTGTGTTTCAAAAAAGTTTCACAGAATCAGACTTCATCAGACTCAGCAATTGCAGTACAATTGCATTTCAAACTACAAATGCATGCAAAGCAGAAGCAACAACATTTGCATTTGTAAAGCTATTCTGTTAAGTAGCAGTAAGCAAGGCCTTGCTTACTACAGTAAGGAAGAAAGAATGAGCAAAAAGTGATCCATTTTCCTGTTGCTCTTGTCAGAACACTATTTACTACAGAGCGCTTTGTAATTTAATGTTTGCACGAGGATTCTTGCACTGGTTTTCTGTATACACAGCTCTGTCTTGTTAGAGATTGCCACCATTTATGGCAGCAAATTCTGAGAAAATAACGTGCCACAGGCTGTTCTTCTATCAACTAATGCATTACATGAATGCAAGATTGTGTGAAGGAAACAAGATGCAAGGCAAGGTGGCTAGGCAGAAATAATGAAAAATATAAAGATGTTGAAGATTTCAGAATTAACGCCATTCCCAAGATTTGGTTTTACTCGGTATTACAGTCTTAGAAAAAGGCTTACAAGCCTCTGGAGAAGATTTGGTGAAGTCTTGAATTCATGAACCTTTATGAAAGAGACCCAACAGTATTTGGGAAGCCTAGATACAAGAGCGAAAGATCGTTTCATTAAAAACAAAACAACAACAAAAAAATTCAACCATACAGTTGGGGGTAGAGGGAAACTGTGAAATCTGCTGATTTGGTTCTTGGTTTGCTGATTTAGATCCCTGGGGTGTACAACAAACAACCATGGCAGACTCAGAAAGGGGAGTATGCAGCAGTTGTTCTTCTTCGCGTGCAGCAGATTACAACCCTTCAAAACAAAGGGGAAGCAAAGAAAAAAATAAAGATATGCAAAAGTTCCATATCACCTTGTCCATGCCTTTATACTTTTAAAGAAAACTACCTTTAGACCAGGCTTCAACAAAGCATGCACTTCCTTCTGTTTGCTTTCCATCCACAGAAGCTCTACACAGAGGCTAATCCACAGTTTTTCCATTACAGCACGTCTGACCGTGCATTAAAGCAAATCACCTAGACGTTTTGGTAGGGCCCATACTGTCTTAAAGGCAGCCTCAGACCACGTAAAGCAGAGCAGACAAAGCTTCATCCTCAAGGTGAAACAATTGTTCTGGGATAAAGTTACAGTTTAACTCCTAATGTTCTTCAGTACCAACTGAATTGAAGTAGCTTCATACTAATTTCACAGTAATATTGTATAAACCATGTATTACTTTCTACAAAATAATACTTCTTTTCCAAAATAGGCAGAGGTAGAAAGATTAATGCATTTTAAAAGTAACAATTCTTCTAATTGTTCTCATGACTAATGTGTTCACATTTCCTAGAACTGCTGCCTAGTGCTAGAAGACCTGCGTGCAGCAGGCTGCAGATAGCTCCCAAGGGAAATAACCACCCTCGAGTTAGGCCTATATGCCCTGAATACTGTCACAGTGGAATAGAAGCTAAGAATTAGTTTTGATTTTATCTTATCTTTAAATTCAAGGATTCTTATTTCACTAAATCATTGCTTTTTAGTAGGACTGTAAAGTTTTCTATTGTTTTCTATTGTCTTTTTATTTACAATGTAAGATCTTATCCAAGAGGAATCTTAAGGACTCTACGTGCCCAATAAAACAGTAGGCAAAGGCCAAAGTCTTTCCTTCATTGTACTGAAGCAGAGAAGGGCCTGTTTTCCAAATTTTGTCTTTTTTTAAATGGAAAAAACCAGGGAAAATCTTCATGCTGACTTTAAGGATCAATTCTTCTACGGCTGTTACCCTTCTATACGTACACTGCTTTCATTAGGACAATTGTCCTAAAACAACTGGCCGCAGTTCTGAGCTGAATAGGGAAAAATAAATAATCAATGGAACATGCACAGAAGCTTAGTCTGGGTAAATTTCTTAGGTAGCTTACAGAAATACAACGTAACTATAGGTTCTTTAATTTGATGACTTTATACTTTGTTCTTTGATGACGGACCAAATACATGTTAAATTTATTAGCAGTTTCATAGCACATCACAGAAAAAAAGATCTACCAATGTTATAAGGCTGAGCAATGTTGCTGGTTTTATAATGCTTTAATTGTTAAAACACAATGCATGGTTTAAGCAATGGAAGTATATACTTTGCACTGAAACATGTACCACTGTGACCAAAACAGCTTATATACTGAAGACTGTATAATCCAATTTATGTAGTCAAATCCAGGCTACAACTCACCTTAGCTAAGTTGGAGGAGCTATGAATGCGATGTAAATGATGGCTATACAGAAGTAGATTACTGCTATTTGTGCATATTTTGCATTAAACTTTAAATGCTCAGACATCCAGTGTAGAATTACTTTCCCGTGTGTAGACAGATAAGAGGTAGTTTCTTCCAAGGGGACTGAGTGCACCCTCAGTAAGTTTGCAGACAACACCAAGTTGGGTAGGAGTGTTGATCTGCTCAAGGGTAGGAATGCTGTAGGGAGGCATCTGGACAAGCTGGGTCAATGAGCCGAGGCCAATGGTATGAGGTATGGTACGGTATGCCGGGTCCTGCATCTGAGTCAGAACAACCCCATGCAGCACTACAAGGTGGAGGAAGAGTGGCGGAAAGGTGCCTAGTGGAAAAGGACCTGGGGGTGTTGGTCAACAGCTAGCTGAAAATGAGCCAGGAGTGTGCCCAGGTGGCCAAGAAAGCCAGTAGCATCCTGGCTTCTGTCAGAAATAGTGTGGCCAGCAGGACTAGGGAAGTGATTGTCATCCTGTACTCCGCACTGATGAGGCCGCACCTCAAATGCCATGTCCAGTTTGGGGCCCCTCACTACAAGAAAGACATTGAGAATCTGGAGTGAGTCCAGAGAAGGGCAATGAAGCTGGTGAAGGGTCTAGAGCACAAGTCTGATGAGGAGCACCTGAGGGAACTGGGGTTGTTTAGCTTGGAGAAAAGGAGGCTGAGGGGAGACCTTATCGCTCTCTACAACTACCTGAAAGGAGGTTCTAGTGAGGTAGGGGTCTGTATCCTCTCCCAAGTAACAAGCAATAGGACAAGAGACAATGGCCTCAAGTTGTGCCAAGGGAGGTTTAGATTGGATAGTAGGAAAAATTTCTTCACCGAAAGGGTTGTCAAGCATTGGGACAGGCTGCCCAGGGAAGTGGTTGAGTCACCATCCCTGGAGGTATTTAAAAGATGCGTAGATGTGGTGCTGAGGGACATGGTTCAGTTGTGGACTCGGCAGTGCTAGGTTAACGGTTATTCCAGCCTACCAAGAAAGAAATGAGATAACACAGGACAGTTGATAAGGTGCTGTAGATGAATTTACTTATCTTATGCAGCTCATAAGCTAATCATACTCATTGTATACATTTATTTTGAAATTATCTGAGGACGCTCCAGATTTGAGTAGACGAAGAAGGGGGATCTCTCCAAGAGATCTCTCCAAGAGGCAATATTTTAGCATACTGAATTATCACTGGAAATTCTAAGGGACAGTATTTAATGGGTATTCTATTATCTTCCCCCTCATGTGAGCTCCTAAAACTCCAGGTAACCGCACAATTACTGAAGAGCATTATATTTCCTGACAATATAGTGTTATTTTGTTCCCCAAAAACCCAATACAGATGGATCTTAGCTGCACAATTCCCACTGACATTAATGGGAGTAATTTGCCTAAAACCCCTATTTCTTTCTTTTTTTTTTTAAATTTCAGAGATGGTTTTTAAGTGTAATTTTCTAAAGTGTAATTTTCTATAAACCACATAATGTGCATTGCATTTTATTATTCAGCCTTTCTGAGGCTCATTCAGATCTTATCTTTCCTCTCTGCAAATTTTTGTCTAGATAGAAGAAAATGTGCAGGAAAAATGACAATTAGAGAGTATAGACACGAGAGTGTCAACATCAATTACCTTCTTACGATGCAAGTAATATATAGTCTGTGTTAGGACATAAATATGGGTAAAAACGTAGTATATCTACCAGTATTGATTAAAACCAATATACTGATAAATTCTAGGAATAATATTTTGTTTCTGCCTTTCATCTTACAAAGGCAGATAAGGTAGTGTTGCAAAGGAAAAAAGAAATTAATGATATGAATATTAATCAGTTGCACCTGCCCTTTTGTAAAGTGTTCAACTGTACATTTGAGGGATACATTCATTTTAGCCAGAGATTTGATGAAAGGTTACACCGTATTACCCACTGTGTGACATTTAGTAAACTAGAAAGTAAAATTAAGATGATTTTTTTCTGTTGAATTTTAGAAAATTCAATATTAGGTCAGTATTTGATTGTTGAATTTCAACTAACTATCCAAAATAAATCATGAAGTAAAGCTATATACAGTACAGATATACCAACAATTGGTTACAGTCTCCCTACTGTGAAGTAGGCAATGTATTGTAAAGCTTCCAGTTATTTTCTCGTGTTCACGTTGGAAGCAAGAATCTTTAAAAAAACAAAAAAAAGCGCATGCAAAGAGCTGAAATAACAATTCAGTAAACATCCAAAGTTCTAATCTAATTGATAAGTGTATTTTAATGATAGTTCCTTCATTTTTATATATATAAAACACCTATTCTTCTTCCCTGCCCTAGACTGATGCTGGCAGACACAGGTAAAATGGGGTTTGTTTTTAATAATGAACTACAAATAATGTTTTGCAAACATTTTCTTCTGCCGAACCAAAGACTTTCATTGCATTCTATCTAATGATGGAGTAGATATCAGGATGCAGTCATTGGAAGGAGAAGACAGATGTATCCAAATGATAAACTCTGTTCTTTGTTAATAATAAACCACCAAGGGAAATGATTTGGAAATATTAAGGTGTAGAAAGTATTGGAAAACTCAGTAATTTTTTGAAGGACATGCTTTACTCATGCCCTAGTTACAGGAGCAATGAAGGAATACAGAAATAAATGGGAGACCTTTATCTGGAAAGTCAGATTGGCTAATACAATAGTTTCTCAGACCTTTGAAAAAAAAAAAAAACAACCAACCCACAAACTATCAATTGCAATAGGATTGGTCTTTCACAATCTTTAGGATCATCTTAGTGTAATATAGGAGTTACTATTAATTTTAAGGTATTTTTTTATCCAGTAGAATTGTTACATCAAATGATGTAACACCAAATAATATTAGATATATGAATGAAGTTGAATAAATTCTATTAAAATAATGTAATATTACTTTTGTATTACTTGCATTGATGTAGGAGTATAATCCTCAGGTAAGAGTAGTAGAAATTAATATCACTTCCATGAATGACTCTAGAGAATGGAGGATTTGGCTAATGCCTTAGGAGAGTGAGAGACCTTACTTCTTAGAAATTACACTTGAATTATAGGCTGTTTATTCCAGGTTACATACCCAGAGTTATAAGCTATACATTAAACAAATGACTAATAATTTTTGTTTCATTTTTTTTCATGGGAAAAGGGGACATAGAAGGAATAAGTTTGTTAGGTTTTTCTTATTTCAAATTAATATTGAGTAGGGGAATCAATTGCAAAAATTTATTTGATAGAATTAACAATGACTATTAAGCAGATGTTATTAATATCATGCAATGTTAAAGAAATATTTATTGCTATTACACTTAATTCATATAAATGTACTGTTCATACATTGCAATGTTCATACATTACATATTCATATGTATGAACAGAATAAATGTAGCATAGTTAACAAAATACATTAAATGAAAACTTAAATATGCCAAAGAGCTAAAAAGACACATCAAGTGAAACAATAATCTCGTGCTCATCTCTCAGATCACTTTCAACAAGGTCAAATAGTAACTTTTTTTCATTATTAAAGTTTAGGAGATCTTTCTTTTGACCTTTATATTTTAGGCTCTAACCTTCCATGTTCTTAAAAGCATTTAAGCATAGTCATATCAAGGCATAATAAGCAAAATTAAGTCAGCTTTTAATTAAGCTGTCATTAGACTCCTTTTTCTTTGCGTGTCAGGCCTGAGCAGAACTACCCAAACCTTTAATGTTTTCAATAAGCATCTGAAGTTTTAGCCCCATTATTTGAAAGGCAAATAAAAACACTGTTTTGGGGTTGGGTTTTTTTGCAGGTTGTTTTGTTTTGGTTGGTTAGGGTTGGGGCTTTTTTTGTTGCTGTTGCTGCTAGGTTTTATTTATGGAAAATGAATCTGAAACTGAAAGATGTCACATTCCCTTAGCTCTTGGTTGAAGGGATTTGAGGATACTGATAGATGTGGCATTCTTATCTGGTAAGATTTACCATGGAATCAGTTAGCAGGAACAAATAAAATGCTCTGAGCTGGACTATTAATATGATCCCAGCAGCAAGTATAAAAGAGGAAGAGTAAAAATAAGATGTCATGATAACTATTGTAGTCTATGCAGAGTCACCCTACTCAGAACTGGAGGCATTTTAAGGTAAGCATAGACTACTTAAGTAACAAAGGTCGACAGGATAAGAGGACAGAAGTCTATGAGACTTTCTTACTGATATTTTGCTTTATAAACAATGGAGATAGTCACAGAGTTTTCCAGTTACAGAACTCTCAAAAGGAAAGGCTGTTGAAGAAAGCTAAATTAAACACACCTAGACCTCACATACATAAACACAGATCTATGTTTCTTTGCAAAGCTTTCAGATGAAAAAATTTGAACTGATCAGGAAAATAAATGGTAGAGAAATAACTTACATATTGTGATAGAAATACTTTTACTGCAAGATAAGAAAAGCCATGGATCACATGACGTACAGATGGGTTGTTTAACCTGACATCTTGGTGACATGAGGTCAGGATAGCTGATATTGTAAAATCAAAAAAAGGTAGAGTAACATTTCATCAAATAAGGTTTTACTCAAAAAATACCAGATTTGTGCTCCCACTGCAGATCACATTCTCAGTAAAATTATCACAGTTCAAAATTACTACTAAAAAAAACCAATTAGGACAAATTAACCAATGAAGAAGAAAGAGTTAAAACTACCGAAATTTTTTTCCTGGTGTTAAAAAGAGCTATTTTTTTCTGAACTTATTTTTCTACCACATAAAGTATAGGACTGAAAGTCTTAAGGATGTTTTAAAAATACAGATATTGAAACAGACATGGATGTAAGACCTAATATTAGTCAATCTAATTGGAGACAATTTAAAAGGAGTCTAATTGTACACAAATATTGTACTTCAAATTAATCTCAAGCCCAATGTAATTAACAGTTTTCTTACAAAACATTATTACTATATGTTAATGCTGCCTTTACTCGGCAGTTGAATATATATATATAATATATATTCAGTTGGGAATATATCACTGTATAAACGCACAATATACTGATGTTTAAAACAAATGTTTATAGTAAATAATTATTTTCATTTAAAAGCAGTATTTAAATAGCTAATTAGAATCAGAAAGGTGAAAAATTAACCATAAACTAAGTATATCATTATTTAGTTAAAAAATGAGACTGAGGTACATCCCAGTTTCCCTACACACCAATAAAGCTATTATACACCATGTTCATTATTTAATAATATTTGTATATTGATTTTTGCATATTATTTCTCATATTAGAAGCACTGTCTATGCTACAGGATATGACTTTCATTTTAACAAACCCAGATAATAAAGGTTAATAAAAATAATAAAAGTCTACATCTTCTAGGTAATGAAAATAGGTATTAAATCCTTGGGAAAAATGACTGAGAAAAAGAAGCAGTGGAAAAGAATAAAACAAAACACTTGGCTGATAGAGGAAAAAAACTCAAAACTCATTTAATTATATACAGACTAGTCTTGAGTATCTGAAGAATAAGAGACAGCAAGGAAGGCTGGAAAAGAGCTGGATCTCATAGACTTATGTAGCAACATGCACTTCAAGTATCTGGCCTCTTTCATGATCTTAGAAATTCCAACTGCACAAATTTGAGCAGGAGCAAAGCACCCCAAGTAATATATAAAACAAGTCCCTTCTGGCTTTGTTTTGCTATGACTGTGATCGCAATTTGTGATGATAGTTTGCCATTTTAACAGAATATGAAAAAACCATACTAATCAAGGATCTGAAGTGATAGCCTATATAGATTGTGTTTGCATCAACTCCCAAAAACCAGAAAGGTCCAAAACCCATTGTCTTATCTATACAGAGGCTAACTGGAAATTCTCTTCCTAGAAAGCAATGCGAGAAGGCCAAGCAGAGTACTGTAGAAGATAATTACGTTAACTCCATATACCACTACTTTATATTTTATTCTTTGTTGCCAAGCTGACATGTGACATTTAAAAGGCAATGTTAATCAAAAGGTAGGTAATACATGTGGATCTCATCATCCCTTAAAATAACTGCATAAAATTAGTCTTTTTCACAGTGGTGACTTTCAGTAACAGGATCACAAAAGACAGGTAAAGCAAGATGTTTGGTGCAATAGTGAAGATGCACCTTTGCTCCCTCACTAGCCCCACAGATTTAACTTAAAGTTTATAGCTAGGTGTTGCTAATGAATTAGCAACGGAAGCATCATCAGACAGCTTGAAAGAAGAACTTCACACTTGCCTTAATTCCAGACTTTGACATCCTTTCCCA
>VYZM01006165.1:26269-52919 GCA_013398915.1 Dromas ardeola
AATCAGAATGGTTGAGGATGAAAGGGACCTCTGGAGGTCACCCTGTCCAACCCCCCTGCTGAAGTATGGTCACCTAGAGTTTGCCCAGGACCATGTCCAGATGGCTTTTGAATATGTCCAAGGAGGGAGAATCCACAAGCCCTCTGGGCAACCTGTTTCAGTGCTTAGTCACCCTCACAGTAAAAAAAGTGTATAGTTATGCATAAAGCTTTTCCCTGTTTTTAAAGCTTTCTCCTTATGTACTTTTTCCTTATGCATTTTTTCCTTATGTACTTAGACTAAATGTCTACTTGTAATTTCTGTGCATAAAGAGCTGAATTTGTTCATAATCTCTTAAAAGAACAAAACCTTTATGATGTGAATGCCTGTTTTCACCATGAACACAATTATTTTTTCAAGATAACACTTAAGTAACAACAGGATTATTTTTCCCTGCAGTCTGACATTTGGAGTTACTCTGTTTGGACTACTGTCCCAGTCACATAAGTTCCCCTTTATTAGAGCAAGAGCATTTATAAGAGCATTTTTTTTTTAATATTTGCACTCATAAAATTGCATACATCTTGCTTAATCAAAGCAAATATGACTCTGCTGATTTTCATTATCATATTCTGTTCGTAATAATTATTCTACTCGCATAACTTAATCTAAGTACTTGACATATTAAGTGTTTGATTGAAGCAGAAAGTCTCCTTTACCGTATTATTTACATGTTTTGAATCTGTGTATCTGTGCCAGAAAAGTTTTTAAAAATTGACTTTAGAAAAGTCAATTTTTCATTCCTTTTTTTTATGCTAACACGTATCCATAATACCAAAAGCTATACTATACTAAAGCATTTATTTATCTGGATATATTGCCTAGAAAAACTCCCACCATATTTTCTTTGCATTTCAGAATAAATTTTTATGTCATGTTTTTATTGTTCTTTTTCCTTTTTCTTTATATTTTTTCTAGGATTCTTTTTCTTTCTATTTGAGCCTTATCTTTTTTTAAAAATAAAAAGTCTATTTGAAGGATATGCCATTTGCTTTTGTTCTGTATGTACACATATTTTTATATGTTTTTCAAAAATATAAAAGGAATGAAAAATAGAGGAAAAGCATCTCTACCTTTCATGTGTATATATATATGTCTATGTGGACACAGGGATATGTGTATGTGTGATACCCCCAATATTAAACTTGCAATGTTTATGATAGGCTATTCCAAGTATTATGTGAGAGTTATCAGAGGATTAGAAGTATTATTAAGGAACAGCAACATACTGTTAATTCCACGTACAATCTAATATTAATGTCAGAGATCATCTAAATCTCCAATGGTGTTCACTTTACCTCATGTCCTGCCCTTGATCCCTTGATTCTTCTCACATTCTTCATTGTTTTGTTTTGGGGTTTTTTGTGGTACATGTGATTTCCCTCTCACATGGTTCATTCCATATTTATGTTAGTAGTCTCTATCATTCCTTCTAGATTTGAAGGTATTTTTCTTGTGCTATTTTGTTGTATTTTGTTTAAAGATGACAAATGTGAGTAAACTGATGAGGCAAAGTTTCTGATTTTGCAAAATACTCAGTGTGAACACCTATGTGCTTATACATTTACGTATTTACTTAACTGGGGCCTGATGCATTCTTTATTCCAATTGAACAACATTCCCTAGAGAATGCATAGTTTTATAAAGAAATCTAATTTTAATATTTTATTTTTCATCTGTTAGAAACTTTCTACATTTAACATACATAGTTGTCCTGATTTCAGCTGGGCTAGAATTAATTTTTCTTTTTTTTCTAGTGGTAGCTGTGTTTAAGGTTTGATATGAAAGGAATGTCAATAATGAATATTGTTTTAATTGTTACCAGGTGACATTTATATTTTTCAGGGATTTTTTTCAGCTTCCCATAGAAGCTGATAAGGAGCATAGATAGAATGATGGAATGGGCAATGAAATATTCTGCACCATAGACATCATACTCAATATATAAATGGGATGCGAGGCAGGTACTTGTGATCACTGCTCAGGATGGTGCCAATTCACAGGGTGATGAGAGTGACTTGTGTCATTATTATTATAGTTGTTATTTTCCTTTTCTGTTATTGTTCTATTAAACTGTCTTTATCTCAGCCCATGAGGTTTCTTTCTTTCCCTTTATCCTCCTTTTCTCATTCTTCTTCCTTTTCTCCCCTTCTGGGGCAAAAGGGGAGAACTGCATGAGTGGCTGCATGGTTCTAGATGGGACCTGGGGTTAAATCACAACAATAGTATACAATAGGTGTTTGCTAATAAGCAAATATTTTGCTCATTTGAACAGAATTCAATTATCAGTTCCTCCTCCTTATATGCTGAGATAGAATCACATGATTTTTGATCATTTTTTTCGAACTGAGGACCAATAGGAAATAGCTTTCATATTTTATAAAAAGTATTGAGAAATTAAAGTAGCCAGATCTTGAAATTTTAATAGAAACTGACATTTAGAGTTTCTGGCTATAATTCTGGCTATCTAGTTGAAGCACCCAGATTCAGAAGTGGAAAAAGAAGGTTTTTTTATCATCTTGCTTGGCCAGATTGTAGGCCTTAGGGCTCCCCAGATGTTCCTCCCATGACTACCATACCAAGAGGAAACTAGGAAGCTGATCACACCTATGCTAACTCCAGACAGCCCATGGAAATATTACAGCCCTGTTCCTTCTTTTATAGAACCACCACAGCAGTTTTCCTCTAGCTACCAGAAGAAGAGCAGGATTTGTTAGCTGAGAACTGGTTTGGGAGTCCTGGATTCATGACAAAGGTCTGGCAAGTAAGCAAAATTTGAATGGCATGTAGTGCTTGAAGCTGGGAGGCCCAGTATCTCAGGAAATATCTGCACTATGCCATAGTTCAAAACTCCTAAATTCAGCGAGTGCTGTGAACATCTACCTCATGCAGACAAGTTTTTGGTCATCAGTTAACTTCAACACCGTGATGCTTTGACAGACAGTTCCCCTGGTTGCTGCTTGGTCTGAAATCCAGTGAGTTTTGGGAAAAGTCATTGCCTTGAGCAGATGCTGACGGTTGCTTTGAGACAACGTGTTCTGGCTCTGTCTCTGAGTTTCTTTTGATATACATAATCTCTAGTTTGTGAAACTAGAACAGAATTCAGCTCACTGTCTTTGAAAGATTTCTGGGCTTCCAAATCAAAACAGCTCCTGTTTACTTGTCAAATCAAATCCATATTTCTGCAGGCATTTTTTCTGAATTAGTTATTTTCTGAACATTACTCCAATAAACACAAACAAGACAAGGCTGGAGTGTAATTTATCCCTTGATCGTAGAAGAAAAGACAGAAGTGTTAGAGAATAATTTGTACCTTGTGGCGTAATCTCACGAGGGGCTGATAGGGCCTAAAGTCGTATCCTTCCTTGGCTGGCCACCCGTCCGCTCCCAGCAAAATGCATCCAAGAAGTAAACCAGCTGACCACCACATAAACATCTTTACAGGTCTGCTCCTGTCAAAATAAAATGTAAAAGTTCAGTGACAGACTGCAATACTATTTTGTCACAAGTCCTATAATAAAAGTTTACAATACTGATATTCCATTTCTGGACTTAAATAAATATAATACAAATAGTGTAATACATCTGGCCCAACAGCAAAAGGAAAAGAAAAAAAAAAGGGAGTAGTATTTGGGACCACAATATCAATTAGATTGTGCTGAACTGAACGCTTTCTTGTCACTCAATTGACAAGTTCACTGAGGAAACAACCAGGAAAAGCCTCAGAAAACATAAAACATAATAGAAAAGTAGTGGTGAAAAATTCAACACTGTTTTTCTTAAATGAAGGAAAAAAGATGATCATCAATGACATGTTCATCAACATTTTCTTTTAAATACAGTGTCATGTGATAGACTGTTCACAAGCTAAATGTGTAAAATATCTAGCATACGTCTAGTATAATCTTCATTTTACCAGCATTGAAGTCTAAAATCTAAGCAAAGCACTGTTTTCTGCCAATATTCTGGATGAACTGAATTGTTGAAATTATGTATAGTCTATAGGCTTTATTGCACATGTCAGCATTATAAGAATATTTTCTGTCTAAACTCGCCAAATCTTGCCCCAGAATTCACTGCAATCAAGTGCAAAATTCAGGGTAGATTATTTGAAAAACTTTTCTTTGATTGGCTTCGGTTTTTGGCTGTTTCTGTTTCAGAATCCGCCAAGTCATGTTGCAGATGACCTGGACTGACAAAAGACTATCATGGTAAATACACCAGCATTCTATTACTTCTTAGAAACAAATCCAAAATAGCAAATGAGATCTTTAAGAAATGTTAGGTCACAGGACACTTCAGGAAACTATGTGAATACTTTTGTTTTAGGATTGATTGCATCTAGTGAATGTTGTTTGTCTTCAGAAATAGCTATTTCAAATGCAGTTGTTGGTACAGCTTTCTACATATGTATCGCTCCATTCTTGTCTAACGCTGTTTTATTATTAGCAAGAAAAATATTGTCATCCCAGAGGAGACTTTGCAATAATACTTAACAGTTATTTCATAACATTGCAACATAGTGTCTTTTACAGTGAGTACAGAGGGGGTTCAATAACTATTTTTATTTGTATAAGCAACAGCACCTTGCTGAAATTTGTGTAAGAACACTAAAAATCACAGATTTCAAACAAACCTATGAAACTTCAGTTTGTGCTGATTGCAATGTTTTGGTATATTTTAAACCAGTTTATAAAAAAATTAGTTTCTATTTGAATGAGCAAAAAATTTTATTTTTCCAGACAAAACTGGACTGGTTTGATGAACCACTCCTACATTATTCAGCTACCGTGACATGTTAAGGTGTGACCCATTAGAATTAAAATTAGAATATTAGATACTGATATTAGAAAGGGAGAAACATAACAATCTGGAAGAACCCACAGAAATGTTTCTAATGTTAAAGAGCTTGACAAACTTCTTAAATCTATGAGAAAATCCTTGCAAGAGATGCTGAAAAACACGGAGAATTTGTGTTGCTGCTTTTGACTGGACTAAGACATTATAACTTCATAAAGATAAGATCAAAACTATGGAAGTTTTGATATTATATAATCATACTCACAGATTTTACAGATCATATGGCATGACAATTTCCTTACATGGTTCCTAATGGACCCACAAACGTGCATTTTGTAAGTGGTTTCAGTATGGACTAGAGATATTTGATATTTATCATTGATATTCAGCATCTGTGTTGAAACTATCATGCTAAACGGACAACACAGCAAACTGATCCTCATCACTTCAAGACACGTGCAAGTCATTCTGCTTAGTCTATATTATTTAGTCCTGTAGCATTGGACATAGATGAACAACTTCTCTGCAGGCTGACTTATGCATGAGTGTTTATTTTTTCCCCTTTCTACCTTGCTTCTGAGGCACTTACCCAGCTAATACCGAAATCTCTGATAAGAATAAAGATATACATGAATAAGTACAAAAAGTCCTAAGCGTGCCCTAAGAGCCCAGAGTGTGTACAGAATGTTAAAGTCTTGCACAACATTTCCTTTTTTATAGGAAATCAGCTGAGCATAAAACGTGAACAAATTGGGGATCGCTTATTATCCTGTATCATTTATAGTCATGCCCCTGGCAATACTGTTACACAAACTGTGGGTTTGACTGCTATCATTCTTCATATAGCAGTAGTCCTCACAGTCACCCGAAGGCAGGGACTGCATAGAATTAATTCCTGTGGAGATATCAAAGGTGTCAAATGGACTCTAACCTTACCTCTATTCACAGTCTCAGTAACGGGATCTTGCATAAGTCTGCTACCCTTCTCTGGGGACTAGTCCACCAAACTTGGTAAAACCACTTAACGGTTCCTGTCTGTTTCATTCTCATTCCAACTGACTTCTACCAGCCTGCCTAGCTTTCAGATCTTTAACTCAAACTCAAGCTTGAGATTAATGTACCATACTACTTTCACACCACCTATCTTTTGTTCCACGAAAACCAATCTCATTCTGGGTCTCCCTATTAATCTAATTTAAGATTTCTTCTCATTTATCATTGCTTAGTCCAATAGTACCCACTTCAAGTACCTTTTTTTGGTACTAAAACTATTATAATATACATAGTAGAGCTATCTCTCCTAGGAGATTTCTCACAGAATATATTAAGCAGTGAATGATTTGAAACAAAGACAACAAGCTCTAATACAGAGAGATATTTTACATAAGTAACTTAAGGCTAGTTCTTTTACATGTGTTCAGTAACTGGATATTAAGTGATGATAGAAAGTGACACAGTGAAAAAGTTTTCTTGGGTTCCTCTCATACTTCTACCAAAACAGAACCACTGATCGGATGTTCCAGTGGACCTTTACTATAGGGTTATTACAATAAATCTAGCTCACTGACTTGAAACACCGGAAAAGATTATTTTAGAACTCTGAGAATTCAAGTATGTCATGGAATCACATTTTCCTTCACTGCCCTTTTGCTAGTTCTCAGTATCACTGCTATTGGAACAATAATTCCATTACAAGAGAAAAAAAGAAAAAAANTGGAAAAAAAAATTCAATTAAAAAAAAAAAAAAAAAAAAAAAAAAAAAAAACAGAGAAAGAAGAAAAATCAGAATCTTGACTTTTAGTCTCAAAGAAAACACCTCTTTATTCATGTTTGTTGGAAAAAAGTATTTGAAAATAGTTTATTGTTGACTTTCAAGGTCACAATCGGATTAGTTTAGCAGTTATGCATGCTGAAACTAGCTATGCACAGTTGAACCTTTGTCCCTTTTCTGCACTTGTGGAGTATCTCTCTGCACAATGAAAATTAGTTTGGAGAACAGTCATTTCACAGAAGACGGTAAGGGCAGCCACATTCCACCACCCTCCCATCTAAACTGCATATATTTTAGCCTCATGTGGTGTAAAAGAATAGAGTCCTTATAGTTTTGAAATTGTTTGACCCTGAAAGGCTTCTCCTTTGTACTTGTCTGATTCGCAGAAAGCTCTGTCATCTTACTTTTTAGCCCATTTCCAGAGCATTCATGAATCTGATGCACAGTGAAGTTTTCTCACTGTTGCCTTATCTCCATTTCAGTCACTTCTGAAACTTTTTGATACATTATTATCCATAAGAGGATTCTTTTATTCTGTGACAAATTTGTTCCTTAAAAACCTTGGGTGAAGAACACTGCTGGGAGAGTTGTACCTTCTGAACTGGCAGATGGAATATCTCAGGGCATCTCACTTGCCTCATTTAGGTAAGGGAATTGAGACCATAAGATCATTCCTCAAGCAAGTAACTTGTTCTGCCCCATATAATTTGTAACTTGTGTTCCTGTTCTATCATCTTTTCATAAAATTTCCAAAATCATTATTATATTGAACACCTCTTTAAACAATATTTTCTCATGTATTCAGTTTGCAGCCATTCATATAGAAACATTTGGTTATGATTTAGTTGTATTATGAGGGTATATATATTCTTCAAGCTGACCCTTGTCACTGGGATGGGGGAAAAATACTGTGTTCAAACCAGAACTGCAAAGAAGAAACATTTAATCACAGTTTTCTACTGAAACTTAGGAAGCACAAGTATGAAATATTTTACTTCTTTAAAGAAAATTCTACGTGGTAAAATTCTACTTGGAATACACTCTTGATTAAAAATGCAGACAGTGAATATATTTGGTACAATGCAATCAAACACAATTTAGTCTGCTCAGCAGAGCAACTGGGGCTAATTTTCCAGCCTTGAAACCTTCAGGCTGTCTCAGAAGTGGTATATGCTGCAAGGTCCTCAGTTATATTTAAATCGCTATTTTACTTATCTAAAAAAAGAGCAAAATACCATAACATTATACATTACCTCTTCACTTAGCTGAGGCTATTGATTTTACAGCATTAAACCCTTTGTGTTTCCAAATCTGGTAGTTGATGCTGAATAATCTTCAATATTTCTATTGCACTCAGACCCTCAAATAGTATTAATAATGGGGTTAAGATTCAAACACACATACAAACTCCAAGGCAGACAGTCTTACATAAACTGAATATCCAACCTTTTTGAACTTAAGCTATCACTTGTAAATTCAATGTATGTTCTTCTGTAAGCAAAGGCACATTAGACTGATATGTATCAGGGCTTGTATATTATACTTCAATATGCATATGCGCAAATTACAGATATTTATGGTATCTGTGTGTGATGCACATTGCCTGCTTTATCTTAAAACTAATGAGAATATTACACTCAGAAAGAAAGGAATAAGTGCTTTGAAAATAATTGGTTCATTTATTCAGCTCTGAAGCCACCAGGAGCAACAAGTTTTGGCTGTGAGGGAAAATATTGCTTATCTATTTTTATTTCCATAAAAAGGTATGTAAAGGGTATTATATCAATTAATTCAAATATTTTTCAGTGAATTTTTTTTAAGCAAAGAAAACTACTTGAAAAGTTCACAGAATTGACACAGTTATCCCTGTTGATGAACTACCTGAGTTGGAGACAATTTATTTCAATTCTTGAGAAAACGCAAGGCAAATCTCTATCTCCCCTTCCTCTCCTGTTGATGTTTTTCACCCTTGCAAGTTCAATACCTTATGGAAAACAAACTAAATCCAGTTCTGACACCTTCCTTATGAATATCCAATCATGATTAATGTATTCTAGAATACCATGGTGAGTGCTTCCTCTCAAAGTTTATTATGCTTTCTAAATCTTCTCAGCAGTTCATTGGTAATGTAAATTTTGTTCTCTGCCTGACTATTCCTTTGGAATTTTTGGACTAGTAGAGACGTTGCTATTCTGAGAGTTTAGCAAATATATACTAATTTTACCTCTTCCCATGCTGTAATCTTCACAGAGAAGACTGAAAAAATATCATGTTACACACAACCAGTTCCAAATGTGTTAATGTATGTGTAATTAGTGAAAGCTGACTTAGCCAGAGTTAATATGAAGAGTGAAAATATAAACCTAAATATGAGAAAGCCCTATTTTTAAATGTATATATATTTAAAATTAAGATTTTTTTTTTCTACTTTCAAAGAAACTGCTTCCAGATTTCCTCAGCTGTTATGCTCTTGTTCTGTGTTACTAAATGGTGACTAGCCAGGGTATTTGGCATTAAGAAAAGAGATATAGTTCATTTGAAAATACAACCATCCCACCCCAATAAACTGATTTAATCAACTTAATGCACCTACATAGTATAATAAATGAAATCTTAAATACTGGCTAGATCACTGTGATCCTCCTACCTTTAAGAGAGAAGACACATCAGATATTAACCTGACATTATTTAAAAGGTCATTTTCAACATATCAATGAGTAGTGCTGTATACCCTCGGGACATGTCAGTCTTTGTCTTTTACATACTATTGATCTGAAAAAAACAAGGATTAAATTAATTCTCTATTTCACATGGCTCAGAAGAAGAACATAAGTTCTGTCACCATATTCAGTGTTATTAATAAGTTTGTAATACAGCTACAGTAATAAATATAAACCACGCTTCATTGCCTGTGACTTTGAGGACTTCACTATATATACTGATGGATGCAAATACCTGCCAAGAATACACTGCTACCCTTTCTTAAAATGCTTTTATCTACCATTATCGTTTCATGGCAGAAAGGCATCTGCAAACGAGATATTTTTTGTATAAATAGAGATTATTATATTACTTCAACTTTGAACAAGTAGCAGAAGTTTTAGCCAAAAGTACAACTTTTACCATTAGCCTGCCTTTACTATACCACTAATAAAGTGCCTCCACATCTTCACCCTCAGTCTGCACCCTCAAAAACCTCACAACAAACTTCTCCAAGCCATCATACCAACAATGGGGTTCTTAATGAGTAATCACAGTATGAGATTCTCTCTACGAATGCAGCCATAATCCATATCCAGCAAAGTTTGTCCTCGTTAAAATGCTACAGGGAAAGCAGATCACAGTGTCATGACGGCAGCTCTCCCCCCCAGGACTTGCTGCCAGCTTTCACACACAGCACACCTCATGCTGTCACTTTCCAGTCCTCCTCCAGAAGTGGCAGCCACACTCTGAACCGGAGTTGTTAGGTCACCTTAACTACGTACAGCAGGCTTGGGGCTTGCAACAGCGAAACGCAGCGCTGCCACGGCAGCCAACAGCTCGTGCATCTGTGTGCCAATCTGTTCTGTCTTTCAGCTGCTACTTTATGTGGCTACAGCCACCAACTACGCAGGCACACGCTCTTCATCCTCCACCCACTGAAAGAGGCTAGCAGAGTCATTTCGGAACAGCCAGCAATGCTGCTGATAGCTCATGTGCTGGAACACACAAGCGGAGAAACAGGTTTTTTTAAAATCTCACGAAAACCACTCACCATGCCAGATGAATCCTGCCTTCTGCTGACTCCTGTCTATCTCTCCCTCACTCCTCTCCTGATTTAAATTGCAAAACTATCATGCTGCACAAGCAGAAGGTGGAGTGCAGACCCTTGCGCTCCTGGCCCTGTACTACCACACTTGGTCTTTGTGTAGACACTGGAAACACGTCAGGTGGCTCTGAGACGTGTCCCCTGGGACACCTCCCTGGTGAGCAGCCAGCACAAGGGCCAGGTTTTCCCTGCCTTTCGCTGGTACTCCCGCTCTGCCCTCAGGCTGCTTGCACTCTCAGGTGCTGTGGGATAACAACAGAAGCCCAGACAGCAAGTCTGCGGGGGAAAGGGTGCAAGATGCATCTGCCCAGGGCTTTTCTAGAAGAGCTTCTTTGGAATTGGGCCTAAAGGCTTACAGGTGGCTCTTGGGGCTCCAGACACAAGTGGCCCGAGGATGCCAGGGGCATATCTGAAAGGCCTAAACACCCATAATGAGGAGGCAGCAGGGACAACTATTAGGTGAAAACTTTGCTGTTAACTTCATGCTCTAATTTAATCTCACCATTTTAAGCATGTTTGTTTATTTAAAGGATGACACCAGATGTCTCAGTGTCAGTGACCCATATTTCAAGGAATTATAAGGGTAATTTTAACCATTCTTATCATGTCCGTCACATGATCTCACAACAGCAATCTCACAATTTCTTTAGTATTACAGAAAGCAGAACAAAATGAGGTTACTATATTTCACGCATCTCAGGGGAGCTTTTTTTAAATAGAACTGAGTTGTGCGTGTTGATCTAATTTTTCCCTAAGACTTTAGTATCAACCTCAGGAAACTGGTGTATTCACCATCATTGATATATACGAGCGCTAGGTTATGGGAGTTATACTGTGAGCAAGGCAGTCTCTTTCTTCCCTCATTAAGAGAGCTTGTTACAGCTGGTTCCTCAATATCCTAGAGGATTAATGTTTAACATCATGGCACCATCTGAACCGATGGGAATTCAACTGCTTTATGTTATGAAATCAGAAATACAAAATCTGCCAGCTTAGAGCTCAGGCAAATATTTTGGTACTGTTACCCCTTTACAAAATTTGTAAATTAACACCTAACATACCATTGTGTTACTGTGTGCTCTGTGCACGCTAGAAAAGAGAAATAATTTTTTTTCAAGTTTTTTATTTAGTCTTCTTAAATAAAATACTGCAAACTAATTAAATATAATAAGAGAAACAGCTGTTGAGACTTACATAGTAAATCATTAAGTCTATTTTTGAGCAAATATGTCATCCTGGAGAAGGCAAAATGGCCACTCAAGATACAATTTTTTTTGTTAAATGGGTAAGCTGCTAAATTAAAGACTAAAATTCCTCCATAATTGCTATGATATGCTAATCTACCACCCCTACTTCTCCATTTTGTTATTCAAGGAGATTTTGGGTTTTGGTAAAACATTAGTTACCAACAAAAACATTGAAGCCTTGGTGTTACTGAAGTCCTTGAATGAATGCTAAACCACGATATGCCTACGATTAATTCGAACTACCAAGATAATTTAGGGAATCTCAAGTAAGTATTCTGGTTGATATTATGATTTTACCCCTTTACGTCTATGAAACTTGCCCTATTGAAATGCTCTAGCCAACAGAGATGGGTCCCATCCTTCTTACCCAGTGAAAGGGATTTTTCAGTGACTCAGCTGCTTTAGTCAGCCCACCTGGAAGATGTGGCTCAAGACCACCATAAAAATGGCAAAGATTGTAATAGGCAGGTTTGGGGTTTTTACCTCTAATGGGGTTTGACGTAACAAAAATTTATAAAGGACTGAAGAAGGAAAACAGGTTCTACAAAACAAACACATAAAGAGAGAAGGTAGGTAGTTTGGGGCAGGTGAAGTAGTGTTTCCCTGCGTAGCGTGGGAAGATAGCTAGAGGACATATCAGAGAGAAACGTGATATGGGGAGGTCTATGACTTGGAACCATGAGCTCCCCGACTGCTTAAAAACAGATGAACACTTAGCAGAATGACATGGCTGCACGCTGGTGTGATGAAGAGGAGTATACACAACAGTACAAACATCAACAGGAAATATCAAATCATCAAACTGCAGAGAATAAAGATGCTTGCAAATTTTAGTATCATTGAATCGAACCACAGTTTGATCAGTAACCAAAAGGACTGATGACTGTTGCAGCTATTTAAATAAACAAGGACTTTTTGTAGCTGAGGGCAGCCTGTCCTTATCAGAATTGAACACAAAATACATTTGCCCTCCAGTGCTCTCCCTCAGTGCCTGCATTAATATAATTAAGTCAACTACAGATGAAATGCTGACCTAATTGAAAACATGAAAACAACTCTAAAATCCACTTTAGTATGTTTAGTCCAGAATTTTACCCTATTTATAGGGCTTAGTGACAATGAAGGTTCAAAAAGATGGGAAAAAACCTCTAAAATAACTCCATTAACTAAAATGAATGAAATCCAAAGTTGCTTGTGATTGTCTTTTAAAAAAGTCTGTGTCTAACCATACAGATACACAGAAATATACAAATAAAGTGTTCTGTACTTGAATACCTAACATAGTTATAGGTATTTTCTCCTTTTTAATTTAATTGGTGTGGAGTTTTTCGCCTCTCTTCTTTCCTGCTCTGCAGTGACTTGTCTCTCTTTCTTCTTTACTGCCATAAAGGTCAACTTTCTTCATGAGCCTGATTTCACTGTAGTCAGAAAGAAATACAGAAATCTGCACTTGTTCTGTCAGTCATAAAACTGACTTGGGTTGCTAGTGTAATGTATTGTATTCAAGAGCTTTCTTAGATCCATCAATCGGGGAAATGTCCAGAACCTGTCAGTTTAGCTGCATTCTTTGGGAATACTATGGGAACAAGTTTGAAGATACGTCTTTGACCCCAATTTGAATTGAAACTCTGATGTCTGTTGGACTTGCTGCTTCACTTGGACGTTAAAGTGCACGTGAATAAAGGAAGAATCTTCTCTCCCTATGTAAAATGAAATTAATAGACTGAGTAGAATATGAAGCAAACACATACAGTTTGAAATTTTATAGAAGAAAAAAACCCCACCCTGCACTGTCATAGCTGATTAAAAATTTATTTTGCATAGATACTTTAATAAAATAATGCATTTCTCTTACTGTCTGCTCACAATCCTATTCATTAGGATCAGAACCTTAATTTTCTGCTATGTTTTAACTGCCTTATACTATTTTACAGAGTTTTATTGCGTATGGTTTTATACTGGTCTGATATACCTACTAGACAAAAGCTTTCCAAATGGATGCTGGAAAGGTGACAGTAAACCAGAAAACGGACAATGTCCTGATGAGCTTGTAGCTAAAGTGAACTGTAAAATAACATTTTTCAATAATTCATTAGCTAAAAAACCTGTCATTTCTAAGAAGAATGAAATGGGGATAATACAAAACAAAAGTAAGGAGCAGCCAATACGTGGTGATGAAACGGTTCGTATGTGAAAGGAATGAATTTTGTCTGTCCTCCACCACCACTGTATAATATATTAACATGAAATTTTTGTGTTAATTTATTGACCAAAAAAAAAGAAAAAACTGTTATAAGTATTTCATATATATTTGTTTTGGAAAGGCAAAAAGGTAAACATCTTAAATTTTATTTATACAATAGAAATACAGGAAAAGTTAATGTAAAATTGACTGGAACTAAGTTTTGACGATCTATGGTGCCAAGAAACACTAAGAAGAGCCTAAGAAATTAAAGCTCAGATGGCTTAGGTAGGGCCATCACCAGATACTCCATATCACATCTGGTATGAACCGTGTATAGGCAAGAGCATCCCATCTCTCTTATCATATAAAGTTATGGCTCTGAAACTACAACCTCAAGAGTAATCACCCTACCTCCCTGAGGCATGTTTGTGCTTCCTGTTTTTTCATCCCACCCTGACACTGTTCCCAATTTCTGAGTCAACCACATAGACCCTGGGGTTGTCTAGGACACCTTTGTGAAGTGCCACGCTATGACAAAGAGCCAGGAGACATTGCTGAATATCGCATTCCTACTGCTCAGCTACAAATGCCGATCAGATAATTGGTGGCAAATGTCCAAGTACTGCAGCTACACACAGGTCCTTTATTGATGAATCAGTTACTGTCGGCGTGAATGCATCCTCAGTGCTGACTCAGGTAAGCGTCCTTACACAATTAAAATTGAAAGCTCCTCTTGCCTCTGTCTGCATTTTGAAGGTCTGAGAATGCCTACCCTTCAGCAAGTTCAAATATTTCTTGTTATCCAGATGAGATTTTCTGCAAACCACCACGGATTAATCAAAAAAGGAGTGTTTTGAAAGTTATTTTGCAGGAAAAAGGTTTTGATCTTGTTCAGCAACATGTAATGCACTCTGAGAACTATTATATTTATACTCATGCACAGCTCTTATGTGACTACTAAGCAGAGAAAAGAGTCTCAATGGAGGCTATTCAGATGAAAGAAAACCTCTTTTTTGTCTTTAATTAATGACTTTCATTAATTAGTTTCATATAATTCATATAGTTCATGAAGTAGTTTCACATAATCATTCTCGTATTCTCAAAATCTCTCATTTTGGCCCATGGTGGAAAAGCAGGATTATCCTGCCAAAAGATAGAGGGGAAAATCCACCTTGGTCATCTTCAACATCTTAAGCATACCATTGCATAAATGAGGCAATCTGTATGTACAGGCAATCTCTGTCCTCCAGAGCAAAGCACCACAGAGATCATCTCGAATCACAGCTGATGGCAAACCCAAGTCAAACCCTCTCTCTTTGCCTCCACCAGAAGTAAGGCCTGAGTTACTCCTGTAGCAGTAGAAAGTTCCAGCAGGAAGAGAGAAGAGTGCCAAAGAAGGATAAAGGCAGCAAACGCAAGGGACTGTACTGAAGAATCAGGTTCATTGTTCCTCTTACTGGCACAGGGCAGAAAAAGAGGAGAAAGGGGATGATGCTAAGGAAAGAGAGGGGATGTCCCTTGTAGCGGTGCATAGTGCTCATATTCCCTAATTTCTCACTTAAAGGATTGACAACACCCAGTGCTGGCACTGCAGCCAGTGGCTGCAATTTCTGGGTTGAATGATTGGAAACAAAACAAGAGGAGAGCCATTGCTGGTCTCTCCCAATAGTTGCCTGCTTTGGGCAGCCTCCTGTGCTTAAAGCCAGCCCTGACTGACAACCCAAGCTCCAATTTGAGAGGTGCCACTAGGTACTGCTCCCTATTCATGGCCCATAATAGTACTACAGCCTCTGAGTTCCTCACAGCTCTGAGTGCACAATAGGATAACATACAATATACATTGGCAAAAAGAGAGTAGCGCCATTACAATATCTCAAAACTATCCCCTCTTTCCAAAGTTACTTGACTTCTTTTAACATCACTCATGAAAAATAGCTTGGATTTGGGTCTACATTCAACCCCATTTTTGGCAACCCCCAAAAGCCCAAGTGAGATGTAAATCTAGAAAGGCAATATTTAAAAACTACTCCAGACCCACCATTTTGTACAAATCTAGGCAAGACAGCCCTTTTCCAGCTTTTTTTTTTTTAAAACACACCATCATGGGATATCAGAAACATGCCTGGGAGGATAAATGTAGCTGTAACACTGTTTGCTTTCCAGCAGTCTCTTTCTAGAATAACATTCCCATAAGGCTATCATCACCAACTTGAATTTATACCATAGGGACAAAGTATTCCACCAGAAGCCCTGAAAGAAAAGCTTAAAACAATGTCTTGGGGGCTGAGAGGGGGGAGTAGTTACCTGCAGCTCAGTGACTGAAGTCACAGGACTGTGCTGTTTTTGTTCAACCTTTATCTTGGACAATTATTTTTACAGCCTCCTATATGTCCACAGTAACACACTAGTTCAAGTCAGTTTTACATAATTTTGAAGAGAGCTGGTTTGTTCCATCAGAGTTTAGGATGATCTTAGGCCATGATATTCCAACTGATAACTAGTTGAGGTGGTGGGCAGTGGAGGAAAAGATTAATTTCTGGCCAGATCAGCTCCCTAGTTCAGCCCACCGCCCACTGATATGAACATCACCTGTCAATAGAAGGAAAGAAAAGACTGATCAGGATGGGAGGAGTAGCAGTGGCTCCAACACAGACCAATTAATACTCTAAACCACCTTTTTTTATAGTATAGTATTTTCTCTTTATAAGTCCTATAATCACAGAAATTTTTTTTCTTTTTTTTTTTTTTTTTTAGTGAAAGCTTTGCTAGTATTTTCTGATCTTCATTCCAGTACATGCTGCTTGATATTTCTTAGCATTTTAATGAAGCTTATATTCATTTTTCGGTCTGGGCAAACTAAAGGATGTCTAAGTTGGTCTTTACATAAAACAGTTAAGTAACCATACTATTTGCATGGTTTGTGCATGACACATACTTTCTCATTATCTTCACACAGCACAGGAAAAGCATCTTCACTTCAACTAGACAAAAAATGTTTTTAAATCATTCCACCAATTCCATTTAGTGACTGTCTGTAAAATGGTAGATTAATAATACGTAATACTTTTACCTTTCGTTTTCCTGATGGTTACCAGAGTCCAGTAAGGACTTATCTATTTAGCTACAGTGTGAAAATACATTGCTTATTCTCTGATTTATGGCTTTACTTGCTCTATTACGTCAAAGTGAGCACAATAAACTTTAAATCAACATACTTAAAGTATAATTGAAATGCTGTTGAAGGAAGCCGAGTACATGGGTATCTGTCTTTTATTGTTGTGACTATAAACTTGACCCTGAATCCCACAGCAACATGGAGGACTTTTCTGCTGTTGACTCTCTGAATTATCTAGACGGAAGTAATAGATTTTCATCCAGCAGATGACATCTGCAAAGATTTGTTTTCACTATGTGACATTAACCTAGCTTGACGTTGTAAACATCCATTCTAAAGAAGCATTATAGGTTTGGGGGTTTTGTTGTTTAATTTCATTACATAAAAGAAAAAAAGGTTAGATTGATATTGTGGGTCATAACAGACCTTGGTGAGTATCCAGTAATTTAGGAACCTACTTTAGTAACACAGATTTTTACCATTAATATTCTTCTGTTGTTAGAGTTGCCCACTGACTCTAATTTCATAATATTTCCTGCAGATGGCCAGAAATAACATGCATGCAAGGATAAAAAGGAGGAAGCAAATTTCAAAACAATGCCATAATCTTCATTACAGAAGTGTTCTTTTAGTAATTAAGTATGGAGCTGCACATATGGTGTCTGATTTATCCTCATATTTTCACCGATGCAAACCTGCTAGGATAATATTAATGTAAATGTAACCATACTAGTTTTCAGTCAGTCTGGGAGCACAGAAAAGCTCCAAAGCTCTTCAGTGAGAAATGGCTAACCAACGCTAAAAAACCCTCAAAATTACCAAATCTTTTCCTTTCTTACAAACAAAGAACTGGATCTTACAGGGGTGATAACAAATATAAATCAGTGTGCCACAGCATCCCTCTGCTGCATGCTGAGATAAGAAATTTGATGTTGAAAATAAAAATGATAATCTGAGGCCTTAAGAATCTCAGATGTATGGGAAGTTTAAAATGAGTCTTTACTTCAAATCTTAAAAAAAAAAAAAAACAAACAACCCAAACTACCAATGATTTTTTGCAATACTTTATATGTAAACATTGTAAATCTCTTTGGAAGAGCCCCGATCTAATACTTAAATAACACAGATATTTAGAATTCAGAATTTCAATGCATGCATACAATCTACTGTTTGCATTCTTTATTAGAAAAAAGAACAAAGTTACAAGACTCTCTGCTTAAGTTTTAACTGTTAAGAGCTTCATGATCAGATCTTTAAGCTTTCTTCCAGCATTTGCATGTGATAATTCCAAGAACAAATACCCAGTTTATCAAAAATACAAGACTAACTCACTAAATTCAGACCTTTTGCCTCTCACAAGGAAAGCAGAGAATGATAAAACCAAAATTATTAGTCGTATTACTTCACACAGTTCGTGGAGGGGTCAGATTTAGCACATAATAAAAACACTCTAACTCATTACAGTCAGCAAATTATATCACAAACTTTCATTTATATCTCTCAATTAAGATGAGGTCTGTTCTATCTCAGAAATTATAGCATGGGGTGCGGGTGTTACTTTTGGTACTGATTTTGAGGCTTTGGAAATATAAATCAAATTTTCAGTATAGTTTTATTAACTTTTTATGTTTATACCACATACATATTTTACAAAGACAAGCATGGAAGCCCTTTAAAAAGTCAACTTATGCATGGAAGAAATTACTGAGAGCCTAGAGCAGTAGATGAACATGCCTATCACACTGAAAAGATATAAAGGACACAAATATATTTAAATATTTGATTTTTAGTCCAAAGGGGATACCAGTTTTAATATCTGATGCCTGAAGCACTCTACTAATGCTTCAAATGATACCCCCATGGCGCACCTAACCTCCTTCCACCTCGCTGACTGCAACAAGAACATACAAGTGTAGAGTATTCAAATATTTTTATGACAATAATTCTCCAAGCATAAGAGAAGAGAATCAGCTTAGTATTAGATAGTAGACTAAAATGTAGTTATAGCTAAGCAACACAGTTTAAATTCACTTGAAAAACTGCTTCCAGTTCAAAGAACAGTTAGCATAATACAAAAGTGAAATCTCAGGAGTGATGTTAATTATGTTTTTTATCTTACTGTCCCAAGGAAAGAACTAAATCAGGCCATGCATTAATACATAGGACATTTTTTGCAGAATATTACTGTTTATCAAAAACAGCCTGGAGGAAAAAATCATAAAATCTAAAATAGAAATATGATTTTCATGTTAAAATACTACCGTAGTACTAATAATTGGCGGGTTTCCGATTTACATAAGAATATAAAGGTAGCATAAATGAAAGACAGAAACATAACATATATGTTAGAGGACAAGCAAATTTAAAATTAATATTTTAACTCTCCACTATACTATCTGAGATTCATTCACCTTAAAAGGCATAGGAAATAAATGCAAAATACGATCAGTCTTCAAACTATCATAACCTGGTTCTGTGTGTCTTGTGGTTTATTTTAAATAAAAATTATCTCTGTCAAAGGACTTGATAATATGGAAGAACTGCAATGTGATGAAATGCATTTCAGTTTGAAAATCAGCACTCAAGATTAAAAACATTGATTTCTCACTGAAGGTGAGGTTATGGCTAACCTTGGCTGCTGCAAGGAGAGGAAGGACCCATGTGATATAATTCCATTTTCAAGGACAAGCCAAAAATACTGTCAGGAAGAGCCTCTCTTCTTTCCCTGTGGCCTTTCCAATGCTAAAACAGATGATGAACTGAACTCCAGTTTCTATCTTGAACAGAGTGAAGAAGAAAAGAAGGACTCACCGTTAAAATAAGATGTTCCATTTTTATATCAGGTTTTGCACTCCTGTGGATAGAGTAGGGCTAACTGAGCAAATGTTTGGAAATAATGCTGTCTTTCTGACCATTTTCTGAGCCTTCACTTCTTAGACCTGAGGAATACCTGGACAACGCTGAGAAAATCTGCCTTTACCAAACGTACTCAGTCTCAGATTTCATTTTACAGATTCAACAATCTCAAGTCTTTCATAAAAAGTGAAGAGTCACCAAGATTTTGTACAAACTTTATGTCTTATGGAGGCTTGTGCTTTTTGTTGACCTAAGACTCAAATCAGAACCTTAGAATGGAAAAATTAGACACTACTAGAAATGATGATGCAGAAGTGACAAAACACTCTCTAAAATGCACCAAAAATAATTCTTCTTCTCCTGAAAGCAAAATGCAAATGCAAAAAGCATTTTCAAAATTAACATGGTGCATCTCTTCTTTTACTTAAGTACAATAGGTTATTTTCTGCCATATTAATAGGAAGTTGGACTGCTGCAACTCTAAAAGATAGTTATTTGTGAGTTGATCATTTGTTCATGTGCATTTAGCTTTCCATTACACTAGAGTTTGGTCTCAGAAAGCAGATACTGTTCCTTTCTGTTTATATACTAAATGTGTTTGAATCTTGCATAAAAAAATAAATCTGATGATGCCAAGGATAATTTCTTAGAAGAAAACTTAGATTTTAGTAACTTTTCCATGTAGGGAATACAATCTTAAAAATTACATATACTAGTACTTGGTGAACTCTCATCTAGAATTCACACAGGGAACAAATACATTCTAGGAATCATAGCCAACAGGAATTTTTATGCCGGTCTTGACTAGAAGCCAAATTGCTATGTTTTCCTGCAAAAACAGAAACCCTTTTGTGGCAAATTATGGAATATAAAATTCATAGAAGAAGTTTCTTCCTAATCTATTTTACTTCTCTTCTTCAATTATTTATATGTATTTTGTCTTTGTATGTAGATACATACTAAACTTTTTGGAATGCTGGTCATCAACATCTTGAGTTAGATCACCTCTGGAGTGGTGTGTCTTGTTTTGGACCCCCCAGTGCAATGAAACTATGGATAAACTGGAGCGAGTTCAGCAAAAAGGCAACGGGCACAAACTGAAATGGGGAGATTCAAACTGGATATAAGGAACAATTTTTTCACAGTGATTTTGACCACTTTTCTGCAGCTTGTTTACCTTTTTTTTCTAAAGACATCTCCTTCAATATCATGGCATTTTCATGTATCCAATACTTTTGTTGCTCCTGTTTCTTGTTATCACTGGAAGGGCATGACTGTCACCAAATACAGTCCTCATGCTAAAGGATTATTTATATAATTGTAATATTGGTGGTAATATATTCAGTCTCTAACAGAAACAAAAGTATATTTTTGACTGCTCTTGCATATGAATTAAGATTTCCATTGATGTGCCACAATGGTAGGAAAGTGCTTTTTTTGTTTCTTTCATAGTAATTATGGTTGACAAAGGTTAACGAAACCCAGAAGTAACATATATTGTCAGTTATAGTGGTGTTTTAAATAAAAATTACTAAAGAAAATATTAAAAAATGTAACTTGACATGTTCAACTTTGAAGCATGTCTCATAATCTGCAAGCTATTTGAAAAAGTTTATTTCCACTACCCATCATGAAAGAAGAAAATTTTCTACCTGTTTTTGTTTCATCACTCATTAATTTGTTTAAATGTGATTAAAAGTAATGATTTACATATTATTTAGGCAGACAAAGTTCTATTATAATAATGAAAATACATACAGTTCAGAGTTACAATGCAGAAAACTAAAATATTTTGTTTCCTAATGGAAGAAAAAATATGCAAAGTACTAATCTAGAAATTCCTATCATTTTTTACTAAGGAATAACATTTTATCTGACTAATGTGATGAGCTGTTTTAAGATTATTTTATTTCTTTTTGTAGGTATTAAGAACTTCTTTGTGAAGAAACTAAAAATGATTTCAGAAAGTTTTTAATATGCTGATTTAAAAATGATAGTGGCTTTTAACACCAGAACGCCCATTCAGTGGCAAAAATATTTCAGAATTACAACAAGCCTTACTTAAAGGAAAATGAGAAAAAAGCTCACTCTGTCAGGAAAAGAAAGAAGTATTTTAAATATCCTTCATCTTCCAACTAACATTTTCAAGTACTTTATTGTACAAAAAAGTCTTTCTGAAGCCTGCTCTGAAAAGCACTGCTGGACACCAATCTCAATTAATTCAAATGCAAATAAACTGTGAACTTCAACATACTTCAAGCAATCAGTGCAAGCATTGCCAACTCTGCCCTCATTTAACTCTTTAGAACTTCTTATTTTCTTAAGATTTGCACAACTCAGCAATGCAGCCAAATAATTCACCACTAATTTCACTTAGTGTATGGCAAAGAGAGTGATTAATTGAATAGTCTTGCTATGATCACTTCTAGGGTAGTAAGGGTAAATACCTGCATAAACATTGCTATTAAATAAAGTTAAAAATAGATAACAAATACATATTTTCAAGTCATTCACGTACCCACTTGGCAAGGAATTGTGCCTGGCTGGACCACAACAGTTTGGCTGACTTGAACTTATTTCATTACATCTCTTGGCCAATACAACCAGAAAAATGGGAGATACTGGCAAATGGGGAGCATTTTCACAGTTCTGCCACACTAACTGTGCAGAAATTTCTTTATCCTCACTGACTGAAGACACATCTGTTTATAAATGTAAGTGCTGGAAAGGAACACAACCTACCTACCAGGAGACAAGACTTTGTAACTAGAGGTTACTCAATTATCCCAAAACCTAAAGAAAGAATTTGTAAAATAGTACAAAAGAGAGTTAGCCTGTGGGTTTGATTTCTCTTGACTACATTCCCTGGGCATTAGTAATCTTTGATATTGGGGGTGTTAGAGGGAGTTTCATACAGCACTGTTTTCAAAGGTGCTGGTCAACCACAACTCTTATTCAACCCACAGCCTTCTCAACATCTCTTTACTACAGAGACAAAGTTTCAACTTAGTATTCTTCTAATAATATAAAAAGAGTATTCTTTGTCTTTTCTGTCTACCAAGGGGCAAGGAAGAAGTGAGCTGTATTAAATATGTAAAATATTTTATGCAAACAAGTTCCCAGCCTTTTCATTTGTTGACAACTATTCCCTATGCTTCAGAAAAAGCAAAAAAAAAAGCTGGACCTATAAACCAGGATTAAACAGATTTGCAAATAAACTTGCTAATCTATTTACTTTGATTTAAAATGACATAGCATAATAGGCCAAGCTACACTGAATAATTAACAATTATTTTCCTGCTTTTGCCTAGAAAAACTGAAGAAGGGTGGCATTTGATTCATTACTCCCTCTTGAGCCTGTGATTCACTCCTGTGATATTTAATGTCCAGAATTATCCCATAATATTTGCCTGTGTGGAGAAAAAATAGTCAGAATTGGCTACCTAAGTTTCATTTGACCTCTTACCTTTGAAATTTCTAAGCCAAGTTCAGAACTGCTAAAAGGCAGAACTGTTCGTATTGGAGCTGCACCTTTTTGTTTAGGTTTGAAACTAACAAAGCCAAGCAGAGCCTTGTTTTCATCAGTGTTTTATAGTCTCTAAAAGTCAGAGAAGAGCGACACAAAATTCACATTTTCTAAAATGTTATATAAAACAACAGTTTAGAACTGCATGCATTTATTCCAAGGTGTGTGTGTGGGGAGTTTCCTATTATTAGAAACAAAATTTATGTGATTGTAACAGTTCTTTTTTTCTAGGATTGAATACCTTTACTTTTTTAAACAAATATTGAGGATTATTGGGTAAACTCACACACACACAAAAATCAAAATTAAAAACTGGCATGATTAGATAGATCAAGAACACACCTAGAACTGATAAACGATAGCATTTAGGTTTTTAACTGAGTACCGTTTACTGTCAAAGGCTATATAGCCAAGTGATTCACTATCAAATGTAAGCTTAGGACACCTGACAGGCTGTAAGTATGTTGGTATCATCAATAATTGTAAGCGTATTCCCTCACATGCACATCTTTGTGTGTTGTTCAGTGTAAGCAGGGTCTGTAAAGCACTACTTTAAAGAGGGAATTTCCCTGAATACGGGTTTTATGACAAAACTCCTCCCTGAGTTTCCGTTAGTTCTGCAGTCAGCTGTTTGGTCAAGTCATTAACATCCAGATTTCTTCAACTCTTGAATGGTGTTGTTAGAGGTCTTGGAACTACACACTGTAAAAAAATCACATCCTTACAAATATACAAATACGCTTGAAAAAGGATTACTACTGAAGACAGACTTTTTCTCATTAGAACAGATGACCAAAATGGCTATGGACCACACTTGAAGTACGTGTATACTTAGAACACCATTTTGTTGAAAAATAGCAGTGCCATTTTACTCCCTTGAAAGTCTACATATCATTTCAAATCTCCATTTTTCAAACATGATTTTATAAAATAAAGCAGCCCAATACAAATGAAGGCAAAGCATTACCTAGAAAATACAATCAGGTATAAGATTTAAATTTATAAGTGCAGAATTAATGTCTTAGCATTAAAGTTTATAATCTGATTAATGCTGGTAACACGACTGATCTCAGCAAAATCAATAACATTTCCTCGCGTAATGATGGATATAGTCCCTTTGGAGTTAACAGGACTATGTGTATGAACAAAGACTACTCAACTGAACAAGGATTTGCAGATTCAGACACCGTATATTTACACATAAACATCAAAAGTAGGGCCATATACTTAGTGGGCTGGGATGATTTTGTTGGGGATTTTCCCCCCCAGTTAATGAACTACTTGCACCACGTACTTCAAAGTTAACTCTTCCAAAATATTTGTTTAATGTCTACTTTAGAAAACAAGCATCCTGAATCTTCATACTTTAAAAAGTCTCATTATTTAAAATTATATCAAAACATTTCAAAGCAAATTAATATTCATGTCAATGACAGATGATAAGAGCTGTCCTAGCTGATGGGTAGACTATTAATGAAGGTTTGCAACCAATGCAAGTGCTGTGTAACAAACTTTCTTTCCCTACTGTTTGAGAGAGAAAGGCAATAGCTGCCAGATAATTGGGGAAGACGTGGGGGGAGAGGGCCCATAGTAAAACATAGGTATTTCCTAATTGTACCTAAATTTTATGAATGCCTTTGCAACCTAAACTACTTTCTCCTCAATTTGTGTCCTTTCAACTTTACTCCTTAGCAGTTCTGTGCTGCTGCCTGATGGTTATCTTTATATCCTACCTGATAAAAATATTCAGTAAAAACAACCCTTCTTAACATTAAATAAATGATGCAAGAGTAAAAAAATGCTATAATCATATGAAACAGTCTCCTTTCGTTAGCTTCATCTCATCAGCAAAAGTTCCCTCATGCTTACAGTTACTGCAACTGTTAGCACTTGTGCAGGACAACTATGTAAAGAAACAGTTGTATTTTAGGTCCCAGTTCCAAAGAAAATTCATCACAGCCACAAGAGCATGAAGTGCTACATAATCCTAAAAAAATACAGGATGGGGACTTCATTCGCCTGCTTGTTTTGTTCAGCCATCTCAGTAGCACTGGCTACAAGCAGCAGCAGCCCAATCCTTCTGGAATAAGGCTTAATCTCAGACAGAAATCCCTGCGTGATGCTCTGCATGTGCAGAAATCCCTGCATGGCGCACTGCTCTGCGTGTGCAGAAATCCCTGCGTGGCACTCTGCTCTGCATGTGCGGAACTCTGACAACTCGCTGAAGCAGTAGAAAACCCCTCTGTGAAGCAGAGCGCTCTACCAAGCTAAAGAAAGGTTAAACACTGCTGAAAAAGCAAGGCATTTCATCTGCCCACACTTCCCGTTCTGTTCAATTACCAACGACAGCAGTCCTATAATGCAACATAATACGGTACTATTAAATCAGAGGTTCGCATTCACACCTTGTTGTAGCCTGGAGGAAGGCCTGACATTCATCAGTCAGTATCAAAGGAAACAGTCCACAACTTTCACAGGCACACGCACACCACGTTGACCTTGGAGATAGAGGTGGGGATGATCCCTTTCAGAAGGGTGCTGCTTCACAAGTTCACAGTGTTACAGCGTTAAATTGTTCATCAAGTAACAAGGTATCACTGTCTTTCTGTTACACAGACACGTAGGCGCCACAAGAACACAGAGCAACATGAGGCTATGCTTTTAAATCCTCTTTAATTCCTACTTTGCTCTCTACTTCCCAGAATGACCTTACATATCCCTTCTTCCCCCAGACAGATTCATTTGAGCTTTTCTTGTCTCCCCAAACTGGTGTTTATACAAAGCAGCTTCTGTTAATGTCTTTTGATATCTTTTTATAACACTCAAGATTTCTATAATAAAATATTTTCAAACATTTAAACGTTATCCTGACAGTAAGTTTTTAAGAAAAAATAAGCCTCCAACTTCTCATTCGAGATTAATCCTTTGTTTACGGACCCCTTCTCACTAAAAACTGCACACCTCTTTCCCAAGCGTTGCCCCTACGCTGAGCTAAGCTCCCAACTTTGCTCTGCCTTTAATTGCCAGCTCCTCCATCCCACTCATCACCCCACTACCACTTGTACGCAGATATCAGCCGGGAAAAAAAAAAACAAACAAAAAAAAAAACACCAAAACAAAACACCCAAACAAAACCAACAAACTAATTTTGCTGCTTACCTTATCCAAGAGTCACTAAAGTCCGCAAGGAATAAACCCAAACGCCGGGTGCCGGCGCGAGAGTCGCAAGGAGCGGAACGCTTCTCCGTCTAACAAAACCAGGAGGGGACCCGCCGCGATCCGGCGGGGGATCTCCCGCTAACC